>CM031235.1:76599076-76967760 GCA_018340775.1 Taxus wallichiana var. yunnanensis | reverse complement strand
TTGTATTTTGATAGTCACTAGCTCATTTCCAAGGTTCTCAGCTATTTCATAACCTCCCGCAATTCCTTTGAAGTATTTGAAGGAGTCGATGCCTCATTATTGCTTTGATTTCTAGGGATTGGAATGGGATTCAATTCTTGTGCTTAGCCGAGGTTGTAGGATTTCCCATATCCGGATAGAGAGGCATTGGCGGCCTTGGTGCAAGCTTTCCGGCTTGGATCAAATAGTTCTCTGCTCGATCGTCTGTGTCATAGGCCCCTGGCAAAGCATTGTCCCTCCCATTGATTGGATCATCATGGCTATGCAGAATTTATAGCCTTTAAGAAATAAAGGAATGCACCTTCGGTGGTTAGTCTAACAACTATTGGAATCCTGTCCCATGTCCATTGGAATCTGAAGTTGAAATCTATCATTTGTTTGTTAGGAGCCCTTTTGATTGTTGTTAGTTGTTCCAACAAAGACAAATTATCCGCCCTCTCCTCGAATTAGTTACAAAGAGCTTAACAAAGTTGGTTCCAATTCGTAATAGACCCCCTACCGCTAGGATCCTAAACCATCAGGCCTTACCTTTGAAAGATGAAGCCAATAACTTGATCGCAACATCCATTTCATTTATTTCGTGGATTACACATGCATTAGCAATATCTTGGATGTGATCAATAGGAGTAGTATGATTTTCTCCTGTAAAATAGGGGATATTATTTAACGCTGCAGCTAGAATTTGATTCGAGCATTTAGGGCAAGTGGACTATTGCCCATGAAATTGACAAATGGATTCAGTGGTATATGTGCCATTATGATTGGCCTAAGAACCCTGGTTGATGCGAGAAAAGGTCTACCAGGTGGAGGTGTAGACAAAGTCCTGTTAGGTGGAGATGGTGATCTTTGTGGTCTTCTTCCTCTCCTTCCTCTGCCTGGTGAAAGTTGCAAGTGGAAAAATAGGCCCTCTTCTCGAGTATGCATCGACACGGCTTGAATTGTTCTCATGTACCTGGGCAACTTGTGTTGCTACACCACTGAATTCTATCCCTTCGGAGTCGCCAGATGTGTTAGATAACGAGCCTCAAAAAGGCTGGATTTTGCCAAGTTACACAACAAACTTGACAATATTGAATATGGAATTTAAAACTTCAAAGGAACTAGAGGATACAGTCTTCAATTTAGAATTTCGGTCTTGTTGTGTAGCTACGAATCCCCGAAAAGTACAGGTAGAACTCAGGTTATGCAATGCAACTTACAAAACCCAAATTGCCATGTGTCGGAACTTGGGACATGTTCAACACCCCAAAAAACCTGAAATGACTGTTGTCGGGAATAGGACCATGTAATGCATCCCCCAAAACCCGAAATGACTGTTGGGTCTTCTTTGATGTTCTCGAGACCTCGAAAACCCGAAACACTAAAAACCATGAAATTTTGAAAGTCAAAATCTCAAAAAACTAAGGATACCCTTTTGAATATTACCCTCAGATCTACCAACTGGTGAAATTTTTACTTGTTTTGAGTGAGTCAAGCCCTTGAAAATTGATTTGAAGTTCAGCCTGGAAGGTGAAAAATCTAAAATTGTAAAACTTGTAATTTCTAAGTCCAAATTTCTTGAAAATTCCTTCAAATCTTGTGGAATGACCTCTTGGTCCCACCCGGCGTGCCAAAACTATTGATGGCAAATCACAGCACCTCTGGATGTCTGCAACTAGATGGGTTGAGACTCTCAGTATGATTCCATAACATGGAGCTTTTCCCAAGTGTGGGACCTTGTGAAATCAGAAAAGCTCTCTGGATGAAGGCCGGTTCCTATTCCTTTGTTCAGATGCACACATAAAAATGTAGAGGGTTTACCCAAAAACTTAATCTAGCTTACCGAGGGACGGGGGTAAGAAGATGCATAAATTAAAACCTAAAATACAAAGGTGATGCACGAGAGGAATGATGAACACTTGTCTTGCGAATAAACACAAACCATTAAAATGCAATGCAAGATCATGGAAAGATAACCAAATTCACGGTGAAAGATCGGGGGATGCAAATGAACACAAAGAGGTTGATAATCATCCCATGACATGTATTATTTGCTCCAAGGATTGACACAATACACTACAAAATTCCAGGAGGAAAAGTTGCATTACAGTTTTAATGGGAGGTTTGTTGAATAGAGGACCTTGTAAGCTTTCCAAAAATCCCAACCTTGCGTGAATCCGAGCTCCCTGCCAAAAGTTATGGTGATCTAAATATTTCCGTGTCGTGGTCTTCTTCCTATCGAGTTCGGGGTTCTCTCTACATTTGCATCGGGTTTGGAGGATGCCTCGACATGTGTTTGATGCTTTTGTTTTCCCGAAACCCACTTCCACCAGTATCTCTAAGATTTCCTTTGTGTCGGGTTCGGAAACTAGATTTTCATATGCATCGGGTTTGGGAGGTGGCTCGACATGTTTTCGCCCCATGCTTTCCCGACTTGTTTCCCGACTCCAAGACCCGATTTGCCTAGGTAGTGTTTTTGGGTTTGTGGAACTCTCAAGCATTGGGACATCCCTTGCGATCTGCATGCTTCATGTCTCATGTTTCCTGAAACCTGAAACCTGAAATTCCTTGTGTCGGGTTTTTTGACCTCTCCGACATATTTTCCTTTGTGTCGGGTTTTTGAACTTCTCCGACATATTTTCCTTTATGTCGGGTTTTTGAACTTCTCTGACATATTTTCCTTTTTCATTATCCATATTTACCCGAGGTAGATATATACAACACTACATAAATCATGGACAACTCCTCGCGCTCTATAGTTATATAATTCTATTTAGTCGGGTCAATTTCCTTCGAGAAAATAGGATGATCAACGATCCCTTCTCTCAAACAAGGCTAAAATTACACTAATGGCCATGCTAGAGGCATCCACATACACATGGAATGGTTTTTTCCAAGAAGTAAAGAGTAAAATAAGTGCAAAATTAAGCCTTTCCTTTAATGTATCAAACACCCATTGTTGAACTTCACCCCAATAGAAATTTCCCTTAATCTTCAACAATTCCTCCAAGGGTGTGACAATCCTAGCATAAAATTTGATAAAAGTTCTATAATAACCTATGTGCCCTAAGAATCCATGCACCTTGCTCTGCAGTTAGTAGGCTCCTCTAAGCCTAGAATAAAAAAAACTTTAGTAGGGTCTACCAAAAAACCTTCTTTATAGATAATATGTCCCAACATATTTCCAAAGGTTAGCAAAGACACACTTCTTGATGTTTAGAGAGATGCTCAACTTGCTGGAACCTCTTAAACATAAGTCTTAAATCATCACGATGATATTTTACTATCCCATAAATAGTCTAATCATCCAAATAAACCTACAAAAATTATGAATGAAGTTCCTAAATGCTTGCACAACAATACGTGAAAATATTTTAGGTGCATTCTTGATCAAAAGGGCGTAACTCATGTATGAAAAACTTCCCCACTCAGTGGTAAAACTTGTCTTCTCCTGAAGTTATTTAGCAATCCACACCTGATGGTATCCATAAATTCCATCATTAAAGGAGTAGATTTCATGCCCTCAACACCCTCCAAAATCTTCTCTGTAAATAGTGTAGGAATGGGATCTATTACACAAGAAGAATTTAAATCGTATAAACCACATAGATCCTAATACTTCTATCTTTCTTTATCCTTATCGAATAGGGCTAACCCATTTTGACTTCTCAATGGGCTCAATGATTCCATATTTTAACATCTTATTAATCTCTTCCTTTACCTTGACGTGCATATTAGGATTCATCTTATAAGGCCTCTTCCTAACCGGGCATGCACCTTCCTTTAACTTGATCCTCATCTAACCCAAAGAGTAATGTACCCCTTTTATCTCATGATATCCTCTAAGAAACAATTCTTGGAAGTTTTGTAGAAGCTCAATTATTTTTGCAATCTCT
Source organism: Taxus wallichiana var. yunnanensis (assembly GCA_018340775.1). NCBI lineage: Eukaryota > Viridiplantae > Streptophyta > Pinopsida > Cupressales > Taxaceae > Taxus > Taxus wallichiana. The sequence continues at coordinate 76,963,846 of CM031235.1, read as the reverse complement.
CGAGTCATACTAGTAATCTCCAATGATGGCCTCTTTAAGTTCAACAATTGTACCATTGTCGACCTTCTTTGTTTTCATAGGTTCATGATACATGTGTGGCTTAGCATCTACATTTTATAAGACCTCGCATGTACCCATAGTATGATCAAAATACAGATTCTCCACTTCTTCATCATTAATCATGTAGACCATTTTACTATTTTCTTTTCCTAACCAAGTGCACCCAAGTTTCTCTTCATTTGTATCTCCTTAATTAAAGCGGACCTCTAGATCTGACTCACCTAGTAATTCCTAAAGAATCTCCTCATTCTTTACACTATTTACCATAGTCAAGTGCTTCATAATATGTAAGGCCTCATTCACTGGAGGTTTAGTAGAAAAATAGTCAAAGGTCTGAATCATACATGTAGTCAATTTTTCCCAATTCTCTATCTCTTGATTCAATTCCCGCATAAACATACCATACATGTGCAAAACCTCAAGGAATGAAGTAGAACTTGCACACCAATAGTGAAGTTGGTAAGTCCTCCTACCTCTCTATCTAAAGGTTCTCTGAATTATGCATGTGGTGTGAACTAGAATCCTACCCATCAAATTTACATGTCTTGGTATGCATATTGCTCCTAAGAAATATAGTAGAGAAGGTGATTCTCACCTCTCACCACTCCAATAGAAAATATCTATATGCTCCACCAATGTGCTAATGTCCCATGCAAGGGATGTACCAACATATTCCTTCTTTCCACTTGATCTATCCACTGGGATTCCATAACACATAGAAATACATTAGGATTTCCTTCACCAGTGTACATTGGTACCTAGTTACAACCCAATCACCAAACACAATGCGGCCTACTTACATGAGTAACTGCACTCTTCATCTCATAACTAATCATTTCATAAGTCCCATGTGCCTAGTTGTCACAAGTAATGTTGGTTGTATCACTCATAGACTGTGTATCATCCCATTGAATAAATCATTCCTTAGATGGCTCAAGAACTTCAAGATTTCTAATGGTATGCACATAAATTTTGTTTAAATCCTCTTCACTCAAAGGTTCTACATAAGGTGTAACTTTTCCATCTATCAAAGGCATGATCATGCAATCTTCCTTGTTCTCAAAACTAATATATCCTTTATTAAAGTGTAGATCAACATTGTTTGCATAATACCAAGGGCACCCAAGTAAATTTGGAAAACTATCCGCTTATGCAAGTACAGAGACTTGAAATTCCCCAGTAAACTTTGCCCTTGCATAGTAATAGTGGAATCCTTCAATATTCTAATGGGCATAGCTTTAGTCATGTTTTACATAAATAGATCATTTAAAGATGGCTATAACAATGGCCTCCCCATCTGATTCCATGCATCCAAGGTGAGTACATTTACTTTTGCACCCTTATGAATCAAAATGTTACTCAAAAACCATCCATTAACAATTGCATTCAAAGTTATCTCTTTATCATAATCAATATTGTGAGGAGGTAAGCTCGAATGCAATATATCTCTCACACTCAACACTTGCATGCAGGTATCGTCTCCATTAACCATTCCCCTAAAAAATGAATGAATTTTTCTTGGAAAAACAACTTACAAACCACCTTTCAATCATGAACATATTTATGAGGAAGGTCAACTAGTTGTACCTACTCTTTGTACCTTCCGTGATTGCTCTTTTAAGCATAGTATCTCACCCTACAAGTTCCTAATAACCTCCATAGTTTCTTAATATACTTACTTTTGATGGGTAGGATATGGATACTTTCTACGTACCTTGGGATATGATAATATAATATATATGGGTTGATGGAGATGTTGACATGTGGCACACATCTCCTTAGTTAGTTATATGGGCTCACATAGGAATTAATTATATTGGGTAATGGGTCGGCCTACATTGGGATTAGGTGTTACCCATCCTATTTAAAGGATGTGAGTATCATTATAAAGGGGAAGGGAGGTATGATTTGAGTCTTATACTTGGTAGAGGTATATTGGAGGTGTCCCCCTCAAAGTGGATTCCCATCTTGGGAGATTGTGGAGTTACTCCTTCCTTAAGGAGCATTGTATGGTGTTTCCCTACCTTAAGGGTATTATTATGCATATATTGCATATTTGGGCATATTGTCCCACCTATATCTCTTATGTTGTGTTATATTATACAATTTATAGATTTATTGTAAGCAAAGTTCTTATCAATGGAGATGCCGGCATGTGGCACACATCCCCTTAGTTATATGTATGGGTTCACATGGGATATGATAATATAATATATATGGGTTGATGGAGATGTCGACATCTCCATCAACCCATATATATTATATTATCATATCCCAAGGTACATAGCAATACTTTACATGTAATACTTTATGTTTTGTAATGTTGGGCCCCTAAAATATTGGCTAAGTACAAGAAGGCATGTGGGCATGCAAGGCCTATTTTAATAAGGGCACGCAAGGAGAAGGCATACAAGACATGATTTTAGTAGAACCTAAAGTGGCGCACGTGCAAGGCAGAGAAAAGATCTTAGGACTTATCCATATTTGGCATATTGGGGAGAGCATGAGGAAAGAATGACCTGACTGCGCATGTAAAGTGGATAAGGTGCCAGCCTGGCAACTTGGTGCCCACGAGAAGGAATATACCTTGTGATAGAATATTCTAGAAGGTCATCATCGAAAAAGATGAAGAGCTCACATATAAAGAAACATGCTCCCATGGAGGACCACTTAGACACATGGTAAGTGATATACAACTTAAGAAAGGCATGGTGGTGCTTGAAACGGTTATATATATGAGAGCACCCGGTAGAAGAAAGAGAGACACATGGAGAGGTGAGAATTGAAGAGAGGTGAAGCCATGCAGGAATACTGTGAGAGCTCCATAGGATGGGTTTAGAGGATTTGTAGGATTATGCTATATCAAGGGGATGGGTTTGAAATTTTTTTCTTTGTACTAGGAAGGGCCTAAGTCCAGTTCCGATGCATGACATCGGTCTACACTGTCATATGGATATGTGATTGTCTCAGTTAATGTAATATGGTTATCAACATATTTAATATAAATATATGTGTGGTTACAGTTCTACTTACATATCTATGGATCGGTTATATATACAATTCATATGAGTGGGTGTAATCCCTAAGCATTTCTTTTCTATTATGATTCAAATCTATGTTTTGTAATGCTTTTCTTATATGAATGAACACATTGGTCTAGAAGCCATTCTAAGCTCTAAGATGAATGTATGGTTCCTTTCTAATATATTCACTTAAGTTTCTATCATAAATAATTTAGTCTCACATAACTCACATAAAGTAAAACTCGATGTTTTCATGTGTATTAGATGAGCGCACAATGCCCACTGGGTGATAGAATTGAAATGGCATGCATCTTTATCTTTGTGATTTGTAATGATAGAATGCTTGAATCTATAAAGTGTTGAGACGTGGTTCAAGATCACGGAGGACAAGTTTCTCAAAGATAAAACACTGGACTAAGTTCAATGCATGTGGATGGGTAGTAAAGAACCTATACCATAAGATATTAGAGACAATCTTTAGTTACTTCCTAGTAGAGCTATATGAATGGCTCTCGACATATGCATCCAGATAAAGATGGTTCTATAGATTATGTGTGTGGACCTAAAATGACTATCAGAGGCTGCAATATGCAGATTTGACTTGGACGTGTGCTATTGATCATTAGTGGAAGGGAGTGTTGGCCAATTACATTTTAGAATATGCCATTTTGACGTATTCTTTCCCAGAAGTTTCTAAGTTTGAGTTTATGAGGGAGCCTAGAGGGTCATTTTTGAGTGATATTCTCATGGCTGTGAAGATCTTGGTCATTACTTTGAGTTTAGAAGCATTCCCCATGGCTGGCTAAGGTACTCTAAGCATTGGGAGAGGAAGCTAGGGTGGAGGAAGATGATAGACATTATGGCTAGAAAGGAAAGGGAGGAGAGATGGATCAAGTATAGTAACACGAGGTTTCAAGTGTGATGGATTTATGGAGGCATACGTTGCGAGAAGGTGTTGAAAATCATACGAGTATGTGGAGCTTGAGAAATCTGCTACCCAATATTGGAAAGTACGAGAGAGAGGCCCCTTCATCTTTTGATGAGAGCTCATTACATGGAGAAAGGAGAGTCATTGATATGCATATGAACCCACCTAACGAAAAACCCCTAATGTTTGGTTTGCCAAATCAAAAGCATATTAATAACCTAGTTGGTATTGGTGGGAGTGACTAACCGGTACCCAATGTAACACCTTTGACAAATAGTTATATTCCTCTTTTGCATTACAAGCATTGGCATGTGATTTTATTGAATGAGGTGTGTTTCCTTGATTGTTGAAAATCATGCTTGTTATGGATAAATCATTTCTACTCTTGGATTCATTGGAATGAAATGATATGGCTTGCAATAATCCATTTTCACTTCTTGTAGATGAGTTGCAATCTAGTTTTGAGAGTTGCAAACTTATCTCTTTTAATGACTCATCCTTGGATCAATTCCAATGATCCAAGGAATGTTTTAAATCTCCTTACTAGACTAAATGGTAAATTAACATTCATAAGTGTGAGAGACATAGCGGACTAAAATTTTGTGTGTTAAAAATTATTTGCTCTTGTAATAACATGCCTTCATTCAGTTGTATGTTTGTTCTTGGATCTTTGGGATTGATCTCTTCAAGACATTTAATGGTGTAAGAAAAATGAATCCTACTTCACGACTATGAAGGGAATCTAAATCCTAAAACCTAAAGGATTATCCTAGCGGTATTCTAAAACTAGGTAAATGCATCTACTTCCTAGCTATGTCTACTTATTTGGGTTACAATCTAACCTAAGCTTCTTATTCTATTTTGTTGGGATGGCATCCTAACCTAAGTTCTTGTGCTAAATGAATAAGGGAGAAATTACTAAGGTAATGCTAGGTTATTTTAACCTAATATCTAATACTATATGGTTGTGAATTTGATCTAACATAAGGTGGAAATCACTTATGAAATGATTTTGATGAAACCTAAGGTATAACCTAATTTTTGGGAAATCTATCCTAAACTATTGAAAGGGAACCTAGGGTCGCATGGCATTATGGTGATGGTTCCAATGAAATTTATTTAATTTGATTTGGTTAAATGAATGGGAGGTACACCCATTTCGTTTGAAGGAAATTAGACTTTAGTGGAAACATACGTGGAGGCTTCACTAAAGTTGGAAATGAATGCTAAAATGGAGATAACATTTTCCCAATTTTAGGAGGTGGTGGCAAGGAGATATAGGTGGGAGATTGAGGAGTAATTATATTAAGGAACCTCATTTTATGTGTGAAAACTATCTTGGAAATAAGGAAGGTGGGTTTGTTGGAGGTTTTTGGTCTTGCATGCCTTGTGATTTTTTATCTACATGGAGCTATCTAGTTCTTCGAAAAAGCACTTCAACTTTTACTTTGTGGCTATTTTTGGTTTCTTTGGTCTATTTTCGATCCAAGTATATGAGGCATTGGAAGAAAATATGTTTGGTTGTTGATCTTTCATGGAGGAGAAAAATATTTGGAAGCTCGTATGGAATTCTCCTTCAAATTGGTAGTAGCACTATCAGGCATGATAGGCTCTACCCATTAAGATTTCTTGCTTTCCTCTAAATGATTCATTAAAACAATTATGCTCTCATGAGATAAATGTTTGCATGTTTTGTCTTGTTATTTACTTTCTTGGTTGTAAGAATATATGTGATTTATGGATATGAATCCATTACATGATATGTTAGCCTTTGGAAACTCTATTTGTGCAAGATTCAGTGGTGATATGCATGTAGAACTTGTATTCTAAGCTTGTGTGTTCTGAACTTGTATTCGAAGATTTGTGTTGTTCTGAACTTGTGTTCAAAACTTTTTGTTTAGCACTAAACTCATATTTAATACATGTGGGTTCTAAACTTGTATTCAAAGCATTGTGTTTGGTTCTATACTTGTATTATGAGCTTTTCATTTTACTTGTATTCAAGGTTTTGAGTTTCTTAGAACTCATATATGGGATTGTCTTCTCGAAAAAGCTTGAGAGAATAGTTTTGGTTTGAGTTGATATGGTAATCTCTTTTGAGATATTCTCCTTGAAGCTTCTTGAGTTTGGAATGGTTGTGGTACTTCTGTCCCAGACTATACCACTTTCTTTGAACTTGTAAGGGCATGTAAATATGGAGGATATTCTTCTCTCCTCTGCTCTAAGAAAACCCACATCTTGTTGAAGGCTTCACTTGTTTTTTTTGAAGATTAATGGACCTTTTATGGAAATGTATCAGGTTCATTATTATATTGTTACTAAGTTGGTTTGGAATAGAGCTCATTTGAAATAGTTGATAATGGTACTTGAAGTTTATAGATATGCAGTGAGCATACTTCTTCTTGTGTGAGTTGATTGGAACAAATGCATTCTATGTCTTAATCTTTATGAACTAGTTGGAATGTGAGATTTTTTTTTTTTTGTAATGTAGGTTTTTTTCAATTTTGATGGTAATATGAGACCTTTCTTGAATTAAATGTGTGTTTGGTTTCACACTCTCTTTCAGATCATTTTTAATTGATTTTTGGGCTTTTAAAGGAAAGAAGAGTTGAATACTCTCGTGTACTGAATCTTGTTGGTAGGATTTAATACCTCTGGTTCGGGATTGTTTCATATAATTTGTTCTTACTTGGATCACGAACTATATGTTCTTTTGTATTGAGTTGTTTAAGTCCTTGTGTTGGGATCTCAGTTACTTTTGAGTTCGTGAGTATTTTGGAAACCTTGCTTAAGCTTAATATTGGTGTTGAGTTTTAGTACTCTCTTATAGATTCATTTGAATGAATTTCTAGGTCTTTAAAAGGAGAATAGAATGGATTTCTCTTGTGGATAGTATTTTGTTTATTCTTCATCCTTGGGACTATACTGTGTACTCCTTTCTATTCAAACTTGTGTTTAAATAAAATGGAATAGATGAACCAGGTTGTATTGATTTAGTAAGGGAAACTAGAAGTGTTTCTTTCTATGAACTGTGTGTTTGGTTTTGTGTTCTCTCTTGGGAACTTGTAAAAGAAATTCTGAGTTTGAAATAGAAATGGGAATTCATTTGATAGTCTAAATGAAATGAATTCTTGATTGGATATTTTCTATTTGATATCCTTTAACTTTTGTTAAGATAAGTTCACTTGATCAAAATTCTCTGTAGCATGACTCTCTTCTTGGCTGTAGAGTGATTATTCTCTTATACCTACTTGACTTATTGGTTTGGCCATTCTATCCTTTCTGTCTTATAGGAAATAGTGAGAAACCACTCTTTTGAGATGGAAATTTCCTTGTGGAAAGAGAACTAAGTCATTTGTTGTAATGATGTGGAAAGAGAACAGGTGAGTCAGGTCTGTGGAAGAGAAAATGTAATCATGTTTAGACCTAATGCTTTGTTTAACTGAGTCATACTCCTTTTGGGATTATTTTTCTAGTTGTTGTATCCTTAATGTTGAATCCTTTTATTAATTTCCTTGAACAAAAGCAGTTATGTGGGTAATTTGTTGAGTACTTTCTAAACCTGTTTCTATCTTTCAGAGGATTAGTGAATGGTGGATAGTATGTACTGATTCTTCTTCTTTTGTTTAAGTTGTGGGATAAATCATTCTAAATATGTACTATGCTAAATCTAACTCTTTTTGTTCATAGTAAAGATAAATTCTAGTATTTCAATTTAGAATGAATTATGAAATAATTAGATGACATGATCTGTTGGTTGTTTAAAAAGTAATTGATAGGATCAATTAAACTATATGCATTATAATGCAGTTGTTGTAGATTCTATTACACACTTTTATTAAAAGTGAATTATGAATCATCATTTTCACTTATTTTCAGGTTGTTATCATTTATGCTTATTTGTATGATACTTATTAATTGTTTCATTAAAGTAGAGTTGTTTTAATGGAACAATTAGTGGAATGCACTTCGTTTTAATGCTTAGTGATTATCATGCTCAGTTCAATGAACTGACCCATGCTAGCAATTTTTGTAGATGGACATCGTAAGTGATAAAAGAGGAAAAAAATTTATGATGCATTGGCTTATTTAATTCTAGATCTTATGTAAAGAATTTCAATTCATTCTTGAGTTGTATTGGAAAAGAAAAGTGATGTTATTTTATGATCTTAATGCTGATTGACATGCAGTATGTCTGAAATGCATAGTCTTGTAAATGTATATTTTATCATGATGAATTGAAAGGTTTGGAGACTAACTCAATTTTGGTGTAAATTCTCTTGTACTTTATATGAAGGAAATAGTAGTGATATCTTGTCAATATTCTTTATATCTATTTGTATACTATTGTTGTTATCAATTAATAAGTTAGATTAAAGGGATAGTGAAATCTCCCTTACTATAATGAAACTTGTTAAATTGTAAAAGATGTTGTTCTCTAACTAAACAACTATAGTTTAATAATGAAATATGCGTTGGTCATACTATTAAACTATAAGAGTAATGAACAATAACAAGGTTATGTTAACCCTAACATCTATCCATGTAGAGGAAGACTCTTCCTCTCTCATAAGAATGAAAAATAAATGGAATGGTGGTTATGATATTTAATCCTTGTACTTTGTTTATAAAAAGTAAACACTAGCTGAATCAAGGTGAATGATACACCTTCTTTAGACAACTGGGTTACATTAAAAATTAACCATTTGATGTTGCTGCCATGTTTTAAGGGATAACTCCTTGTTAGGCCATGATAATGAACATCAATGCAAGCATGAGTCAATGGATTTCTTAATATCAAATTTGATTAATTATGGATAAATAACTTAATGAATATTGGAATTAGGGTCGGGATTGGTTGCTGCAATTTGAATCTTAATCGATTTTAATTATGAATTTAATGACATCTAAGGGGTATGTACATCGTCATGAATTAGTTCTAATGGATGTTGGCACATGCCAACTAGAGGAATGTACTTTTGAGAAGACCAAGGGCTTATCGAGGATACGATCTGCTATAGTTGACATGTGGCAACACCCTTCCGTATTTGTTCATTTAGATCTACACACATCCGAACTTGAACTTAGTTTCTCTCTAGGTTAAGTTAATAGCATGTTTAGAATAGGAGTAGCTTTCATGACTCAGGTACCTTGGTACATTTGGTCGACTTAGGTCGATCGTGTATGCCCATATACCCTAAGTCATCGTGAGCATCTTCCTATAACAAATTCTCGTTGCTAACCTAGGCTAGGATCAAACCTTGGGCAAGTGTCTTGCGAAGAAGTCACTAAATACCATTCTAGATAATAGAAGAGTGAGGTGAAGGATGTATTCCAAAATGACGAGTATGCCATCTCGAGAATAGTAACATGAACAATATGTTGAAAATCTTTGGCCAAAGTATCGCAAGTTTCTTTGGTTACATTGTCCTATGTTACATAGTTTAAATTAACGTGATGTTAGATGAATATTGGTAACAAATATTCAGATAGGTTCTTTAAATAGATCACTCAAGTACCGAATAGGTTAGGAAAACCAAGTATATGTTGTATACATAAATTATTCTATACTTTAAGACAAACGTGAGAGATCGGTTTGTAAATGACTCATGGAATGAGAGATTAGTAAATTACCGAGTCATTATAGTTGCATATGGTTATCTTTTATGAGATTTATTGGCATGGAATGTGTGTTCTAAATTATTTCTTATTTAGAACAAATAACATTATTTTTACAAAAGAATTCCCTTGTTTCTAAACTCTTAAAATGGGAATGTTACATCTTGGTATCAGAGCTGAAGGTTACAGCTATTGAACCTATTTTGTCCATAATCTTATGAAACTTAAATTTTATTGTTAACAAAAAATGGTTAGACTAAGAGGAAATGTTGCAAATAATCCCCCACCTGAGGAAGGAGCAAAAATTGTCTAAAAATTCGATGATATCCTTGCTGCCCTATTGGACACAAGAGATCATTTGGTTGTACTTGAACAACAAGTAATGGGAAATGAGGAGGAGGAATATGTTGGTAAAAATAGTCAGGAACCTCCTGAGAACAATGTCAATTTAGGTGTTGATAATGACAATGTGAACATACCTGATCAGTCTGAGAAAAAAAAGGCTAGGCTGGAAGATGAACTGACTAATGATATAAAAAGGATAAGTCCACCCAAGTTTGATGGCACGACATTAGGATATGGAGAAGTATTTTTCAATAAGGGATTTCTTAGAAGAAACAAAGGTGATATGGAGAGCATATCAGCTTTCCCATGAGGCATCTTCATGGTGGGATAGCCGTAAAGGTGAGTTGAATATTGATGAAACTAATATCACATGGGATCAATTTAAATGTTACTTTAGGCAATGTTGGCTGCCACAACTTTACTATGATAAAAAAATGACTAAATTCCAGAACTTAGCTTAAGGAAAGCTAACTGTAACTAAGTATAGGGAGTAGTTTACTAAACTCTTTAAGTATGTACCTTAGTATCAAATTGATGATAAATTTAGGATATAGAAATTCATCATGCGATTGAATCTCGTTATAGGAGGAGAGGTGGATGTTCACATCCCAACCACGATGGAAGGGGTTGTGGAAAAGGCCATAAGGTAGGAACAGAAATTGAAGGCAATTTTTTCTCATAAGGAGGAAGTAAGGAAGAAAGTTCCTAACTCCTCTTCATCATCTCTTGCACCTAAGAAAAGACCATGGAAGAAATTTTGAATGAAAAGTAAGTTTTTTGTTGATAATAATAAGAAAGTAGCAACAAATAAGTCTATTGGTAATGCATGAAACAACTTTGTTAAGAATAATAATAACAAACATAAGTTCTATGGGGTTCAAAATGATAATTCTAGGGTTGGAAATAAATCCGAGCCTAGAAAGGGACCTGTAGGAGGCTATTATATTTGTGGAAAAGATCATTATGTAAATTAATGTCATTTGAAAAAGGATGATCATAATTAGTAACACAAGATACACGCTACAGTAGCTGACAAGCAGGCTGAAAATAGGCCATGCCCATAGAGGTTTTGGGTAAGTTATTTGGCATACCTATAACTATTCTTTTTGATACTGGAGCTACTAAATGTTTTATTTCTAGTAAATTAACATCAAAATTAAAAATAAAAGATGGAAACATGGATAAAACATGGACTGTACATTATGGAAACAATGTTGTTCATATAGTTAGTATGTGTCTTTTTAGAGCAGTCATTGAATTACCTAATTTTTCCATTGAAGTTGATCTTTATGTTGCACCTTTGGGGTCTTATGATGTAATCATAGGTGTTATTTGGTTAGCTGAACATAAGGAAAAAGTTGATTGTTTTGAAAAAATATTAGTTTTTGAGATAATTTGTAGAAAACAACAGCGATTTATGGTGTGAAACGTGAGATTTCTGTGAGAAAATTGTCAGCTATACAACTTTAAAAAGGCCAAAAATAAAGGTTGTACCTTATATGCAGTAAAGATTGTAGAAACAACTGAAGAAAATAGTGATGTCATGGAACGATATCCGTTGTTATGAAACTTTAGTGATGTTTTTCTAGAAGAGTTACCAGGTCTTCCACCTAAAAGGGAATTTGACTTCATAATAGAAATCAAGCTTGGAACCGAGCCTATTTCTAAGGCACCATATCGAATGACTACTATAGAATTAGTAGAGCTTAAGGCTCAATTGTAAGAACTTTTGTCTAAAGGTTTGATTAGAATGAGTTTTTCACTAGAGCACCAGTAATATTTGTGAAAAAGAAGTATGAAATACTTAGATTGTGCATTGATTACAAGATGTTAAACAAAACAACAATCAAGAATAAATACCCACTCCCTAGAATTGATGATCTATTTGATCAAATGCTTGGAGCATTGGTATATTCTAAGATAGATCTTTGATCTAGATATCATCAATTACGTATTAAGGATGAGGACATTCATAAAATAGCTTTCAGAACAAGGTATGGACATTATGAGTTCATGGTTTTACCTTTTGGATTAACAAATGAACCTACAAATTTTATGAATTTAATGAATAATATCTTTCAAGAATACTTGGACAAATTTTTGCTCATATTCTTTGACAACATTCTTATATATTCTAAAAGTATAAAGGAACACCATGAGCATTTAAAGATAGTTTTAGAAATTTTGAGAAAGAGACAGTTATATGATAAGCTATCTAAATGTTCTTTCTATGACACAAAAGTGCACTATTTGGGACATGTAATAAGTAAGAATGGAATTGTTGTAGATCCTTATAAAATTGTAGCTATAACTAAGTGGCCTGCACCAAAGAATGTACATGAAGTTAGAAGCTTCATGGGACTTATAGGTTACTATAGAAAATTTGTAAAAGATTTTTCTAAGGTGGTTGCACCAATAACTTCATTACAGAAAAAGGATAAGAAGTTTGTTTGGAATGAGAAATGTGAATCTACATTTAGAACTTTGAAGGAACAGTTAACTTTAGCACCTATTCTAGCTGTACTAGATCCTAATGGAGATTTTACTATTGTAACGGATGCATCTGGGGAAGGTCTAGGAGGTATTTTGTTACAAAATGATCATGTCATAGCTTATGAAAGTAGAAAAAAATAAAGTTACATGAGTCTAATTATGCTCCACATGATTTAGAGATTGCTTCCATTATCCATGCACTACAAGTTTGGAGGAATTATCTACTTGGTAAACCTTTTGAATGAAAAATTGATCATCTTGGGCTTAAGTATATTTTCACTCAGCCAAATCTAAATGCAAGAAAATGAAGATGGTTAGAGTTTTTGTCTCAATATGATTTTGACATCAATTACATCAAACGTAAGGAAAACATAGTGGCTGATGCTCTAAGTCATAAGAAGCACATTTATGCTCTTATAACATTGAGAACCAGTCTAAGGATGAAGTAAAAAGTGTTACAAAATATGACTCTTACTTTCAACAAGTAAAAATGGTGCTTGTTACAGATCCAAATGATGTGAGGTATAAAGGTTTTCATTTTGAAAATGAAGGAATCTTAAGAATTGAAAACAAAGTATACATACCTTCGCTAAATGATTTAAGAAAGAAATTGTTAGAAGAATTTCACAATTCACCTTTTTCTGGACACCCTGGTATTACAAAGATGCTTGTTGACATAAGACAATAATATTTCTGGAAGGGGATGAAAAAGGACATTATTGATTTTGTGACACATTTCTTAGAATGTCAATGTGTTAAAGCTGAACATATGCATGCACCTGATTTATTGTATCCTCATAGCATACCATAGTAAAAATGACAAGTAATAAGTAGGGATTTTGTACAAGGGTTTCCTATGTCAAGAAATAAACATGGAATTATTTTGGTAGTTTTTGATAAACTAACAAAGGTAACACAATTCATTCTGGTAATTTGAAGGATGATTCTCTTGTATTGGCTAAGATATTTTTACATGAAAATTTCAGATTACATGGAGTACCTAAATTAATCATATCTAATAGAGATCCTAGAATGATGTCAAGGTTTTGGAAAACACTTAATGTAGCTCTAGGAACTAAGTTAAATTTTAGTTTTACGTATCATCCGGAAATAGATGGACAGACTCAAAGAGTTAATCAATTTTTAGAGGATATGTTACGAATGTATTGTATGGATCAACAGTATAAGTGGGAAGAATATCTTCCACTAGTTGATTTTTCTTATAGTAACACATTTCATGCCTCTCTTAAGATGGAACCTTTTGAAGCATTATCCAGAAGAAAATGCAGAACCCCCATTAGTTGGGACAACATTGAAGATAGAGAGGAAATTGAACCTTAAATCCTTACGGAAATGGAATAGCAAGTTAAAATGATTTGTGAACGTTTGAAAGAAGAAAAATATAGGAAAAAGAGTTATGTTGATTTAAAGTGGGTGGACAGGAAATTTGAACTTGGTGAGAAGGTCTTTCTTCAGGTTAAACAGAAAAAAAACTCTATAACTTTTGGCAAGGCTGCCAAGTTATCACCTCGTTACTTGGGACCCTTTGAGATAGTTGAAGTAATCAACCCTGTAGCTTACCATTTAGCATTAACTCCTATTTTGTCACGAATACATGATGTTTTTCATATTTCTTTTCTTAAGAAATACATTTCAGATTTATTACATTTGTTAAATTGGAGTTCCTTGTAGGTCGAAGACCTAGGAATAATCATGGTTAAACCCATACAAGGTTTGGAAACTCATTAATTGCATTTAAGAAATCATGAAATAAGTTAATGTAAGGTCTAGTGGGACCAATTTAATGAAGAAAGTACAACCTATGAAAATATGGAAGATATGAAAATTGTTTTTACATATTTATTTGATTATAATTGACTATGATGACTCATAAAAATTTGTGATTTTATCTTTATATGTCAATAAGTCTCCCAATTTTGGGTAGATAACCATTTAGTTTTTAAAAATAAATAGCTATGTGAATTCTAATTTCTGGAACTTTATATTTTGATATTGTTACAAAAATATGTTAAGAAAGTGAATAAATTGATTATTTGTAATGCAATGGTCAAACATAAGACAATCATTGGGACGATGATTCTTTTTAGGAGGGAAGTATGTAACACCTTTGAAAAACAATTATATTCCTCTTTTGCATTATAAGCGTTCACATGTGATTTTCTTGAATAAGGTGTGTTTCCTTGATTGTTGAAAATCATGCTTGTTATGGATAAATCATTTCTGCTCTTGGATTCATTGGACTGAAATGATATGGCTTGCAAGAATCCATTTTCACTTCTTGAAGATGAGTTGCAATCTGGTTTTGAGAGTTGATAACTTATCTCTTTTAACTGACTCATCCTTGGATCAATTCCAATGATCCAAGGAATGTTTTAAATATCCTTACCAGACTGAATGGTAAATTGACATTCATAAGTGTGAGAGACATAGCGGACTAAACTTTTGTGTGTTACAAATTCTTTGGTCTTGTAAGAACATGCCTTCATTTGGTTGTATATTTGTGCTTGGATCTTTGGGATTGATCTCTTCAAGACATTTAATGGCATAAGAAAAATAAATCCTGCTTCATAACTATGAAGGGAATCTAAATCCTAAAACCTAAAGGATTATCCGAACAGTATTCTAAACTAGGTAGATGCACCTACTTCCTAGTTGTCTACTTATTTGGGTTACAATCTAACCTAAGCTTCTTATTCTATTTTGTTGGGATGGCGTCCTAACCTAAGTTTTTTTGCTAAATGAATAAGGGAGAAATTACTAAGGTAATGCTAGGCTATTTTAACCTAATACCTAATACTATATGGTTTTGAATTTGATCTAACCTAAGGTGGAAATTACTTATGAAATGATTTTGACTAAACCTAAGGTTATAACCTAATTTTTGGGAAATCTATCCTAAACTATTAAAAGGGAACCTAGGGTTGCATGGCATTATGATGACGGTTCAAATGGCATTTATTTGATGTTATTTGGTTAAATGAATGGGAGGTACATCTAGTTTTGGAAAAGGAAAGTGAAATTTATTGGAAGCATATGTGGAGGCTTCACTAAAGTTGGAAATTTGTGCTTAAGTGGAGATAACATTCGCCAGTTTTAGGAGGTGGTGGAAAGGAGAGATAGGTGAGAAATTGAGGAATAATTTCATTAATGAACCTCAGTTTTTGTGTGTAAACCATCTTGGAAATAAGGAAGGAGGATTTGTTGGAGGTTGTTTGGTCTTGCATGCCTTGCAATTTTTTCTCTGCATGGAGCTATTTGGTTCTTCAAACCAGCAGTTTGACTTTTACTTTGTGGCTATTTTTGGTTTCTCTGGTCTATTTTTGATCCAAGGAAAGTATATGAGGCATTGGAAGAAAATATGTTTAGTTGTTGATTTTTCATGGAGGAGAAAAAGAGTTAAAAGCTCGGTTAGAAGTATCTTTCGAATTGTGAAGCAATATCGGACATGCTAGACTTTACCCATTAAGATTTCTTGCTTTCTTCTAAATGATTCATTAAAACAATTCCGCTCTCATGAGATAAATGTTTGTATGTTTTGTCTGGTTATTTACTTACTTGGTAGTAAGAATCTCTATGATTTATGGATATGAATCCATTGCATGATATGTTATCCTTTGGAAACTCTCTGTGTGTAAGATTCAATGGTGATATGCATGTAGAAATTGTATTCTAAGCTTACGTGTTCTAAACTCATATTCTAAGCTTGTGTATTCTACACTTGCATTCGAAGCTTTGTGTTGTTAGAAACTTGTGTTTGAAAATTTATGCTTAGCAATGAACTCGTATTCAATACATGTTGGTTCTAAACTTGTATTCGAAAGCATTGTGTTTGGTTTTGTACTTGTATTCTGAGCTTTTCATTTTACTCATATTCAAGGTTTTGAGTTGCTTAGAACTCATATATGGGACTGTCTACTCGAAAAATATTGAGAGAATAGTTTTGGTTTGAGTTGATATGGTAATCTCTTTTGAGATCTTCTCCTTGAAGCTTCTTGAGTTTGGAATGGTTGTGGTACTTGTCCTAGAATTTACCACTTTCTTTGAACTTGTAAGGGCGTGTAAATATGGAGGATATTCTTCTCTCCTCTACTCTGAGAAAACCCGCATGTCTTGTTGAAGGCTTGACTATTTTGTTTGAAGGTTAATGGACCTTTTATGGAAATGTATCTAGTTCAATATTGTATTGTTACTAAGTTGGTTTGAAATAGAGCTCATTTGAAATAGTTGATAATGGTTCTTGAAGTTTATAGATATGCAGTGAGCATACTTCTTCTTGTGTGAGTTGATTGGAACAAATACATTCTCTGTCTCAATCTTTATGAACTAGTTGGAACTGTGAGTCTTTTTGTTCTAATTTTGGATTCTATCAATTTTGAGGGTAATATGAGACCTTTCTTGACTTAAATGCGTGTTGGGTTTCACACTCTCTTTCAGATCCTTTTTAATTGATTTATGGGTTTTTAAAGGAAAGAAGAGTTGAATACTCTCATGTACTGAATCTTGTTGGTAGGATTTAATACCTTTGGTTTGGGATTGTTTCATATAATTTTTATTACTTGGATCACGAACTATATGTTCTTTTGTATTGAGTTGTTTAGTCCTTGTGTTTTGTATCTCAGTTACTTTTGAGTTCGTGAGTATTTTGGAAACCTTGCTTAAGATTAATACTGGTGTTGAGTTTTAGTATTGTCTTATAAAATCATTTGAATGAATTTATAGGTATTTAAAAGGAGAATAGAATGGATTTCCCTTGTAGACAATATTTTGTTTATTATTCATACTTGGGACTGTATTGTGTACTCCTTTCTATTCGAACTTGTGTTTAAATAAAATGGAATAGATGAACCAAAGTTGTATTGATTTAGTAAGGGAAACTAGAAATATTGCTTTCTATGAACTGTGTGTTTGGTTTTGTGTTCTCTCTTGGGAACTTGTAAAAGAAATTTTGAGTTTGAAATAGAAATGGGAATTCATTTGATAGTCCAAATGAAATGAATTCTTGATTGGATCTTTTCTATTTGAGATCCTTTAAATTTTGTTAAGATAAGTTCACTTGATCAAAATTCTCTATAGCATGACTCTCTTCTTGGTTGTAGAGTGATTATTCTCTTAGACCTGCTTGAATTCTTGGGTTCTATCTTTCTATCCTTTCTGTCTTGTAGGAAATAGTGAGAAACCACTCTTCTGAGATGGAAATTTCCTTGTGGATTGTTTAGTCTACTTTGTACTAAGTCATTTGTTGTAATGATGTGGAAAGAGAATAGTTGAGTCAAGTCTATAGAAGAGAAAATGTAATCATGTTTAGACCGACTGCTTTGTTTGAATGAGTCACACTACTTTTAGGATTCTTGTCCTAGTTGATGTCTCCTTAATGTTGAATCCTTTTATTAAATTCCTTGAACTGAAGCAGTTATGTGGGTAATTAGTTGAGTACTTTATGAACCTATTTCTGTCTTTCAAAGGATTAGTGAATGGTGGATGGTATGTATTGATTCTTCTTATTTTGTTTAAGTTGTGGGATGAATCATTCTAAATATGTACTATGCGGAAGCTAAATATTTTTGTTCATAGTAAAGATAAATTTGGTATTTCAATTTAGAATGAATTATGAAATAATTAGACGACATGATTTGTTGGTTGTTTAAAAATTAATTGATAGGATCAATTAAACTATATACGTTATAATGCGATTATTGTTTATTATATTACGCTCTTTTATTAAAAGTGAATTAGGAATCATCATTTTCACTTCTTTTCTAGTTGTTATCATTTATGCTTATTTGTATGATACTTATTAATTATTTCATTAAAGCGAGTTGTTTTAATGGAACAATTAGTGGAATGCACTTAGTTTTGATGCTAGTGTTTATCATGCTCAATTGAATCGACCCATGCTAGAATTATTTGTAGATGGACATCGTAAATGATAAAAGAAGGAAAAAACTTGTATGATGTATTGATTTATTTAATTTTGGATCTTATGTAAAGAATTTCAATTCATTCTTGAGTTGTATTGGAAAAGAAAAGTGATGTTCTTTTATGATCTTAATGCTGATTGACATGTAGTATGCCTAAAATGCATAGTCTTTTAAATGTATATTTTATCATGATGAATTGAAAGGTTTGGAGACTGACTCCAATTTGTGGTGTAAATTCTCTTGTACTTTATATGAAGGAAATAGTAGTGATATCTTTTCGATATTCTTTATATCTATTATAATGAAATAGATAAAAAGGTTATGTTAAACTATAAGAGTAATGAATGATAAAAAGGTTATGTTAACCCTAACATCTAACCATGTAGAGGAAGACTCTTCCTCTCTCATAAGAATGAAAAATAAATGGAATGGTGGTTATGATCTTTAATCCTTGTGCTTCATTTATAAAAATAAACACTAGCTGAATCTAGGTGAATGATACACCTTCTTTGGACAACTAGGTTACATTAAAAATTAACCGTTTGATGTTGATTCCATGTTTTTGGGGATAACTGCTTGTTAGGCCATGATAATGAACATCAATGCAAGCATGAGTTAATGAAGTTCTTAATATCAAATCAAATTAATTATGGATAAAGAACTTAATGAATGTTAGAATTAGGGTTAGGCTTAGTTGCTACAATCTGAATCTTAATCCAATTCAATTATGAATTTAATGACCTCTAAGGGGTATGTACATCATGGATGGATCAGTTCTAATGGATGATGGCACATGCCAACTAGAGGACTGTAATTTTGTTAAGACAAAGGGCTTCTCAAGGATACAGTGTTGCAATTCACATGTGCAACACCCTTATATATTTGTTCATCTAGATCTACGCACATCTGGAATTGAACTTAGTTTCTCTCTAGGTCAAGTTAGTAGCATGTTTAGAATAGGGAGTAGCTTTTTATGACTCAGGGTACCTTGGCACATTCGGTCGACTTAGGTCAATCGAGTATGCCCATATACCCTAAGTCATCATGAGTTTCTTCTTATAACAAATTATATTGCTAACCTGGGCTAGGATCAAACCTTGGGCAAGTGGACTAACATAAGTTAATAAAGAAAATTCTAGATAATAGAAGAGTGATGTGAAGGACATATTCTGAAATGATGAGTATGCCGTATAGGAATAGTAACATGAATAATATGTTGAAAATATTTGGCCAAAGTATCACATGCAGCTAGTTACGTTGTCTTATGTAGCCTAGTTTAAAGAAACATGATGTCAGATGAATATTTGTAACAAATATTGAGATAGGTTCTTTAAATAGATCACTCAAGACCTAGAATAGGGTAGGAAAACCAAGTATATGATGTATACATAAATTATTCTATACTTTTAAGAAAAACAAGAGAGACCGGTTTATAACCGAGTCATGGAATGAGAGATCGTTAAATTAATGAGTCATTACGGTTGTATATGGTTATCTCGTTATGAGATTTATTGGCATGGAATGTGTGTGCTAAATGATGTCTTTATTTCACCTCATTCTAGAGAATTTCTTTGAATATTGACTAAACAGATAAGGGTAGAGGGCTAGGATGAATACTTGTTAAAATGATGGTTGTAGGTTGTTGCATGCGTATGACTTCTTGATCCACAGTTGATTGTGAGAGCTTCCTTTTGGCTAGGAGGAACTACTTGAAATAGAAAAAAAGACCACCAAATAAAATTTAAACAATATATGCAGTGGACTACCTAGCGTATGCTAGATTCGAGAAGTGTGATACTCCCTAGATGGTTGTCAATCCACTGTTTAAAACTACTCAATGTTAACAATAAGGAAAAATTATATTGTAGTTAAAATTATTTAGGTATCTCATTCGCTTACACAATAAGCAAATTCATTCACAATAGGCTAAGCTATTACTAAATTTGAAGGTTAGGGTCTATGTTAGTGTCTTGGTACTAGTCAAGGTATTATTCTAGGTTGTTCTTGGTATTTGGTGGAGGTTTTAAGCTTTGTTCTTGGTTTGAGGGTAAACACAGAGAGACCGACGTTAGTCCTGGTATGACCGATGTCGTTTATCTTAACCAATGATGGTTGTGGGTAGCTGGCGTCAGTATGGTCGGGGTAAAGGAAACCCAATAAAAAACTAATGCGAGGGTAGATCTAAAGCAAAATAAAAATGAAAAGGGAAATGGCAAGGTCTATGTAGGTATTAGGTATACTTAGGGATCTCTAAGAACTAGGTATGGGAAGTTCAATGGTATGGGTGAAAGAATGGTCAAGTTTACATAAAGGTAAATGGTGGGGGAATAGGAATGGGTGTAGAAACCAATAACAAAAGTAAAAGAGTCTACTTAAATGATAATGGACAAGTGCTGGTTAACAAAACACTTACTGTTATATGAGCTTGATGTCTGGTTGGCAATAACAAGTATTACAATGGAAGGAGCTTGGTGTGGTGCGACACTTGCCTAGATGCTCCCGTGAAGGCAAATGGAATTGTGATTGATTTTGATGTTTGTTTTGGATGCTCTCATGTGCGTATGAATGTTGGTTCTTCTTGCATATAACTCTAGTTTTGTCTCTTCCTCTCAGAAGATGTGCTAACCTCAAAATAAGGTTGTTTAGGGGATTAAATGGTAACCGATGATGGTTCAGGGTTGACTGGTAGTGGTTTAGGGTAGCGATGTTGGTTAGGGTCAAATTTTCTAGGTGTTCTAAAATGGGCAGATCCCCTTGATTTTCTTGGATCTCATTCATTTTCTTCCATGGATTAGAATGGAATCTTCCTTTCTAATGGGTAGGAATGTGGTTAGAGGGAATGTAGGCTTTGATTTTTAGGGTTTAGGTAGGTCTTAGTTAGTTATGGCAACATACTAAGAATAGGTCTTAGGGTGAGGTGGCTAGATGAGGTGTATAGGTGAGGTGGATGGTGGGCATTATCCAATTAGGATATTTTAAATAATAGATATTATGAGATCATGAATTAATTTATTCAAATTAATATTAGAGTGGGGTGAAATGGGCCATGGTTAGGTGAGTGTGTTTGGGTTGGTTATTTTATCGAGGGACCAAGGGGAGTATACATTTTGCCCGTTTTTGTTGTGTACCTTGTATTGGTAAGCAACACTAACAAAAATAAGATGTGGTTGCCCCATGTGTGGGTGAAGGTGACCCCCCTCAAACTAGGAACTGATGAGGCGGAAGGAAGAATCGATGAGTGGTTTGATAAAAGGTGAATGTGATGAAGAAGAAGGTGGGAAATGAGGGTAAAAAGGGGAAAAGGTCTACTTAGGTAATCTAGGTAATGGGTCAAGGTAGTAACAAATCAATGTATGCACACGTATAAATTCCAACACAATACCAAGTTTAAGAGAAGGAAAACTCTACATTGTCTAAGGTCGATAGGTTTATCCAAACAAGGTTCAGGTGATTCGATATCCAAGGTAGAGGATATGGTAAGGAAACATGATGTAGGTTAGGTGCAGGAATGTTTAGGTATGTTATGGTACACCAAAGGTTGGGTCAGGATAAATGGTCATGGCAAGAGGCAAGGTAAGGTCAGTATTCCAATCAACACAAGTAATAGTGCCACAATGTATAATGAGCACATGAGGTCACAGGTCACTAGCGATGTTCCAAGTCCCAGTATCTAGGTCACGACATGGGTAGGGCTGAGGTATGGGTAAAATAATGAGTCCCCAAATGAGGACAAGGTGAGGGGGTAAATGATAAGGTCAAGAAGATAAAATGAAGTGTCCAAGTGAGGTGTGGGTGAGGTAAAAAGGATTCAGGTCAAAAATTGGGGGTAGGGGGTAGGAAAAAGACTAAGCAGGTAAGCCGATGACAATTTTAAGGAACGATGCTTGATCACAATGGAACAACCACTATAAGCTAGGGCACATGACCAATGTCGATCAAGGTAAAACCATTTCTGGTCAAGTTGGGTAGGTTATAAAAAGAAAAATTACCATGTTTTACAAATCATTTTCCTTTTACCAAAGTGGGGAAATAATAGATGATAGAGAGAAAAGTGGAAAGTGTCTATGCGGAATGGAGAGCTGAGTTAGGGAGTGGTGTAGTGGGTGATTGGTAGTGGATAGGCGGGTCCATGAGATTAGATTGATCAATTCGGTTAGTTAGAGGTGAGACAGTTTATTGGGTGATGGTAGAGGCAGGAGAGGGGTTGGGTTGACCACCGGTGCAGCGGCCCAACATGCCACCATGGTGACGACAACGTGATGAGTTAAGATTCAATTCTATTCTTTGTTTTATGTGTTAGATTGAATTAGTTAAGGATTAGTTGATGGCGGTGGGGATAGATTTTCTATCTTATGGAGAGTACAAGGAACAATAGGCCTCGCGTGAGAGGACCAGATCCTGTACCCATAGCATGGAGAGCAGAGGGGGCCCTCGAGTCCTAAGATAGGATTAGGGTGAGGAAACTATTTCATGGAGACTAGCTCAAGAAGGATCCGAGGAGGAGACAGGAGAGACCGATACAGAGGATATCAAACATGATGATGCCTGATGTATGTCTCTCCTTTTTGATGTAGTTATTCATTTTTGATATATATCAGCCTGCACGTGCCAAAGAGATTGAGGATGTATATGAGATTTTTTTATGTTTGATCATATATCGTCCTACGTGCCAAAGATGGTGAGGTTGTATATGAAATTTTGAGAGATTTTGTTATATAAACCGGTCTCTGCGTGCCAAAGATATCGAGAGTTATGTATATGGATACATATGTTTGGATGTTTTTATTTATAAATATGATGGTAGTTTCAACATGATGTATCTATGTTGATGGAATTGGATTATTATGCATAGATAGAGTCATGATAGGTGTGTTAGGCATGGTGGAGTTAGGGCATAGGCATGGTTAATCTAGGTTGTGGTTTAGGCATGGATTGAGTCAAGTCATAGGCATGGATTGAGTCATGTCCTAGGCATGGATGGAGTCAGGTCATAAGCAAGGATGGAGTCAGGTCATAGGAATGGATGGAGTTAGATTGGTTTATAGATGGTTGAGTTGAAATGGGTTGAGTATGTAATTTAATAATTTGTGTAATTAATGATTATATGGGTCATGTTTGAGAAATTTTATAGTAACACGCACAATAATGGTAAAGTAATGGTAGACATAATGAATATAGGTTTGATGATGATAAAGGTGTAACATTCCTATTTTAAGACTTTAGAAACAAGTGAATTTTTTTTATTTTTTTATTTTTATTTAGTAATGTTCCTTGTTTTGTTAGAGTAGGTATTTACCTTAGCTCATGTTCACCTAGGTACATTATTTACCTTTATTGTATTTATCCTCACCCACTTATGTGTGTGGATATATTTTTTTATTTACTTAGATATTAGGATATATTATCTAGTTCTTTTTTTAGATATAGTTCTTTCCTAAATCTATGGTATTGACTAGATCCTTGATGTTTAGTTCTCTCATAAATCTTTATGGACTTGACTAGTTCTTTCCATGATTTATGGCTTGATCTACGACCTTGACTGGTTCTTAAATTGTTATTCCTTGCCTATATAAGCAATGTCCATTCTCATTGTATTTCATTGAGTTCCATAATAATATATGATATTGCTACTCATTTGTTTGCAAAGGTTTATGAAAATTTATTCTAGCGAATTACTTTCATCTTATTGATCGTGATGTTTGATTATCATCTGTGTTCTTGGCTTGGTATGATTTGGTTATCATTCCTTTTATGTTCTAAATACGTAATTTAGAACACACATTCCAAAACAACCATTCTTATAATGAGATAACCATATGCATCTGTAATGACTCGGTAACCTAACAATCTATTCATTTCATGACTCGGTAAACTACAAATCTATTCATGTTTAACACTAAGTATTAAATAATTTTCTGTATACTAGGTATACTTGGTTCTCTTACCCTATTCTGGGTATTGAGTGATTTGTCTAAGGAACCTAATTGAATAGTTGTTACCAATATTCATCTGCATCTTGATCCTTATACTAGGCTACATAGGACAACGCAACTAGCAACTTGTGATACTTTGGCCAAAGATTCTAACATACTATTCGTATTACTTATTCCTTGATAGAATACTCATCAATCTAGAATACATCCTTCACCCCCACTCTATTGTTATCTTGAAGGTCCTTTACTGACTTCCATCAGTCCTCTTGCCCAAGGTTTAACCCTAGTTCTCGTTAACATCATAGGTTATGATGAGAAGAGCTCAAAAGGACTTATGATATATTGGCGTACTAGGTCAACATAAGTCAACCATATGTGCCATGGTAACCTGATTCCTAGAGGGATACTTCGTATCATAACTACGCTACTTCTCAGTCCTACAAAAAAACTAAGTTCAAGTCCAAAAGTGTGTAGATCTAGACGATCAACTCATAAGGGTGTTGCCACATGTCAACTACAGTATTGTATCCTTGAGAAGATCCTAATCTTCTCAAAGGTACAACCCTACAATCGGTATGTGTCAGCAACATACAAAACAGCCTCATCAAGATATACATACCCCTAGGAGATTGCTAAAGCATAATTAATTTGGTTTCTTAAAGGCAGATTTCAGCAACCCTGCCCAAACTCTAATCCAACTCTCCCTAAGTTCTTTTCCAAATCAGGTTCCATTAACCCTTACATAACTTCCTTAACTTAAGATTTCTTTCGATGTTCATTAACTTTGGCTTATCAAGCAACTACCACGAAGAAAGGACAACAACCTCTTAAGTTCCATTATATGTAACTTAACTATTCAAGAAAGTGTAACAACCACCGAGGTTGTAACTTAGTAGACTTTATTAAATGAAGTCTAATGAGTATATAACATATCTTACTTCTTGTTTAATTTTTCATAAGAGAGGAAGAGACTTCCTCTTCATATTTAAGTTCTTAGGGTTTACACACCCTTTATGTCCTTTACAAATTTCATAGTTTCCATTGTAAGTTCATTACACATTACTTTAATAGTATGAGATGTTTTAATAGGATCATTGAAATTCTGCAACTTATATAGTTGCATCACAAATAGGGAATTACTCTGAATCCCTTTTTCCTATTTATCCAAGAACACTCATTGAAACATATAAATAACATGAAGAACATCAACGAATAAGATTCCTTTTCTTTTGAAAAAATACAAGATAATTTACATAATCCATGCAAGTAAATTCTCATTCTATATTTCCTTTTCAAAACTTATGCATTTCAAACATACTGCATGACAACAACCTTCATTAAAAAGAGAATAACTTTTGCTTTTCAATGCAACTTAAGAACAGATCTGAATTCTTCACAAGAATCAACTTAGATCAGCCAATGCATCATATAAGTTTTTACCTTCTTTTATCACTTATGAAGTCCATCTGCAAAAAATGCTAGCACGGGTCAGTTCAATGAACTAAGCATGATAAGCACTAAGCGTTAAAATGAAGTGCATTCCACTAATTTTTCCAATAAAACAACCCTACTTTAATGAACAACAAGTAATTCATACTCCCTAAGCATAAGTAATATCAATAAAAGAAGAGTAATATTAAATAGAAAAGAATATAATCTATAATACTGTCTTATAAATTAAAGTATAATTGATCCCATCAATTATCTTTACCAAACAACAAAACATAACATATCATTTTTCCAATCCTACCAAATATAATAAAAACATATCTTTACTACAAGATACGGGAGTGTTTATAGCATATTCCCTCGTGGATGTTTCATCTAACTTTCAAGTAAAGAAGAAGTAGAGAAAGCATTGTATTTGCCAAAGTACATATCCTCAACAAGGTTGAAACAGGTTTATATCATTATTTAAACTATTCCTTTAAAAGTTCTCTATGTTAAACTTCAACATTTTTAATTTTTCTTCAAAATAGAACCAAATGAAAGGAAATCCAAGAAGGAATGATGGATTAACAAACAACAACTAGTTTGTAAATTCTTTCTACCAACCTATCTCCAATATCTCTCTACTTTTTCTTAGTCAAATGACTAGTATGAAACAACTAATAAACATTGATTCCGTTTTTCAATAAGAATAAAAATTAGGAGGTTCCAACAAACAAACTTAACCCAACTGCATTAGAAAAGGAGACCTATCAGAATATGATCCCAATTTATAATCATTTCTTTACAACTTATTTACACAGTTTTACCTCCTCTCATGCATACAGTTTAAGCTCATGCAATAGTTCCAAGGAAAGAGAACAAGATCAACTTAAAGGAAAAAGAAAACTAAATGCTACTTTCCCTTCCAAATCTTCACATTATAATGCCTAAATTCTGCAATCCATTGAAACATTGTAATAATGAAGTTCATACACAGTCCAAGGATAGTAGGTTTCTCAGTGTATCTGTTAAAGACTTAACAATATTTTATTGGACCAGAACAACCTGAAGATAAGAAGGAAGCAGGTTAACATTTCTCTTTCCTAGAACCCTTTACTATCAAATAGTGAAGTTCCATCAATCCTTACCATTAACTTTCTCTTTTAAAACTCGATAATAAAACAGTGAAGTTCAAACACAACCCGCAATCAATTTTGAATCATAATCAATCTTCCAAGACATAACATTCATTTATTAGACCCAACAAGAGGTAAGAATCTGAGTAGTTTCTAACACTCAAGACTTCCCAATAGTTCAAGCAAAGTAGAACCATCTCAATGGTATGCAAACGCATCCCTACAAGAACTACATATTGGGTTTCCAACAAAAGACAAGATCAACATTAAAAATAATACGTACAGTCCAAGACTCAATTACAATTCTGAGCACAATGCAAAGCATAAACGCCATCGAAGGATCAAGACCATTCAAATACTTGTAACCAAGTTCGGGTAACAACATGTTCCCTCAATAGTTTATAAAATAATCAAAGACTATAATATCTGAACCAACACATCGTTCAAGTTACCATTTCAATTAAAAACACCAAGTAACAAATTGATTATACAGTGATGCATCTCAATATCACAAACATGATTTCATAATACACCAGCACCGTAATACTAGGCCGAGTACAATGAAACTGCATACATACAGTTCAGAGTAAGAAAAGAGCTTCCCTTCCTAGTTAACATCGAATCAAACCCATTTTCCCAACTTCAAATGGAAAGTAAGATGCTTGATAGAGCTCAAACCAAACAAATACAAACATGAAGTTGAGTTCATAATGAACCTACAATAATAGTTAAATAGTCATAAGGAAATATTTCACAAGCACCATGCCTTAAGCGGCTTCAAACAACAATACACTTTATCCAAGATAACAAACCCAAGTTTCAAGTTTGATATGGGTTCAACAATAGTCACAGTGTTCGTAAGATGGAATACAAAAACCAAGTCATATATGGTTTTTCCAGTGCATGCAAATTTTATAATAGTCAAAGCTTCCGCAAGGTGAGATATAAAAATAAAAAGCCATATATGGATTTATTCACAATCCATTTAACTATGAAATAAAATGCTAACACCATAGAGATAATAATCTCTATAACGGTTCCATCCACCGAAACAAGTTTCCAATCAAATAGTTTGAACCAGTTTGTAAGTATCCATAAGAACTAGAGTTGCTTACCAACTCGGGTTCATAAAACACAAGTTTGCAAACACTAAACTCAACAAATACAGGCAGATCCCAGTAACAATTTTAGGCTGCTAAATAAGTCGAAACCAACAACTATTTCCAACCACTGAAGAAGCTAAAAAGTTACCGGTTTTGTTCACGTATACACATTTCCTTTGAGAAAAAGGCAATACAAAAATAAACTTCCAACAGAATCACGTATAAGGTAGATTTAAAAACCCGAATGCAAGTTTTACAAAACCCATCAAACAATTAACTAGATAAGCATGAAATGCACAAAATCATCAGAGCAAAGTTGTTTTAATGAAAACACTTAGAGGAAAGAAAAATATTTTAATAGTTAGGGCCTATCATGCCTGATAGTGTCGTTGTAAAATTGAAGAAGACCTCTAGCCAAACTCATTTCTTCTCCTCTTCTCCACGAAAGATCAAACAACCAGATACTTCTTCCATAATGCTTCTTATACATTCCACGAAATGAAAATAGATTTGAAACCTCCAAAATAGCCATGCAGTGTAGTTTAAACTGCTGGTTCGAAAAACCAGAGTGCATGAAGAGAGAAAATCGGAGAGCATGTAAAATGAAACAACCCAACAAAAATCCATTGGCATGCCTACCTAGGCAGTTTGGGCTCAACAAACAAAAATAATTAATTTCATTTACTCCATATCTCCTACTATTCTTCCTTGCCACTACCTACTAATTCTAGTGATCTTCAAATAAAAAATAACATGTATTTCCATTATTAGAGATGCTGCCATCTAAGCCTCCACCAAAAAAACTAACCCCTACCAAAGATGGTAGTCCGTATGCATTTAAAAACCTTATCAACATCATCATAAATGCCTTAGGAACCGTTGCCACTATGCATGTGACCCCCTTAAGTCCCAATTCATATCCATTAGTTTAGGATAGGTTAGATTGCTTAGGTTAGATCTTAGGTAGGATTTAAATTTATACCTTAGGATGTAACACTAATATCTAACCCCCCACCATGGCCTTAGCAATTAAGTTAGCTAATCTCAACATAGGTAAACAATTCAAAGTACCATAGTTTAGAATACTAGGTTAGGTTACAGATCAACAATTCAACCAATCCAAACAGAATAAGGAGTTTTAGGTTAGAACTAGAATTCTATCCAGTATCATAGCTTAGACAAAATACATATATATTTTACCTAGCTTAGGATCCGTGGGTTAGTCCTCAATAGGATCCCGGATATCTTTCTCTTGTGTTGTGAATAGCTACATTCCCATCTTCATCGAAATGACCTGTCATGGTTGATCTTCAAGGACCCAAGCCAAACAACCTACTGAATGGAAGTGCATTCACACAAAAGTCAAAGAACTTGCAACAACAAAGTTCAATCCAGCGTGTAGCTTAACTCATGGAATGTCGATTTTACCATTCATTCAATAGAGTAGTTTTAAAACATTCCTTGGATCACTGAAATTGATCCAAGGATGATTTAGAAAAAAACAAGTTTACACTTTTAAACCAAATTGTAAATCACCTTCCAAAAGTGAAAAATGGATTCAGAGAAGTCATTCCAGTTTAGTCAAAGGATCTTAAGAGTATAAAAGACTTATCCATATCAAGCATGATTTCCAATAATCAAAAGAACATATCCTTATAAGGAAAATCACATATCAACACTTGAATGCAAAGGAGGAAAATAACAATAGTCAAGGGTGTTACATGCTTCCCTCCTAAAAGAATCATCATCCTAATGATTACATCCTTTAACAAATTACATCAAGGATAGTCAATTCATTCACTTCTCTTATCCTAAGTCAAATATTTCAAAACCTTATAGTTCCAGAAATCAAGTATTAAATAACTTTTTATTCAAATCAAGTAAATATCTTCCCAAAACTGGCTTACTTAATGTCATAAAGGATAAATTCATAAAAAATTATCAGTCAATAGATTCAATTCTATTCAAATAGATATGGAAAAGTAGTTTTCATATCCTCTAGATTTTCCCAAGTTGCACTCTCCTTGTTAAACTGGTCCCATTGGACCTTACATTGAGTTATTTCTCTATTTCTTAAATGCAAATGGTGAGTTTCAGCAATCGAATGGGCTTAACCGTGATTATTCCGGGTCTTGGATCTATAAGGAATTCCAATTCAACACATGTGATAAATTTGAAACGTATTTCTTAAGCAAAGAAATATGGAAAGCATCATGCATTTGTGACAAAGTAGGTGGTGGTGCTAGACAATAAGCTACTGTGGTTGATTACTTCAACTATTTCAAAAGGTCCCACATAACGTGGTGATAACTTGGCAGCCTTGACAAAAGTTATGGAACTCTTTTTGGTTTAACATGAAGAAAAATGTTTTCCCAAACTCAAATTTCCTGCCAACCCACTTTAAGTTAGCATAAATTTTTTTCCTATCTCGCCGCTTCTTTCAAGCGTTCATGAATCATTTTATCTTGTTCCATTTCCATAAGGATTTCAAGTCCAATTACCTCTCTATCCTCAATGCTATCCCAACTAATAGGGGTTTTGCATTTCCTTCCGTAAAGCACCTCAAAAGGTGCCATCTTAAGAGAAGCATGATATGCATTATTATATGCAAATTCAACTAATGGAAGGTACTCCTCCCACTTATAATGCTGATCCATACAATACATCCGTAACATATCCTCCAAAACCTTATTTACTCTTTCAGTCTGTCCATCCATTTCCGGATGATACACAAAACTGAAATTCAATTTAGTACCAAGAGCTGCGCTAAGTGTTTGCCAAAACTTGACCTCATTCTAAGGTCTCTATTAGATATGATTAATTTAGGTACTCCATGTAATCTGAAAATTTCATGTACAAATATTTTAGCCAAAATAAGAGAATTATCCTTTAGATTTCCAACAATAAAATGAGCTACTTTTGTTAGTCTATGAACTACTACCAAAATAACATTGTGTTTATTTCTTGACATAGGCAATCCTTGTACAAAATCCATGCTTATTACTTACCATTTATATTGCGGTATGCTATGAGGATACAATAAACCAGCTGGATGCATATGTTCCACTTTTACTCATTGACATTCCAGACAATGAGTCACAAAATTTATAACATCCTTTTTCTTTCCTTTCTAGAAATATTGTTGTTTTATATCAGCAAGCATTTTTGTAATGCCAGGGTGTCCTAAAAAGGTGAATTGTGAAACTCTGTCAACAATTTCTTTCTCAAATCATTAGGTAAGGGTATGTATACTCTATTTTCATATCATAAGATTCCCTCATTATCAAAGTGAAAACCTTTATACTTTTCATCCTTTGGATCTGTAGCAAACACTATTTTTACTTGCTGAAAGTAAGAGTTAGATTCCATAACACTTTTTACTTCATCCTTAAACTGAGTTCTTAGTGTTATAAGAGTAGAAATGTGCTTCCTATGACTTAGAGTGTCATCCACTCTATTCTCTTTTCCTTTAATGTAACTTATGTCAAAGTCATACTGAGACAAAAAATCTAACCACCTTTGCTATCTTGCATTTAGATTTAGTGAGTGAAAATGTACTTCATCCAAGATGACCAGTTTTCAACTCAAATGGTTTACCAAGTAGATAATGCCTCCAAACTTGAAGTGCATGAACTATGGCAACAAGCTCTAAATCGTGTGTAGCATAATTCAACTCATGTAACTTAAGTTTTCAACTTTCATAAGCTATGACATGATCATTTTGTAACAAAATGCCTCCAAGACCCTCCGACGTATCCGTTACAACCATGAAGTTTCCATTAGGATCAAGTTCAACTAAAATAGGTCTTTGAAGTCAATCTGAATTTTCAAATTTTTAAAAGTAGATTCACATTTATCATCCTAAACAAATTTCTTATCCTTTTTCTGCAATGAATTTATTGGTGGAGCCACTTTAGAAAAATCCTTAACAAATTTTCTATAATAACTTGCAAGGCCCATGAAGCTTCTAACTTCATGTACATTCTTGAGTGCAGGCCACTTGATTATAGCTATAATTTTAGAAGGATCTACAACAAACCCATATTTACTTATAACATGACCCAAATAGTGAACTTCAGTGTCATAGAAAGAACATTTGGACAGCTTACCATATAACCGTCTCTTTCTCAAAATTTTCAAAACTATTTTCAAGTGTTCATGATGCTCCTCCACACTTTTAGAATATATGAGAATGTCATCTAAGAATACAAGCACAAACTTGTCCAAGTATTCTTGAAATATATTATTCATTAAGTTCATAAAAGCTGCAGGTGCATTCGTTAATCCAAAGGGTAAAACCGTGAATTCATAATTTCCATACCTTGTCCTAAAATCCGTTTTATGAATTTCCTCTTCCTTAATTCACAATTGATGATATCCAGACTGAAGGTCTATCTTATAATATACCGATGCTCCACGCATCTGATCAAATAGATCATCAATTCTAGGAAGTGGGTATCTATTCTTGATTTTCACTTTGTTTAACATCCTGTAATCAATACACAACTTGAGTGTTCCATCCTTCTTCTTTACAAAGTTCACTGGTGCTCTCTAAGGTGAAACACTTGGTCTAATCAAACCCTTAGACAAAATTTCTTGTAATTTAGCCTTAATCTCTACTAATTTTGTGGTAGTCATTCGATAAGGTGCTTTAGAAATAGGCTCAGTACCTGGTTTGATTTCAATTGTGAAGTCAAACTCCCTTTTGGGTGGTAATCCCGTAACTCTTCTGGAAACACGTCATTGTAGTCCTGTAACTATGGATAAAGTTCCATGAAATCATTGTTTTCTTTTGTAGATTCAGAAAATTTTACTACATATAAGGTACAACCCTTATTTTTGGCCTTTTTAAGTTACATAGATGACAATTTCCTAATAGAAATTTCTCGTTTTACACCCTGAATCTCTATTGTTTTCTACAGATCATCTAAACAACTAATATGTTTTTCAAAATAGTCTACCTTTTCTTTATGCTCTGCTAACCAATTTACACCTATGACTATATCATAAGATCCCAAAGGTGCTACATAGAGATCAACTTCTATGGAAAAGCTAGGTAAGTCAAGGATTGCTCTGAAAATACACATACTAACTGTATGAACAAAATTATTACCATAATGTACAATCCATGATTTATCCATTTTTCTAGCTTTTCTTTTAAGTTTAGAAGCAAGTTTACTAGAAATAAAACATTCAGTAGCTCCCGTATCAAAAAGAATAGTTACAGGTATGCCAAATAACTTACCAAGAACTTCAATAGGTGTAACTTGCTTTTCAACTTGCTTGTTAGCTACTGCAACATGTATCTTGTGTTGTTGATTACAATCATCCTTCTTCAAAGGACATTGATTTGTGTAATAATATTTGCCACAGTTATAGCAGCCTCCTACCCATTTTTGGGCTCGAAATTATTTCCAACCTTATAGTTATCATTCTGACCTCCATAGGGTTTTTTCCCGCTATTATTATTCCTGGAAAAATTGTTTCATGTATTACCAACATTCTTATTCATCACGGTTTTCTTATTAATATCAGTTGGAAACTTAATTTTATTACAAAAATATTTCCATGGTCCTTTCTTAGGTGCAAGTGAAGTGAAGAAGAGTTTGTAACTTTCTTCCGTACCTCTTCCTTGTGAATATAAATAGCCTTTAATTTCTGTTCCTACCTTATGGATTTTTCAACAACCTCTTCCATAGTGGTTGAGCTATGAACATCTACCTCTACCCCAATAATGAGATTCAACCCCATGATGAATTTTTGTATCCTGAACTTCTCATCAGTTTAATACTAAGGTACATACTTGAGTAGTTTCACAAACTGTTCCCAATACTCAGTTACGGTTAACTTCCCTTGAGCTAAGTTCTCAAATTCAGTCATTTTCTGACCATAATAAAGGTTTGGCAACCATCGTTTCCTAAAATAACCTTTAAATTGATCTCAGGTGATGTTAGTTTCATCAATGTTTAGCTTAGCCTTACGGTTGTCCCACCATGAAGATGCTTCATGGGAAAGTTGATATGCTCCCCAAATAGCTTTTGTTTCTTCTGAGAATTTACTCTTGTTGAGCCAATTCTCAGCTCCATCACCTAATGTGGTGCCATCAAACTTAGGTGGAATTATTCTTTTTATATCATTAGTCAGTTTAGCAGCCAACCTAGCCTTTTTATTTTCTGGCTGGTAAGGCACATTAACATTGTTATTATCAACACCCATATTGGGGTTTTCCTCAGGAGGTGGCTGATTGTTATTACCAACTTCTTCCTCCTCCTCATTACCCATCACTTGTTTCTTGAGAACAATCAAACAATCTCTTATGTCCAATAGGGAAACAAGGATTTCATCAAGTATTTGGGTTGTTGCTTATCCTTCCTTAGGTGGATCATTGTTCACAACATGTCCTCTTGTCCTAACCATTTTTGTTACAAGAAAATTCAATTTTTTATCAAATTATGGACACAATAGGTCTTAGAGCTGCAACCTTCAGCTCTAATACCAAGATGTAACATTCCTATTTTAAGACTTTAGAAACAAGGAATTTTTTTTTTTTTAGTAATGTTCCCTATTCTAAATACGTAATTTAGAACACACATTCCAAAACAACCATTCTTATAACAGATAACCATATGTAGTTGTAATGACTTGGTAACCTACTGATCTATTCCTTGCATGACTCAATAAACTACCGATCTATTCATGTTTAAAACTAAGTATTAAATACTTTTCTATATACTATGTATACATGGTTCTCTTACTGTGCGGGTTTTGATTGATCTATCTAAGGAAACTAACTAAATATTTGTTACCAAGATTCATCGCATCTCGATCCTTAGACTAGGCGACATAGGACAACGCAATCATCACTTGTGATACTTTGGCCAAAGATTCTAACATATTGTTCTATTACTTATTCATTGACGGCATACTCATCAACTGGAATATGTCCTTCACCCCCTCTCTATTGTTATCTTCAATTTTCTTTATTGACTTCCATCAGTCCTCTTTCCCAAGGTTTAACCCTAGTTATGGTTAACATTGTAGGTTATGATAAGAAGGAGCTCACAAGGACTTAGGATAGATTAGCATATTGGGTGAAACTAATTCAACCTCGTGTGCCATAGTACCCTGAGTCTTAGAGGGCTACTTTGTATCGTAACTACGCTACTTCCCAGTCCTGGAGAGAAACTAAGTTCAAGTCCAAAAGTGTGTAGATCTAGATGATCAATGTAGAAGGGTGTTTCCACATGTCAACTATAGATCTCGTATCCTCTAGAAGATCCTAATCTTCTCAAAGGTATAACCCTATAGTCAGTGTGTTTCAACATCCTTGTAACAACCTCGTTGAGATATACATACCCCTAGGATATTGTTAAAGCTTAATTAATTTGGTTTCTTAAAGGCATATTTTAGTCACCTTGCCCAGACTCTAATCTAACTCTCCCTAAGTTCTTTTCCAAATCAGGTTCCATTAACCCTTGCAAAACTTCCTTAACTTAAGATTTCTTTTGATGTTCGTTAACTTTGGCT
The DNA here is from genome assembly GCA_018340775.1 of Taxus wallichiana var. yunnanensis. NCBI lineage: Eukaryota > Viridiplantae > Streptophyta > Pinopsida > Cupressales > Taxaceae > Taxus > Taxus wallichiana. The sequence goes on along the minus strand of CM031235.1, from coordinate 76,928,309 downwards.
TATCAAGCAACTACCATGAAGAAAGGACAACAACCTCTTAAGTTCCATTATATGTAACTTAACTATTCAAGAAAGTGTAACAACCACCGAGGTTGTAACTTAGTAGACTTTATTAAATGAAGTCTAATGAGTATATATCATATCTTCCTTCTTGTTTACTTTTTCATAAGAGAGGAAGAGTCTTCCTCTTCATAGTTAAGTTCTTAGGGTTTACACACCCTTTATGTCCTTTACAAATTTCATAGTTTCCATTGTAAGTTCATTACACGTTACTTTAATAGTATGAGACGTTTTAATAGGATCATTGAAATTCTGCAACTTATATAGTTGCATCACAAATAGGGAATTACTCTGAATCCCTTTTTCCTACTTATCCAAGAACACTCATTGAAACATATAAATAACATGAAGAACATCAATAGAATAAGATTCCATTTCTTTTGCAAAAGTACAAGATAATTTACATAATCCATGCAAGTAAATTCTCATTCTACATTTCCTTTTCAAAACTTATACATTTACAACTTATGCATTTCAAACATACTGCATGACAACAACCTTCATTCAAAAGAGAATAACTTTTCTTTTTCAATGCAACTTAAGAACAAATAAGAATTCTTCACAAGAATCAACTTAGATCAGCCAATGCATCATATAAGTTTTTGCCTTCTTTTATCACTTATGAAGTCCATCTGTAAAAATTGCTAGCACGGGTCAATTCAATGAACTGAGCATGATAAGCACTAAGCCTTAAAATGAAGTGCATTCCACTAATTGTTCCAATAAAAACAACCCTACTTTAATGAACAACAAGTAATTCATACTCCCTAAGCATAAGTAATATCAATAAAAAGAAGATCAATATTAAACGAGTAAAAGAATATAATCTATAATACATGTCTTATAAATTAAAGTATAATTGATCCCATCAATTATCTTTACCAAACAACAAAACATAACATATCATTGTTCCAATCCTACCAAATATAATACAACACATATCTTTACTACAAGATACAGGAGTGTTTACAACATATTCCCTCTTGGATGTTTCATCTAACTTTCAAGTAAAGAAGAAGAGAAAGCATTCCATTTTCCAAAGTACATATCCTCAGCAAGGCTGAAATAGGTTTATATCATGATTTAAACTATTCCTTTAAAGGTCCTCTACGTTAAAATTCAACATTTTAAAATATTCTTCAAAACATATCCAAATGAAAGAAAATCCAAGAAGGAATGATGGATTAATAGTCAACAACCAGTTTGCAAATTCTTTCTGCCAACCTATCTTCAATCTCTATCTACTTCTTTTCAGTCAAATGACTAGTATGAAAAGACTAATAAACATTGATTCCCTTTTTCAATAAGAATAAAAATCAGGAGGTTCGACCAATGAACTTAACCCAACTGCATTAGAAAAGGAGACCTATCAGAATATGATCCCAATTTATAATCATTTCTTTACTATTTTTTTACATAGTCTTACCTCCTCTCGTGCATACATTTTAAACTCATACAATAGTTCTAAGGAAAGAGAACACGATCATTTTAATGGAAAAAGAAAACTAAATGTTACTTTCACTTCCAAATCTTCACATTAAAATGCCTGAAATATGCAATCCATTGAAACATTATAATAATGAAGTTCATACACAGCCCAAGGACAGTAGGTTTCTCAATGTATCTGTTAAAGACTTAATATTTTATTAGACCAGAACAGCTTGAAGATAAGACGGAAGTAGGTTAACATTTCTCTTTCCTAGAACCCTTTACTATCAAACAGTGAAGTTCCATCAATCCTTACCATTAACTTTCTCTTTTAAAACTCGATAATAAAACAGTGATGTTCAAACACAACTCACAATCAATTTTGAAATGTAATCAATCTTGCAAGACATAACATTCATTTATTGGACCCAACAAGAGGTAATTATCTGAGTGGTTGCTAACACTCAAGACTTCCCAATAGTTCAGTCAAAGTAGAACCATCTCAACGGTATGAAAACACATCCCTACAAGAACTACAGATTGGGTATCCAAAAAAAGACAACATCAACATTAAAAATAATACGTACATTCTAGGACTCAAATACAATTCTGAGCACAATGGAAAGCATAAATGCTATCGAAGGATTAAGACTATTCAAATACTTGTAACCAAGTTCAGGTAACAACATGTATCCTAAATAGTTTATAAAATAATCAAAGACTATAATATCCGAACCAACACATCGTTAGGTTACCATTTCAATTAAAAACACCAAGTAACAAATTGATTGTACAGTGATGCATCTCAATATCACAAACATGATTTCATAATACACCAACACCGTAATACTAGGTGAGTACAATGAAACTACATACATACAGTTCAGAGTAAGAAAAGAGCTTCCCTTCCTAGTTAACATCGAATCAAACCCATTTTCCCAACTTCAAACGGAAAGTAAGATGCTTGAAAGAGCTCAGACCAAATGACTACAAACATGAAGTTGAGTTCATAATGAACCTACAATAATAGTTAAATAGTCATAAGGAAATAGTTCACAAGCACCATGCCTTAAGCGGCTTCAAATAGCAGTACACTTTATCCAAGCTAACAAACCCAAGTTCCAAGTTCGATACGGGTTCAACAACAGTCACAGTGTTCGTAAGATGGAATAAAAAAACCAAGTCATATATGGTTTTTCCAGTGCATGCAAATTTTATAATAGTCAAAGCTTCCACAAGGTGAGATACAAAAACAACAAGCCATATATAGATTTATTCATAGTCCATTCAACTATGAAATAAAATGCTAACACCATAGAGCTAAAAATATCTATAATGGTTCCATCCACCGAAACAAGTTTCCAATCAAATAGTTCGAACCAATTTGTAAGTATCCATAAGAACTAGAGTTGCTTACTAGCTCAGGTTCATAAAACACAACAAGTTTACAAATAGTAAACTCAACAAATACAAATGGATCCCAGTAATAATTTTAGGCCACTAAAGAAGTCGAAACCAACAACTATTTCCAACCACTGAAGAAGCTAAATAGAGTTACCAGTTTTGTTCACGTATGCACAGTTCCTTTGAGAAAAAGGTAATGCAAAAATAAGCTTCCAACAGAATCATGTATAACGTAGATTTAAAAACCCAGAATGCAAGTTTTACAAAACCCATCAAACAATTAACCAGATAAGCATGAAATGCACAAACTCATCAGAGAAAATTTGTTTTAATGAAAAAACTTAGAGGAAAGAAAAATATTTTAATAGTTAGGGCCTATCATGCCTGATAGTGTCACTGTAAAATCGAAGAACACCTCTAGATCAAACAACCAGATACTTCTTCCATAATGCTTCTTATACATTCCATGAAATGAAAATAGATTTGAAACCTCCAAAATAGCCATGCAGTGTAGTTTAAACTGCTGGTTCGAAAAACTAGAGTGCATGAAGAAAGAAAATTGGAGAGCATGCAAAATGAAACAACCCAACAAAAATCCACTGGCATGCCTACCTAGGTGGTTTGGGCTCAACAAACAAAAACAATTAATTTCATTTACTCCATATCTCCCACCTATTCTTCCTTGCCACACCACCGCTAATTCTGGTGATCTTCAAATCAAAAATAACATGTATTTCCATTTTTAGAGATGTTGCCACCTAAGCCTCCGCCAAACCAACTAACCCCTGCCAAAGCTAGCGTCCATATGCATTTAAAAACCTTATCAACATCATCATAAATTCCTTAGGAACCATCACCACTATGCATGTGACCCCCTTAAGTCCCAATTCATATCCATTAGTTTAGGATAGGTTAGATTGCTTAGGTTAGATCTTAGGTAGGATTTAAATTTATACCTTAGGATGTAACACTAATATCTAACCCCCCCACCATGGCCTTAGCAATTAAGTTAGCTAATCTCAACATAGGTAAACAATTCAAAGTACCATAGTTTAGAATACTAGGTTAGGTTGTAGATCAACAATTCAACCAATCCAAATAGAATAAGGAGTTTTAGGTTAGAACCATAATTCTATCCAGTATCATAGCTTAGACAGAATACATATATATTTTACCTATCTTAGGATCCGTGGGTTAGTCCTCAATAGGATCCCATATATCTTTCTCTTGTGTTGTGAATAGTTGCATTCCCATCTTCATCAGCAATGACTGTCATGGTCGATCTTTAAGGACCCAAGTCAAAAACCTACTGAATGGAAGTGCATTCACATAGAAGTCAAAGAAATTGCAACAACAAATTTCAGTCCAGTGTGTAGCTTAACTCATGGAATGTCAATTTTGCCATTCATTCAACATATTAATTTTAAAACATTCCTTGGATCACTAAAATTGATCCAAGGATGAGTCAGATAAAAAGAGAAGTTTACATTTTTAAAATAGACTGTAAATCACCTTCCAGAAGTGAAAAATGGATTCAAATAATTCATTCCAGTTCATTCAAAGGATCTTAAGAGCAGAAAATACTTATCCATATCAAGTATGATTTCCAATAATCGAAGAACATATCCTTTTAAGGAAAATCACATATCAACACTTGAATGCAAAGGAGGAAACCAACAACAGTCAAGGGTGTTACAAAAGGTGTAAAGTAATTTGTTGTTTGTTTGGTTTTAATTTCTAATTATTTATATAAAAATGAAACTAAGTAGGGTAGAATGTGATTTTAGGTAAAGGAAAGGGGAATTTGTTAGGGTAAAGAGTGGTTGAGCTAACCTCCAAGGGCCCCATGCCCTCGGAGTGCTGCCTACATAGTCCTGATGAAAAGGGACCTCAGGCCGATGTAGTTCTCCCATAAGCTAGGGAAAAATTTGAGGAGGTATGAGAATGAGTTGGTAGTTTATAGGCATGATTGAGTCTAGGTTTTGGTTTAGGCGTGGTTGAATTGTGGGCAAATAGGTATGGGTTATATTAAGTTGATTATGGTGAAAGAGGAAAATTTCCCTAGAGATAAGTGTCGAGGGGCTAGTCCTGTATGAGATGATCAATCACGTAATGAAGAAGTTAAAAGATAAGAGGAGGCAAGAGAGCCACCTGATTGGCAAGGATCGTAATAGTTGGATCATACCTTAGATAGGCTAGTGAACGTAAGACCCTGAAGACATTACATGATTGATTATTCTAAAGGTGAAGAGTAGTCACGTGATCACCAAATGTCACGGTTCTAATAGGTCCATTGAGGAGGTAGGGAATGAAAATGTGAATTGTGAGATGGTGAAAAGTGGTTAGTTTATATGGTATTTGGCAGCGTGCTGTTGGAAAGACGTCCAAGATCACAATGAACAAGTCCATGATGAATTTTTTTCTATTTGACTTGTATTTGGGATAGAATAATTGAGGCAGGAAGTCTATATGGGATGAGGAAACTAAGTCCTTGAGGTCTTCACGAAGCTGATTGATGCGGGAAGCATCAAATTCTTCTCTCTCTCTCTCTTTTGAGTAGGATTTACATAGCATTGTCCTTCAAGGGATTAGTCTATTTATAGTAGAGATGTAGAGAGAAAGATGTCCTTCTAAGGGAGTCATATTTTATTGAAAGTTTGACTGAAGGAGTTGGATCCCATGTAAGGCTCTTATATCATGGACATGACTAAGGTGAAGAATTAGATTCTTATTCATAAAGAAAGGTGAAATGACCATGGGATCTCATTTGAAATCAAATGAAAAGTATCCATGAGAATCATGCCATGTGCAACACCATGGTACATATATTTAAGAGAATATACAAGAGTGACGGGGAAACACATGATTCTTGATTAATCATTGGGGGAGGCATAGTGCAAGGAGGGAAGTGAAAATCACTTAAGGGACAAGCATGAAAAGAGGTAGAATGTGAGGTAGGACTGAAAGTCAATAGTAGAATGGTCGAAAATACAAGGCATTAAGGGTCTCAGGTTTGGGTTTATTGTCGAGTGAAAATAAACGATAAGCACCTGAACCATAAGTATGAGTCAATATGTATGGTCCAAGCCAATTAGGAGAAAATTTTCCTCGTTTAACTTTTTTCTGCTTTGGTTACATGTTGATTTTCTTTCAAGACAAGGTCACTAACTTGAAAGGATCATTCATGGACATGTTTGTCATAGACACATTTGATACGTTTTTGGTAAACTTGGAGATGGTCAAGAGCATTAAGAAGACGTTCGTCTACTAACTCAAGTTGTGCTAAATGGTCCTAGTGAAACTCATCATCATTGAGCATGTCATGGAGAAAAATGTGGAGAGACGGAATTTGGACTTCAAGAGATAGAATAACCTCTATATCGTAGACCAAAGAAAAAGGTGTGGCAGCAGTGGAAGTGCAAATACTAGTACAATACACCCATAGGGTGAAAGGAATGTGCGTATGCTAGTCCTTCCCAGTATCGTTAACCACTTTCATGAGATTTTTTTTAAGGTTTTATTAGTGGATTCGGATTGGCCATTGGTCTATGGGTAATAAGGTGATGAGAAACTCAATTGAATACCGAAGGTGTCGTAAAGTTTCTGCAAGGTTTTATTTTTGAATTGTTTTCTGTTATCAATGATGGGGCGGTGTGGGACACAAAAGCTACAAATGATGTGATGATTGATGAACTCACATATTTTATCAGATTTTTTGAGATGAGAGGTATGGATTCAACCCATTTGGTGTAATATTTAGTAGCGGTGATGATCCTTTGATGTCACTGGGAAGAATGGGGATTGATTTCTCAAAAAAGATTCAAATTCCATTGAGAGAAGGGCCAAAGGTCACAGGTGACCTATAGAGCATGACTGGGTGTATGATGAAGATTGGCATGTTGTTGGCATTTTACACAATACTTAACGTAATAAAAAAAATCATGGTTAAGGGTCAGCCAGTAATAGCCTAGGTAAAGAATACGTTTAGCAATAGCAAGGCCACTGAAGTGACCTCCACATATGCCATCATGAACTTCTTTAATGGTATAAGGAATTTCAGAACTCGTAAGGCACCGTAAGAGAATACCATCGAAGCTGCGCTTATAGAGGAGGCCACCCATGATGACGTAGTGAGAGACCTTTTTAAGAAAGGAACGTTGTCCATTACAAGTGAGGTTGGGAGGCAAGCGCGAGGAAAGATAGTATAAGTATTGTTTATACCAAAAGGTCACTCAAGTCAAGAGCAATGGTTCTGATAGATTAAATTTTGTGAGGTAAGTAAGAGGGTGATTGGATTATTTGTACGGTGATAAAGATTTTAGAATCAACGGGAAAAGTGGGTAGCTGGGAAGCCAAGCAGGCCATGGTATCTACAAATTTGTTGTTTGAACGTTGGAGGGTTTGAAGGGCGTAACGATCGAAGGTGGTCAAAAGTATGTCCACATGATGTTTATAGTTTTGAATTATCTCATTACAACATTGATATATACCATGGAATTGGTTTACGACTAATTGAGAATCACCAAAGATGTTGATTGATTTAACATCTAAGGCATAGGGAGCTCAGAGACCTTATACGATTGCTTCATATTCGGTAATATTGTTTGTACAATCAAAATCAAGTTTGAAAGATAAAGGCATGGTTTTACCATCAAGTGGAGTGAGGATAACACTAACCCCACCTCCATGTTGACACTTGGAACCATCAAAGAAGAGTGTCATTTGGTAAGCTGGTTCGTCTAGGGAAAGGGTAGCAAAGAATTGACTCATATGGAAAGTCAAAGTTAGAGGGTTGGTCCCAGAAATAGGTGCATCATCCTATTGGTCGGTGATAACTTGGCCCTTGATGGACTTGATGGATGAATTTGAGGTCAAGGTCAGCCAACATGTGACACATTGATTTTGGTAAGGTTTGGTATACATGAAGTGTAAGGGGTCGAGTGTTGGTCACAACATAGGTTTTGTGGTAATGAAAACTAAGGCTAAGAAATTTTTTTGGCATGGGTATATTGGGTATCATAATCCAAAAGAGTACAGCTTATGTAATAAACCTCCTGCTCCCTATGTTGTTCATCATGATGAGCGATCATGGCCCCCAAGGAGTGATCGGTAGCAGAGATGTATAGGTAGAAGGGTTAATCATATTTTGTTGGAATGAGTATGGGTGGTTGGAGAAGTTATTGTTTTAATGATTCAAAAGATTTATGGTAGTCATCATCCCATTTAAAGGATACATCCTTCTTGAGAAGATGATGAAAGGGTTGATACCGATCGACAATTACGAAATGAAATGGTGAATAGACTGCAACTTACCTTGCAGGCTACGAAGTTTCCTAAGATTAGTAGGTTGAGTAATTTCTAGAATGGCCTTGAATTTATTAGGGACAACCTCTATTCCACGTAAAGAGATGATAAATCCCAAGAGTTTTCTCGAGAGAAGAGGGAAGTCACACTTCTTGGGCTAAAGGTGAACACAATATTTAATGTGGTGGTCAAAAATGGTTTTTTGGATGGCGAGGTGCTTGGAGAGGCGTTTATATTTTGCCAAGAGATCATCCATGTAATCTTCCAATATATGGTGCATGATGTCATGGAAGATGTAATTTATAGCCCGCTGATATGTGGCACCAGTGGTTTTAAGGCCAAAAGGCATGAATTGATAGCAGAATGTCCCCCAAGGGTGAATGCGTTTTGTGTTGATCATCTGCAGGGCAAGCAAGATTTTCTTATAACCCGAGAAACCATCCATGACTAATAGCATCTCGTGACCGGTGGTAAGGTTAACCGATTGCTCATTACCGGGAAGAGGAAAGTCATCTTTTGAGCAAGGTAGGTTGAGGTCATGGAAATTTGTGCAAATGTAGAGTCCCTCTATCACCTTTGTGACTAGGACAATGTTAGAAATCCATCAAGGATAATCAAGGGGTAAGATGAAAGAAATGGATAGAAGGCATTGAAGTTCTTCTTTGACTAGTAAGAGCAATGCGAGGGTGCATTTTCCTCGGCTTTTGTTTTACGGGTTTTTACTTAGGAATGGTTATGATATTGTGGACCAATATGATGGGGTCGATACCGGGCATATCTCGCATAAGACCAAGTGAAAGCATGGTTATGGTTTTGAGAAAAGAAGTGATGGCTTCCTATTTAGCAACATCTAAAGATTGGCCAATCTTTAGAATGTGTGGGTTATCCAGAGTATGGATGTTGATCTCGATAGTCGATTCATTCTACATGGTTTGCGTTTGAGATGGTAATGACTAGTGAATATATGAGTCTTCTCTACCAAGATAGGTGAGTATAGATTCATCATCCCGAAACCGAATGACGTTAATCGAAGGTGTATCATCATCGATCATTTCAGGATACAGGAAGGGAAAAGATGAGGGAGCCTCACCCTCACATTGATAAGTCAAAGGCCCCAAGGAAATGGTGTTTATGAATAAAAAAAAGTTAGGAGGAATGGGTTCCGGATCCATCCAATCTATTAGTTAAGGTGGTGATGGTGGTGAAGAAGATGGAGTGGGTGAAGAATGTGGAGAACAGTGGATGTCCTCAATGAGTTCAATGCAGGCCTTCTTGGTAGGTGGTTCAAAAAACATGATACCACTATGATCATTATGTTTGTGGGTAGTACAAGGAATAAGCTCATAAAATCCAAAACCAAAACACTTCCATGCACATTAGTGTAGGAAGGTGTGGACGAAACGATGATTGGTGAGTGACTGGAGATCGGTAGAAAATGGGTGGGTTTTTAATGGTGGTTCAGGTGTATAAGTGGTAGTATCAAGTCCCCCATAGGTGAGATTGGTACGAACATGGGGAGGACCATAAAGGAGGTGCTCCCCTATGTAGTGATCATAGCAGGGGTGTTGGTGAAGACTTCCATACTCTTTGGGAGTAAGGAATGTGTTGACACTATATGGCGATACTCCCCTAGAGTGAGGCATTGAAAAATTCCTTCTAAGGGATCGGTGGTCGATATGTGGGTAGCTAGGATGGACGATGTGTTAGAGGCTGACTTAGAGGTGGAGCCATCTTATTGGGATGCTGATGGTTCGGCTGTGGAGGTTGTGGCAGTGGTAGGAATGGAGGATGTAGGTGTGGGTGAGGTAATGGCGGTAGCAATGGTGAGTGGAGGTGTAGGTCAAGAGGAATTGGTCATGGAGGTAGACGCTTTAATGGGTATAATCACATCAATTGGTCGGTAAAGCATGTTCATAAGTATTGAAAGGTGATGGGTCAACTGGAATAGTACAGGTGTGTCCTTCATGCTCAAACTTCATACAACGATGCAAAGTGGAAAGAACGCAACCCTTAACATGAATCCAGGGTCTACCAAGCAACAAATTATATTGGAATCCCCCCTCCAATATGTAAAATAAATCTAGAATAGTACGGGGGCCCACGTGGATGTGGAGGATGACGGTGCCAAGTATGGAATTGATAGTGTCATTGAATGAACACAACATGAATGGATGTTTATGTATGAAATTTTTGGGTATGCACATTTGGTCGAACACATGGGAGAAGATGATGTTAATGCTAGTGCCCTCATCGATCATAATGCATCGTACACATATATCATCAATGTGGACAAAGATGAAAAAGGCTAGATCTGGGTCATCGGTTTGGTGTGGTGTGATCTCTTCATCTAAGAAACTGAGGATGGCTACTCAGTGTGTAGGTGGAGGTGTAGAAGATGATGATAATTTGGTGAGAGAGGCTACATGATGGGGTGCAATAATGGAGGATACGGGTGTAGGATCATTGGGTAAGACCTCAATAGATTGAAGGACCTCTATGAGAGATTAACATGGTGGGATTCCAAGGTTTGGATGAGGTCATATAGGGGAATTTTGAGGGGGATTAGTGTAGTTGGTTGAGCATCACGCGATGTGTAACCCCATTAGAAATACGATAGTTTGGGCCATGGATAGTTATTTTATGTGTGGGTGCAGATGGTATGTTGGGTATAGGATTGGTTGGTGGGTGGGTTGCCTTTTCCTTGCCCTTATCCTTCCGAGCATGGGTAAAAATTTGGATCATGTTGATTTGAGGCGGGGAGGTAGGTGAAGTAGGCAAGCCATGAAAGGTATATTGACAGGAAGGAAAAATCCAAGTGGTAGGAAATAACCTTGTGATTTGATTTTGGCACATTGACATTTGTGTGGAGGTTTGGCAAGTTCTTTGATGCAAACCATGTTAATTTCAAATATTGAAGGTGGCTCTAAGAGTTATGGGGTGGAGGTCTTGGTCCCTGAGTAGGCAATGGAGAAATAACTGTGGAGGTTGGTACCGGAAAAATGGAGTCCTCATCAAGAAGGTCATCATCGTCAAAGTTTTCTTTAGGAGGACACAACTAGATAAGAACGGGTTTCAAAGCGTTACAGTTCTTTGCATCATGCCCTGACACATGATGGTAGGCACAAATTTTGGTGTCTTTAAACCCCTTTGGTTTGGGTTTGAGTGGGTCATAAGGTCTGAGAGGTGGTAATGTGATGACAGAAGTTTCAAGGAGATTGGTTAAGATTTTGGCATAGGATCCTACCAGTGGATCACAATGGGAAGAGAATGTGGGTTTGGTTGTAGGTGCGGTGATGTTGTATAGGAAGGATCTTTGCAAGAAGGGGAGTGGGTCGAGATATGGTTTTAGGTGTTTGTCGTATCTGCTTGGGTAGGGGTATGGTTGGTTTGACTACCTTATTAGAGGGTATTGGATTTTTTTCTTTAGGTTGCACCTTCTTGGGTAAAGGTGATACAGGCACATGAGGTATAGAGGTTAAATCGGATGGTGGAAGAGGCTGAGTTACCCACGGGGATAACCGAGGTAGTGTGAAGGTATCCGGCGCGGGTTGTATAGGATGTGTGAGGGAAAGAGACTGAAGTTTTGTTGATAGTGAAGGAGTTATCAATGGTATTTAAGGTATGGGTGATAAAAATGTTACAAGTGTGGGTAGAAGTCATGTTAGGTGCTTGGATATGTTAGAGATTTACAAGGGTGGAATGGGCTCTTTGCATTTTAATTTTACCAGTGGTTTGAGGTTTCTTAACCAGTCTAGAAGGGTGAGGTCCTAAGATGGATGGAAAGGGTGAAGGTGTGATTGGTGATGTTGGGGTATGATATCTAGGAGATTGGTTCTTCGTTTTTGGGGGGTTAGGTTTGGTGTTAGTTTTGGAGGATGTAGCTAAATCTAGTTTGATGGGTGGATGAGTGAGACTAGCTATTGGGATGGACCCTAAGGTAGTAATAGGTGTAGGAAAGGAAGACGATGTAGGTGTGGGTTTGGATGTATATGTGTGGTGGGTTATGGGTAGGGGTGTGAGTTGAGCCATGAGTGGTATCGTGGGGAATTTGTGGTAGTTGTGGTTCTATTTGGTTTGGTTGGAAAAAATATTTTTGGGTAGATAGTGGAGGTATCAATGAGTAACATCCGTATTTATGTTGAGACAAAAAGCAAAAGACGCTCCCAAAGTATCTATCCACATAATCTAGGTGGTTTGCTAAGCGTGAGAACAACATTGTAGTGGGTGAGGTTGATGAGGATCCAATGGCAATTCCTATAAAATGTGTCTAGAAATGGGAAATTTTCTAGCTTTAGCTTATGTGGGTAAGAGAGCTGAAAGTAAGTCCACAGGATGTAACATCCTCATTTTTATACATTAGAACAAGTAATTTTATTTTTTTTTTGATAAATGCTTCCGGTTCTAAATACATAATTTAGAACTCACAAATCAAAACAACCATTCTCATAATGCAGATAACCATATGTAGCTGTAATGACTCGAAGTACCTCTGATCTATTCATTCCATGACTCGGTAATCTACCGATCTATTCATGAGTATTAAGAGTTGGTGTTTTATTTAACACATCACTCTTGCGGTTCTCCTCCCTAACTGGGATTGAGAATGCTCGTCCAAGGAACCTATCTCGAATAATTATTACCATTATTCATCAAAGCATCTCATCCCTTAGACTAGGTGACTTAGGACAACACAATCAACAGCTTGCGATACTTTGGCCAAAGATTTGAAACATACTACTTATGTCTCGTATTCCTTGACGGCATACTCGTCAATCTGGAATATGTCCTTCACCCGATTCCTATGTTATGTAGAATGTCTTATACTGACTTCTGTCAGACTCTCCTGTCCCAAGTTATTCACTCAGGAACGGATTAGTAAGATGAAAATGTTATAGGGATGCTCCCGAGGACTAGGGATACACCGACATCTTTGGGTCAACCCTAGTTAATCCAGTGTGTCAAGATACCTCGAGTCTCCTAGGCAGACTTATAACGTGACCACATTCCTAATCAGTCCCAGAGTAACTTGTTTGAGTTTAAGGTATAAATCTTAACGATCAATGCAAAGGGTGTCATCATAAGTGACTTGCATTGTTGTATCTTCGATAAGATCCTAATCTTCTTGAAGGTACAACCCTGCAGTTGACTTGTGCCGTCAACCTTTAAATCCACCTCGAAAAGATCTACTTATTAATAAGTGTTACATACGTTGAGTTAAAATTATACTATAAGATGCTCCCTTAAGGGTAGTCTTTCCCAATCCCTGGGTTCCTCACCTTAGAATTACCTTTCTTAGTAAAACCCATTACACAAGAGAAGTTATTAAGACTAGAGGTCCCATCAAGGAGTTCATAGAATATACATAATTCTAAATCAACGAAGCTGGACACTAACCCTCAATCTTCACATGAGATTGCTAACCAAACCCCTTTTTTTTGGTTTATATCAGTTCTCATAACTGAATTTATATCTTACTTGTTAGTATCGAGATATAGTGATTAAGAATCCAATTAAACGTTGTATTGACTTAGATCAAGACTTAGGAAGTAATGATTTATTCAGCTCGTTTAGCTCCTGCTCAGATTTATTTTAACCTTAGCTTTCCAAAAGACAGTGATCTAGAATTCCAATTTAGCTTTAGATAGAACATAATAGAACTACTAAACAATCATTAGTATTCAGTCACATAACCTTGCAAGCTTACTTAGATAATCACAAAAGTCTCCAAGTTATACAATAATAACAATGCTCTTAAGATCATTCGAACCGAAGAAGATCAAACCATCAAGATACGAATGCAAACACATAAGTAACAAATACCTCTTTTCATTCCTTTCAAAGCTAATCAAATACATTTTATGCATTCAACATATTTGATACAATACTCAACAGAAAAAGAACATCTTTCTTCAAGTAGTACATTTAGAGAATCAAGCTGTAATTCATCATAAAACCAAATTAAACAATCTGAACATCATATCAGATCTGCGTGCCTTTACCACTTACAGCAATCATCTGCAAAAATTGTCAACATGGGTCAGTTCGGTGAACTGAGCATGATAAGCACTAATTCTTAAAACAATTGCAATCCACCAATTGTTTTCATTAAACAACCTGTTTAAATGAAATCATTTCACCAAACATGTAAACATATTTCAGACTATGCTCTTTTGTAATTCAAACATGACTATAAATGCGTAACTCATATTATAGTTACTAAATAGTCCTAGATACTTTTCAGATATTTCTTCATAAATATAAGTGACCAAGAAGAAAAAATGTATCCAAAACAACTATCCATCTGAATCCCAAGGACAGCAAACATCCGACAGACCATTACATTCAACAAAAATGAATATCCTAACAATTCATGAATCCATCAGTATGTATTAACAATTCCAACAATTAAATATAAATATATCAACATATACTTTACAGCAGAAGAGAAAGAAACCGAGACATTCAGATGTCCCTTCCAATCATGCTCATGACTGTACCATCCACTCAAGAGTAATGCATTCACATTATACGCCTGCGACTAAGCCAGTCGAGACCACAGGAAGAATTACAGTCCGTCAAAATACAAATATAAAAATTGCCTGTAACTTACTGAACAACACAGTAGCTCTCGTGACAAGGCAGTGATGAATAATCCATCAAATAGACTCCACATAACCTTCCATATTATTCAACAAATGAGAAAATATCCAACACCATTGCTTGTCAAGGTACAGTTAATAGCTCTTTACTTCAGTCAAGCACACGACTAGATATTCACGATAACAGAAGACGTAATCATGCTCAAACACAAGAACAATCCCACTGAGTCGAAACACTCATCAACATACAGCTCAATCTAATCCCTACTAAAACACAGCAAGGACTTAAATCAAAAGCTGAAATCAAATGAATAACCTCTTTATCACAGTCAAACAAGAGGCTAGATAGCATTAAAACAAATGACGTTTCCATATGCATACCTAGTGACATTCACACTGAATCTAACACAAACCTGCACAGCTTCATTCAACTGAAACAAATCCCTACGTTATACAACATGGGTGTAAATTAGAAGTCACTTTCAGGAAATAATAACCTCAACAAGATCTTCATAAAGGTCATCATCAAATCATTATTTTCAACAAAGTTTCATCCAAGCCGAGATAGTGCGAATATAGCAAGGACTCATACAGAGTCGAGTTTAAAAAGAAAACACAGTGTGGACAAGATCAAGTGGCGAATTCCTACGAAAACATTCAAGGTTTTCAACTAATTCAACACCAGCAGTCTTCACAACTAAATTTCTACAGAAGTCTAAATACAAGATACATATTAAGGACTCCAACAGAGCCAATATCAATAGGTATTCACAACCAAGCTTATACAGAAGTCGAAACACCGGTTACATATCCAGATCTCCAACTAAGACAATAAGCACAGTATTCACAAATAAACTTCTACAGAAGTAGAAAGATACAAGATAAATATTAAATTCAAGAATTCCAACTATACCAATAACATACAGTATTCACGACTGAACTCCTACAGAAGTAGAAACGTATGTTACCTTTTAGGACTCAAAAAGGAATCGAACCCATATAGTATTCTCGATTAAACTTCTACAACAGTTAAAAATACTATCTATTCAAGGATTCCAACAATATCCAATAACATACAGTATTCACGACGAAGCTTCTACAGAAGCCAAAACATACTTTCATTTCAAGAAGTATAAACAACAAGGCTTCTACAGAAGTCGATATCTACCAAGAAAACTTTTCATGGACTCCAACAGTGTCTGTTTCAAACATTACCCTTGCAAGCATTTCTACAAAATCTAACCGAAATGCAAAACACAGCAAGATAGTACAACCGTTCGAAACACAATGCACACCCATCAAGGGTTCACTTGCAAAATCGAGCCAGTAAGAAGATACAGCAAACTAATTCATACAAAGCTACCATAAAAACCAACTGAACCCAAAAATCATCTGAACAGAGTTGTTCTAATGAAATCATTTGAAGGAAAGCAAGATTTTTAAAAGTTAGGGCCTAACATGCCTGGTAATGTTGCTTAAAAATCCGAAGAAGACCACTGAAAGAGCTCGAGCCTTCTCCTCTTTTTCCACGTTAGATTCAACAACAATAATTTGTTATTTCCATGCCTTATAAACTTTCCTCGACAGAGAAAAGAGCTAGTTATTCTCATAGTTTCCATGCAACACCAAGTAGACTGGTTTGAAGAACCAGTGATCAAACAGAGAGAAAACCGGAGCGCATGAAAAACAAACAAACTACCAGTTTTCCATTTTGCATGTCTTCCCGAGAAATCCGAGCTCGGAGACCGAGTTCATTAATTGCATTAACTCCAAAATTCCCGCTCAATCTCCATTGCCACCGACCGCCATAGTTGGCGATGGATAAAAACAATTCAAAGACCATTTCTAGATTTGGCGACTCTGCCACGTCGGATTTCACTAGCCATTTGAAACTTCCACCAAATCCCTCATCCTTCATACTTATCCATCCCATTTAATGCCATAGAAACTACCGCCCATGGCTCGCACCCCTTCATAGGTCCCTTTCCTCCATGTTCATTAGTTAGGTTAGAAACATAGGTTAGAATTTAAGGTGATACTTAGTCTAACCTCCTTAGCGCTAGGTCACTAACCTTAGAACATTTAGTTTATAGTTTAGGCCTAGGTTAGATTAGCACTAATCTAACCCATAGGTTATAGTTTAGGTTTAGGTTATTAACCTTAATAAATCCAGCTTAGGTCTTAACAATAAAAATCGTTCAGTATAAGAACCAACAAATATACATTCACGAAAAGGATTCATTCCAGCACTGCTAATAAGCTAGTTGAATAAATGTATCTGAATTTATTACCTGGCTCAAGATCAAGACCTTCCTGATTTTACGATATCGGGAACCAATTCATTTAACAAGATCAGCCTGAGTTAACCTGAATTGCTTATTCCACACATTCGGACCTTGCAACCTTCGTAAGGTCTATAATTTTTGTTAATCCAGAATAAACTTAAAACATCTCTTGGGTCAATGCCACTGATCCAAGGCTGAGTCATATAGACGGGTAAATCCACAATTTATTCGAAATCAGATTAAACTCAGGTGCAAAAATGAAAGATATAAAAGAGTCCAAGCATATCCTGGCTCAGTCAAAAATCTTCAAGAGCAAAGAAGATACAATCCCTATCAAGCATGACTTCACAATCAAAGGAACACGTCCCTTTTTACAGAAGAAATCATATATCAACACTTGAATGCTCAGGAGGAAGTAACAAGAGTTCAGAGTGTTACATGATCTTGGGTAATCGATGGAGAATGGTCACCTAGAAGAAAAGGCATTTGTAATAGATCTTTTGGTAGGTGGAGGAGATGGTGGGTGCTCTTACGTGGGTGGAGGAGATACACAAGCATCTTCCATGGGTTGGAGAGGTACTACAGTGACGTCTCTCTAGGTGGAGAAGCCAAAGGTGAAATGGTCTCAATGTTAACAGGAGGTTCCTTTATAGGTGAGGGAGAAGACGAAGGGTGTTCCTCATGGGTAGAGGCATAGATAAAGTGGGTTCGTGTGTAGGTGGAGGAATTCAGGCTAGGATTTCCTCTATGGAAGGAATATGAGGTAATTGTGAAGCAATGGGTGTGGCACTAAAAATAGCATGGACCTCACGGGTATGGATATCATGAGTTGAGGTCTCTCCGGTTTGATCAGAAGAAGGGGCATGATTAGGAAATGGTTTCTTGAAGATGTGTAGGTTTTGATTAATAGGTGCATTATTATTATCCAAGGTTAACTCACCTTTCTTGATCATTTCCTAGACAATGTTCTTGAAAGTGATTCATTGTCATCATTATGACCCTTTACTCGATGATAGTTACGAAGTTGTGCTCTTTATACCACGTGGGTGTGGTGCGAGTAGGATAAAAACCAGTGTGTGATTTAATGGGAGGAAGAGTGATGGCCCCTGACTTTAATGCCCTTTTCTAAGACAGAAGAATAAGGCTCCCCAATTGGGGTGTATTTCCATTGTTCCCATATGAATTCAAAGGTCCGACGAATGATAGATTAGATGAGGGGTTAGCTCGATTTGAGGGATGAGATGGGCCAACCTTGAGCACAACCTGTGTTAGTTAGTTCCCTTGGTTTTTGAATAATTTTTCTTTTCTTTTGAAGAAGAAGAGGTATCATTTGAATTAAATGTCGAATTCGTATTGTGTAGTTGAATTTTTTTCTTCGATGTCCCAAATCTCTAGTTTTTCGTGCCATGGTGAATGCCTCATCGAAGGTTGAGAAAGTCTACACTGGCAGGTTGGTGAGACATGTCTAACATAAGCCCGCATGAATAGTTCTATGAGTTCGGTTTGTGCTAATTGAAACATGAGTTGATTGATCAGATACGCTAACGAGTGACAAAATCTATGATGGATTCATCATTATATTAATGCATAGAGTAGAGGTTAGTCATGGTAACTTTCTTAACAACATTGATGGAGAAGTGATCCAATAAGGCTTGGGCTACCTAATTAAATGAGAAGATAGAATGTCTAGGCAACCCACTATACCAGTCTAATGTGGGCCCGACTAGAGACATGGGAAAGGTCCTCAAAAGTAAAGCATCATCATGGGTGATCAGATAACACCCATGTTTTAAAGATCACAAATGCTGTTGTGGATCCTCTTTGTTGTTGAAGCGGTTAAATTTAGGCATTTCCTAATGTACGGGATATGGACGAATAGGAATGGATGGGTGGATGGGATCATTACAAATCTCATTGTAGGTGAGAGAGTTGCATGTGCTAGAAACCGATGCCTCTAATGTCTTTATCTTGTCCATCATTAACTTGATTATGTCTTTAGTAGGTTGTGATGGCTGGGTACCTCTTGTAGTGTACGAGGGCTAGTGTTGGACATATGATGGAGGTGGCATTCTAGTATATGGTGATTTTGTATAGGTGGATTGAGAAGGAGGGAGTGAAATAGGGGGTACATACCCAGAATGAATGATAGATGAAACAAGAGGTTGTTGATAGTATGTATATGGAGGTGGAAGGGTCGTGGTGACCCTAGTAGCAATGGGGGCTAAGGACTGTGGAATAGAAATGACAATGTTTTGAAAAGGGGTAGGGTTTACCAACACTAGGGGTGGTTGTGTAGCTATGGGTATATGTGAGATAATAGGCACGGATGAGGTTATGTTCTAGGTGGTTGGTAAAGGTAAAGTGGATGTAGTGGATGTAATAGATGTGGCAGACATGGCAGTCATAGTAGGTATAGGGCCTAGCTATGAAATAACTAGGGAAAAAGTAGATGCAGGAAGCACGAGCTAGCAGAGGCTAGAGCAGTAGGAGTGAGTTTTAGGAGGATAGATACAGCCATGTTGTATATCAACGGACCCGAGGCATCTCAAGTGGATGAGTGGGAAAGAAAGAATCTGCGTATGGCAATAGGGTTTCGGTCAAGGAGTCTTGCGAACTCCTCGTCCCCTATGGTGATAGTGATAGGTTGCATAGGATCCATAGGTGATAAAATAGAAGGTGGTGAAGGGCTAGGTGGGAGTGGTTGAAAACTAGCGTGGAATATGAGGGTGTTTTCCTAGCTATGTGTCAGCACCATGTAGATAAGTAGTGATGTGGTAGGACTGCTTTCTATAAGTGACACAGAAATATAGTGAAGATAGGAAAAATAGGTGGTGGTAGGTGGATTTGGTATAAAATGTTAGCTAGAAATTTGAACAAAGCTAACGATGCCGGTTAGGTAAAGTAAGCGACGTCGGTCATAGGTAACTGTGGTGGTCACTATGGAAAATGGATAGTTTTTCAAGACAAGGCAAAAGGTTAACAATCTGCTAAGTAGATAAGATGCTGATGAATTTTTCAGGATAATGAATGTGATGAGAGTGACAGAGACTCGAACAATAAAGAAAGGGAAGAACGTATCCTTTTTGGTAGGTTAACCAAAAGAACAATAAACCGACTTGATTGGGTAAAACCAAAGACGTTCAAGGGGATAACCAATGATGGTCAATGGAACGAAACCGATTCTTTGTGAAATTAAAATAGAGATGAAGAAAAGGTGGTTGTGAGTTAAAATCAGATGTGGAATCAAAACCAAAATTTTGATAATGATGAAAATAGTTTCCAAACATACTAGAATGAAGCTATAATACACCAACTATGATGAGGAGTGTGTAAGGAAAAATGAAAAAGATGAAAAATGTGTCCTCTCACCTCAAAATGCAAGCCAAGCAGAAACACTAAGAAAAATATGATCCTAAGAGTTATTTTTCTATTATGTTTGTTCAACTTATGCTATTAAGGACTGACTTGTGAACTTTAGAATATATTTTTGGTGAGGAAGGCTTCCTACGAAGAAGGAAATCTACAATGAGAGGTTTGGTATGTTATGGTGGGGGTGGGCCATCCTCTGAGATAATGACTTGACAAAAGTAATGTTTCGGGTGCCCACTATGCAGTGATCATGTGATCACCTACAAATTCTTTCGAGTAAAATGTTGTTTAAGAATGTGTATATTTTCAATTTTATGATGTTTGCATAACACTCACAAAGAGAAGAAGAGCAAGGAAGTGATTTTCTACGATTCTTTTTTTTCAACCATCAGTGGGCATGACTTCCAAAGATATAGGTTTCCCTCATTTAATGTGAGCTAATGTAGAAAGCTGAATGAAATGAAGTTGATTTTAAGCCCAAGTCAAAATATCGAATTCGATGACACAAAAAGATGAACAAGAGAAGGGATGTTTTTTCAATAATGTAATACTAATGAAAGGAAAGAAATGTTCTTTTATAGCACCAAAACATGATTCCTTTGACACAAATAGAAAGAAGAGAAGATTCTAGGGGAGAAATTTTAATGTGAGAACCTTTTAGAAAGGAAAAAAACATGCAACTTTTCACCTAGAAATGAAGAAATGCAAATAATCCCGAATGGGTCCCACTGGGCATGCCAAAATGTTTCACTCATTCTAGAGCATTTCTTTGAAATATTTGAAATGAGATAAGGGTAGAGGACTAGGAGGAATACTGTTAAAATGATGTTTGTCGGTTGTTGCACACGTATGACTTATTGATCCTGAGTTGATCGAAAGAGATTCCTTTTGGCTAGGAGGAACTACTTGAAATAGAAAACAAGACCACCAAATAAAAGTTAAATAATATATGCAATGGAATTCCTAGTGTATGCTAGATTCAGGAAGTGTGATACTACCTAGACGGTTGTCAATCCAATGTTTAAAATAACTCAATGTTAACAATAAGGAAATCCTACTATAGTTAAAATTATTTAGGTATCTCATTCGAATGCAATAAGAAAATTTGTTCACAATAGGCTAAGCTATGACTGAATCGAAGGTCGTGGTATCTTTCAAAGTACCGGTACTCATCGGTGGTCGATTCTACGCTTTGTTCTTGATCTGAGGGTAAACACATAGAGACCAACGTCGGTCTGGTATGAACGATGTTAGTTTAGGTTAACTGGTGATGATTGTGGGTAACCGGCATTAGTATGGTTGGGGTATAGGAAACAAAATAAAAACTTGATGTGAGGGTAGATCTAAAGCTAAATAGAAATGAAAAGGGCAATGGCAAGGTCTGTGTAGGTCTTAGGTATACTCAAGGATCTCTAAGAACCAAGTATGGGTAGTTCAACGGTATGGGTGAAAGAATGGTCAAGTTTACATGGAGGTAAATGGTGGGGGAATAGGAATGGGAGTAGAAACTAATAATAGAAGTAAAAGAGTCTACTAAAATGACAATGTACAAGTGTTGGTTAACAAAACACTTACTTGTTATATGAGCTTGATGTCTAGTTGGCAATGGAGGGTGATCAAATGGAAGGAACTTGGTGTGGTGTTGATGCTTCCCAGATGCTCCCATGTAGACAAATGGCATTGTGATCACTTTTGATGCTGGTTGTGGATGCTCTGATGCATGTACAAATGCTAGTTCTACTTGCATACAGCTATGGTTTTGTCTCTTGCTCTCAGAAGATGTTCCAACCTCAAAATAAGGTTGTTTTTGGGGAATAAATGGTAACCGATGATGGTTCCAAGTCGTCCAGCGCAGTAGTTTAGGTAACCGACATCAATTAGGGTGGGATTTCCTAGGTTTTCTAAAATGGGAAGATCCCCTTGATTTTCTTGGATCTCGTTGGTTTTATTTCGTAAATTAGAATGGAAGCTTCCTTTCTAACGGTAGGAATGTTGATAGAGGGAATGTAGGCTTTGATTTTTAGGGTTTAAGAAGGTCATAGTTAGTTATGGCAACATACTAAGAATAGGTCTTAGGGTGAGGTGGATGGTCAACATTATCCAATTAGGATATTTTAAATAATAGATAATATGAGATCATGAATTAATTTAATTAAATTAATATTAGAGTGGGGTGAAAGGGGCCATTATTAGGTGAGTGTGTTTGAGTTGGTTATTTTGTCGAGGGACCAAGGGGAGTGTGACACAATTTTTGTGTCTACAGTTTTATTTAGAACAGAGAACATTGCTTTTCAAAAAAAAAAAAAAATCCTTGTTTCTAAAGTCTTAAAATGGGAATGTTACACCTAGGAGGAATAATTTTTTGTTATGGATGTCCATGGTAGCACATACCACTGTGGTGTTTGGAGAAATTTTTTGGAAAATTACAAGTACACAAGGTTTAGGAAACACATCTGACAGTGGCATAGCATACACTTCTGGAAGTGGAGAAATCTCGCAAACCATTGGCACACAATTTAGTGTGACGTTGGGGAAACTAGGTGCAACCACTTCAAGCCCATTTTCATTGCACGGGGAGGATCTAGAGGTGGAACTAGTGGATGCGGAGGCACAGGGACTGGAGGATCCGGTTGATCGTGCAGTAGAAGGGAACACTAGAGGGAACCAAGGATCTAGATCAAGAGAACAGGGCCTCGGCCTCCCCCTCAGGTGTTATTTGAAATATATTTGCACTTTCCAGATTATGAGGGTATAAATGATGTTGTAGAACACATGCATAAGTGTGAATTTTTATGGCACGCAAAGAGGATCACTACCCCAGAGCGGAAGGAAAGTTAGTTTGAAACAAAATTGCAAGGATGCATGCATAGCCAATATAGGAAGTATGACCCCTATCATACGGTGGTAGACTACATTGCATTTAAAAATGCCTTCCTAGCAGAGTTCCATATACCTGAGTTCGATAAAAAGAGCATCAACACATTGAAGGAGATCCTTCAGGGAATGGAAGAGAGTGTGTGGGAGTATTATACACAGTTTAAGACTCTCTGTGAAAATTATCATATGAAATTCACTCTTCACATCATGGTCAATGGTTTTTTGGAGGGTTTATCACTCCATTTAGGAGGGAATGTCCCATAAAACATTTTCTAACCTGTGCAAGGTTCTAGAGGCTTCTTTAAGCACTAAATCAGTTGGGAGTGTTGATACTGATGTGAGCCCTTTTCTGGAGGCTCAAATCACTACCATGGCTAAAAATTTAGAGAAGTTGTCTACAAACTATGCACATAAGACTCATAGTGGTCTTTGGAATGAAATCTCGTAGACCATTGGTACACAATTCGGTGCGACATTGGGGAAACTAGGTGCAACCACTTTAGGCCCATTTTTAGTTACAGGAGGATCTGGAGGTGGAACTAGTGGATCTGGAGGCATAGGACCTGGTGGATATAGTTGATCTAGTAAAGGGAACATTAGAGTGAACCAAGGATCTGGATCAAGAGGAGAGGGGCCTTAGCCACCTCCTCAGGTGTTATTTGAAATATATTTACACTTTCTAGATTACGAGGATATAAAAGATGTTGCAGAACACGTGCACAAGTGTTAATTTCTATGGAACGCAAAGAGGATCACTACCCGTGAGTGCAAGGACAATTAGTTTGAAACAACATTGGAAGGATGCATGCATAGCTAGTATAGGAATTATGACACCTATCATACGGTGGTAGACTACACCGCATTGAAAAATGCCTTCCTAGCAGAGTTCTATATACCTGAGTTTGAGAAAAAGAGCATCAAATCTTTGAAGGAGATCCAGCAGGGAAAGGAAGAAAGTGTGTGGGAGTATTATACATAGTTTAAGACTCTCCTGCCAAAATTTTCATATGAAATTCACCCTTCACATCATGCTCAATGGTTTGTTGGAGGGTTTATCACTCCATATAGGAGGGAATTGTCCCATAAAACATTTACTAACCTACGCAAGGCTCTAGAGGCTTCCTTAAGATCTAAAGCATTGGGAGTGTTGATACTAGTGTGATCCCTTTTCTGGAGGCTCAAATCCTTGTCACGACCAAACAATTAGAGAAGTTATCTACAAACTATGCACATGAGACTCGTAGTGGTCTTTGGTGTGTGGATTGTGAAGTAGATTGTTAAATTTGTCACGGGGACCATGATGCAAGTAGATGCCCCTTATTATAGTGCGTAATTGGAAGAATGTGTCCCTGCTACTATAAGATTTTCACCTCTATGACCCATGATACTAAGGATTGTAGGCTTATTGTCTAGATCCACAAGGACATTGATTATAGTGTGTGCCAAACCAAACTTGCCAGTGGTTCCAAAAAATATGATCACCATTATGAAGGACGCACAGATGGAGGGGTGCATGGAAAAAGTTCTTGCAGAGGATTACATGGTATAAGTAACCACAAAGGAGGAAGAAGTGAGTTCCCATGAGGAAATGACTACAAGCGTGGATCTACAAAACATTACGATAAAAGTGTATAGATTTATTGTAGTGCTCATGGAACGGGAAAACCATAAGTATGAGGAGAGCCCTAAATTGTTTGAGCACATGATCCAATAGAACCAAAAGGATAAGGGCATTGTGATGGTGAGTATAAAGGACAACATACAGTGGATGCCTAGAGTGGTGCATGAGTCAGGGTTAGAACCTATTCTGGTGATAACATTAGAAGAGGTTTCATGTGCTAAAGAAGTACCAAGGAAAAAGAATCTAATATCAAGAGAATAATTTATGCATGGAAGTATCTAGACCCTTCCCACTAGAAGGAAGTATATCAAGAGACAATGGATGTCATTCAAAGTTTGCAGGGATAAATCTAGTGTCTAAAAGAGCATTCCAGGAAACAAGAGCAAATAAGGAATGTTAAGGTTCCATAGAAGGACCTGGATGAGGTCAAGGAAGTGTGAAAAATGTTAAGGAAAGATAATATTATTCCCTTGCTAGGAGAATGGCTAAGGGAGAATATGCCATGCACTAGAGTGGAGTGTGAAAGGTAGGTGTTACATGCAAACATCCCCCCATAGCCTTGACTATGAAAAAGAAATCACACTAAACACATTTTTGGATGGTTGGATTCTAAGAAACATATTGATTGACATGAGAGCATAAGTCAATGTTATTACATTGGATGCCTGGCATCAAATGGGAAGGCATGCATGATAGCCATCTTCGAATGTTCTATATATGGAAAACAAAACTAAGGTAATGCCCATTGGAGTATTAAAGGATGCAATTATTACCATTCGGGGTCCAATTTTTATGGAGACTTCAAAGTCTTGGCACTCGCCAAGGAAAAACTTTTCTAGCATTGCTTGGGCACCCATGGTGCTATAAGAACAATGCTTATCTGAGGTTCAACAAAGGATATATCAGCTTTGAGAACATGGAAGAATGGGTCATAATACCTCTAACGGATGGGAATTTGGTACCTTACACTAAACCTTTGGGAGAAGATGTCCTTAATAGAATTTATGTGTACTCCGTCAAAGACTCGAAGATGATTCAACCTATAGAAGGAGTTATCCAATTTGAGGATTCCCAGTCTGTGAGTGATACCAAAAGCATGGCATGCGAAAATTGGGTACACATGACCTATGAGTTAATTGCATGAAAATTGAGGGGGTCAAACAAAAGTGACCAAGGTGCGATCACTCAAGCACCTAGGAGGAAAGAAGTTACCAAGTTACTCCGGAGGGTCATACCACGAAATTTTCTTATGGGACATGGAAACTTTGTAGTACGTGTGATGTTATAGAGTGCTTGATGAAAGGACGTGTGCTTAGCATGAGCCCTTAAAAATGAAAAAATTAACGTTGGGTCATAGGTCGAACCAAAAGAAGCAATCATTGGAAACTATTGGTTAGAAAAGGAGGTCTCAAAGATCATTGATCTGTTACGTGAATTCTAGGATTTATTCCCTCGTGGGTATCATGAACTCAAAGGTATCCACCATTCCTAGGGGGAGATGAAGATAATAATGAAGGAATGTGTGTGCCAAATCTAGAAGAGGAAATACTATATGAATCCAAATTTTCATGTACAGTGAAGGAGGAGATAGAAAAAATGATAGAGTTAGGTATCATTGAAGCTATGGAAGAATTAGAATGGATAAGCCCAATGGTCATCAACATAAAATACGATGGAAGCATAAAAATCATGTGTTGACTATAGGGATCTAAATGTAGTATGTGTCATTGATCCCTTCCCTACCCCATTTACTGAAGAAATCTTAGAGGGAGTGGCCGGGTGCGAAGTCTACTCCTTCACGGATGGGTTCTTAGGGTACCACTAGGTGTGGATTGCAAAGGAAGACTAGAGAAAGACAACTTTTTCCACTGAATGGGGAAGTTTTTCCTATACGGTCATGCCTTTTGGATTGAAGAATGTGCTTGTTGTGTTCTCGCGCATTGTAGTGTAAGCCTTTCAGGACTTCATCCATAAATTTCTCCAGGTCTATTTGGATGATTGGACTATGTATGGTCTATTCAAGGACCATTGTGATAATTTAAGACTAATGTTTGAAAGGTGTCGACAGTTGAGGATATCCCTCAACATCAAGAAGTGTTTTTGCTACCCTATTTGGAACCTTATTAGGACATATCATATTCAAGGAGGGTGTACTAGTAGATCCCCCAAGGTTGTAACCATTATGGGTTTAGGGAGCCTACTAGATAAAGCATCGTGCGCAAATTCCTTGGGTATACGGGTTACTTTAGGAAGTTCATCAAGGGATATGCCTAGATCACCACACCATTAGAGGAGTTACTTAGACACAAGAGCACCTTTCATTAGGAAGAGGCTCAGAGAGGGAATTCGACACTCGAAGGATACGCTTGTCATAACACCCATTCTTTGTTTCTCCGTTTGGGATAAACCCTTCCATGTTCATGTGGATGCCTCTGGTATAGCCGTTGGAGTAGTACTGACACAACATGGTGAAGGGATTGTTGACCATCCCTTGTGCTTTGCAAGTAGAAAGTTAACATCAGTAGAACAAAATTACACCACTACTAAGTGTGAAGCATTATCCATGATCTACGCATTGCACAAGTTAAAGCAATATCTACTAGCGACACCATTTTTATTTTACACGGACCACATGGCATTAAAATATTTGGTAAATAATCTCGTTTTGCAAGGGTACATATGTCGATGGGTCTTGTTATTCCAATAATTTGAGTTCACAGTGGTTTTCAAGCTAGGAAAGAGTAATTTTGGGCCCGATCACTTGTCTAGAATTGACTCAAGAGAGGATGCGCAAAGCATTGAGGAGACCATGCTAGATGCGCAATTGTTTAGGTTACGACATGTGCCCTCAAATTTAGAGGATATTCTAGTGTTTCTCAAAATAGGTATGGCACCAAAAGGGATGAAATAATTAGAGAGGAAGCAATTAGCCATATGTTCCTTACCCTACATGTTGGTTAGTGGTGATTTTTACAAACTAGGACGTGATGAAGTGTTACACCGGTGTGTGCTATAACATGAGCACCTGGCTATTATGGAGGAGGCACATGGAGGAAGCATAGGTGGACACTATAAAGGTGACACCACTATGTGTAAGATATTACAAGTTGGGTTATGGTGGGAAACCCTATATCAAGATTACCAAAGAGTATTGTAAGGCATGTGATCATTTTCAACACCTTGGAAAACTAGGGCAGAGGGATGAAATGCCTTTGTGCCCTATTCCAAGTACAGAGCCATTTGAAAAGTGAGCCGAGATATTTTTAAGGCCAAATTTTACTAGTGACTCATAAGACAAGATCACACTATGTAATCACTTACACAAATTATTTGACAAGATGGGCGAAGTATAGCTACTACTAAGGATTATACAAGAGTAGCTACAGTAGATAGGTTTTTATGGAAAAGTATTATTACATAATATAGATTCCCATTGAGCTTAACTAATGATAGAGGTACGCATTTCCTAAATGATATTGTCTAGATTTTGCTAGCATAGTTCATGGTGGCTCATCATAAGACCACCTGTTACCATCCATAGACAATTGGAATAGCCAAAGCATTTAATAAAATACTGAGTCATACCATGACCAAAATTTGTGATGTTGGTAGATGAGATTGGGATGAAAAAGTATCAACAGTTCTATGGGTGTATAGGACAACCTACAAGAGGTTGAATAAAGCCACACCATTCTAATTGGTGTTTGGCACAGAAGGCTATCTTACCCATTGAATTTATGTTACCTTCTCTACGTATAACATTCACAGAAAGATTGGCCGACAAAAAAGCACTGGAGGAAAGGATTGAAAAATTGATGAAATTGGATGAGAGATGATCATTGGCTAGGTGGAGTCAAAAGGCTGAAAAGGCTAAAAAAGCATGACATGATCACCACATCAAAAACAAATAATTTGAGATTGGGTAGATGGTATTGTTATATGATTCTAAGTTTCTATGCTAGCCCAGAAAGTTGAAAGTCCATTGGTTGGGTCCCTATATCATCTAATACATCCTTAATTTAGGCATGTGCCAGTTGAGAGAATTGGATGGAACAAGATTACTAGGCCATTTCAATGGGAGTAGGTTAAAGCCCTACTATAAATAATTCTTCTTGGTGTTTATAATAAGGCAGTTTTTCCATTTAGTATAAGTTTCCCTTTATGTAATTTCCTTTTGTGTTTCCCTTTCTTGTTGTTTGTTCTATCATTTTTTGTGCCTTGGACACCAAAAGTAACCACATTACTTTTTGAAGTTTGTGCATGCGCAGAGGACTATGCATTTGTTTTAGTGTGTGGCAAAGTAATACAAAGTATAGGCCCATAATATAAGATGAACCTGATAGTAGAAGTTACGGTGAATTGATCGAGTTGATGGATGCAAAGAACACAAGGATGAAGGGAGCACATGGAAGAAGAGGTGAACAAAAAGGTTGGTATCGGGATAAGACTTGAGAGAAACCACATATAGAGGAAGAAGCATAGGAACAACATGAGGTAGGCAAGAGAAAAAAATCGGTGAGGGGTAGAAGTGCCTTAAGCACTTGTTAACACACATGTAATAATATTCTGTTAGGATGGATTGTTTGCGCACCATAAGGTTGTAGAATTTTTGTAAAAGATTGGGCACGTAAGGTCGATTGGTGGAAAAAATTGTATTTAGTACTAAGTGCGATTGTAGCTAAAATAGAATTTAATATTGGAAAGAAGGAAAAGCTATTATTAAGAAGTCAAGAACTTCATTATTTGCCTTACATTTACAAAGAGAAAAGAGGTCTCATGAACTAGGGCACCAAAAGGTGATATGTGCAAATAAAAATTAATAAAATTTGAGAGGACGTAACTAGATCAGATCCGAAAACTAGTAGGAAAGGAGTACATGGGCACGGAGGAAGTTGTTGAGAAGTGTCATCTTGTGGAAGAATTGTTCCAGTTAGGGTTTGGCAGCTAGGGCATGGTGTAGGAGGGTTTCTTCACAAGGTTGTGCATTAGGGTTGGATAAAGTGGTAGAGTAGAGTAAGGAAAAGATGCTTGAAGTGATAACCTAACCAGAAGGATGGCACCAAAGAAAGAAACCATCTCACCTAAAAAGTAGAAGGGAAAGGGAAAGGGGAAGTAAACAACTACCGTCGAAAGCACAAATAAAGAGTGGTATGCGCAGAGATGCAATACCCGGATGGGGTATTGCTAGGAAAAGAATGGGAATCTCATTTGTAGAAGATGACTGTAAGTGACTATAATCACTGCACTAGCATGACAGAAAAATAAATGGCTTTGGAGTTGGTTCTCCCAACAAACAAGAGGACACCAAAGGGCATGCCCATCTACAAAGTGTGAAGTAAAGGTTAAATTAGAGAAGGTAGGGTTACTACAACTTTACAAATTACCCTACTTCGGAAAACTTGAGCACCTCTACTAGTGGCTAATGGCACATGTTCATAAAGACCATTTTTATTTTGTGGGGTGTAAGATGTGCATAAATCCTAGTTAATTTCCAAATTCACAGGCCTTATCTATGAAGGGGATAGCATTGATGATGACCTAAGTGACAAGGAGGCCATCAAGGAAAAAAATTACTACATATGAATATAAGAAAGGATCATGATAATTTGACATTGTAGAGGTCCCACACCCTGTGATGAGGATGGCCACATGTTTGGTAACAAAGGTCAATGACCAAGAGATATGGAATCCAGTGAACAAGGCATGGATGAATGTATGCCAAAAAATATCTGAGGGGACCATCTACAACTTTTCTTCTTTCATTGTGGATGAAATCATTAGCATCGTGCAAGAAGGTGAAAAGATACTATTTGGTAATGTCCTCCTCACATTTGTTTTCTTAGAAATTGGAGTGCCTGATAGTCTAGAAAGGTTTGTTTCAGAGTACCCAGAAGAGGATCCCTTTCCCGCAAAGCGATTCACAAACTACACTTGTGTGACTATGACATCCACTCATAAGGCATACTTAGAAAATTGGTACAAGCACATAAGGTATACATTTAGGGTAGAATGGAGGATTCCAGAGTAGTTACCTATGCTCATGAAGGGAGAGGAAGAATTCACAGTATATCAACACTTTTGCATTGGCATATTTAGGTTGACAGATGAAAACATGGGCCCTTGGTGCAAGCTCCCTTCTCCTTCACCGCGTAATACTTCCAAGTAGGGGTAAATATGTTCAAATATTCCAAGAGACTAAGGTTTGACCTTAGTGAGGTGGATCAAGACCATAGGGAGCTATGCAGAAAGTTAGTTTACCCCAAGAAGCATGCATATGTGGAGAGATATGTCTCCCATAAGATACAGATGATGAAGCTAGTAACATTGCCAATCGTTGGAAGGGCTACAACAAGGATATACCTTCACATCAGGAAAAAATTTGAAAAGGGCACATACTTGGAAAATGATGTATCCATCCTTGAGGACCCCATAGGAAGAAAGAAGTCGGTGCTAAAGAAGAAGGAAAGGGAGCAGTGCGAGAAAGCACCAAGTATTCGAGCTACACACGTGGTAAGAACACCAGAGAAAAGTGATAAGCCCAAGTACTTATGCATGGAGAAATAATTCCCAGTGAAAGCAAAGACTCTAGAGGAAGAAGCGTCGAGCATGAAGAACCCATCACCCAGGAGAGGTCACTAGAGGAGGAGGAGAAGGAAGTAGAATCTCCTACCAAGAAGAAGCAGAAGGTGATAGAAGAAAATGATTCAGAGGATATAGAGAGCTTGGAGGCCTATAGAGGTGAGAGAGATGATGATGATGAAGATGAACTAGGAGGTGAGGACCATCCTATCTATGAGGTACATGACTCGAGAGGAGGAAGGAGAGGAAGAAGAAAATGAATACATTTTTTTCAAGAGGAAGAATGACAAGGAAGAAGAGGATACTTAGGATAAGGGGGTAAGTGAGGAAGTTACAAAAGAACAAAGGACCCCAAGCCTCACTAAGGAACAGATAGATGAGGCCGTGGAGAAATAAGTAGCCAAGATCATTGAAGACCTAGTAGAGTAAGAGATGGAATGCAAGTGCAAACCTAGTGATGAAGGAAGCAGAGGAGGAAAGCATAGAAAAGGAATATGGCAACATGTGAGGGGATCCCAGTTTTGTTGTGAGCATTCCTAAGGCTATGCACATGGGGAGAAAACACACATAGGCATCACAAGTTCAATGGATGGGCTATATTGATGATCCAATCTAGGTGTTGCATGCATTCTTTCAAAGCACCATACCAATGGAGAAACTCTTGGGTATGGAATCATTTAAGGAGGAAGGTATATACCCTCAAACAAGGAAAATAATTTCTTGGTAATTTGAGTCCCACATCGATGAACAATAATTCAAATTAGGCCAAGGGGAAATAATGAAGGTACCAGACTCAAAAGGTGACAACTCCTTGGTAAACGATCAACAGTTATCAGATGAGTAAATTTGCAATGCGTTGAACAAGTTTTCAGTGGAATTAAAGGCCAGACTCTTTGGGAGGAATGACAGGGGTGAAGTTATTAGAGGAATAATTGGAGAAAATGGAAGAAGAGCTCAAGAAAATAACCAAGGACTTAAAGCGAGGAGGATATAATCAGCGTGCAGCTAAGGTGTGAGTTAAAAGAAGAGAAGGAAAGGGTGCATGAGGTCTATAAGAAATAAAATATGATAACAAATTCTAATTTCTTGAAACATCCAGATCTAACACCACCAGCACAGAAGTATGCTTTCCACCTTGAAGTGTCTAGAGGACCTAACCTGCATCCTCACAATGGAAAGATGATTTCGCTAACCTTGGATTTTGCGGTGGAGGCATTGATGCGCAAAGAAAAGGAGCACAAGATGAATGTTGTGGAAATTTTAGGTCAGTCCAAGAAAGTCTTCTTGGATGCAAAAGCTACTACCCAAGTTTTTGAGTACTCTTATGATAACTGAAATAATAGAGATAGAGTAGCGAGCATTATGGTCGCCACCCATGAAGCAGAGATCAATGATTTCTAGGAGAAGAACAAGGGGAATAGGGTGGAACGTGACAAAATTATAGTCAAGGTTGAGAAGAAATCAGAGGTGATTGAGACCTTGCAGGCTCAATCAAAAACCAGCTGAAATATTTGTATCCCTAGATCACTCAAAGGATGGATACACTTAAGGATTTAGGAAAATAGTTGGAGGGTGCTGTGTAAACGATGAATACCCAAGGAGAAGGGATAAGATTTGAAGAGGTGAGTGCCCTAGTCAGCGACCTTTGTTAATAGGCACTAGAGCGAGGTTGATACCTAGAATAATTTGGAGGTAGACTTGACAAAATATTTCCCTCTCCTCTTACAAAAATAATCATAGTTTCCCATTCTTTCATTCTTCCCCAAATTCTTCATTCCTTTATTCTTTCTCCAAAATATTCAAGGACATTCATTCTTTATTCTTTGAGAAGGTGTTCCTGAGGACATAGAATAGGCATCTTTGTGGGGTGATGTTGGGCTCTTGAAATATTGGCTAAGTATAAGAAGGTGCATGGGAACACAAGGAGAAAGCTCACAGACGGGGTTTTAGGAGGGTTTTAGTACAATCGGTGGCTCACGCACATATCGAGAGAAAATATATTGGGAGTTAGCCATATTTGGGATATTGGGTAGAACATGAGGAAATCATGACTTGATTGTGCATGCAGAGTGGATAAGGTGCCATCCTTGAAACTTGGTGCCCATGGAAGGAATATACCTTATGATAGAAGATTCCATAAGTTCATCATGGAAAAGGATGGAGAGCTCACATCTAAAGAAGCATGCTCCCATGGAGGACCACTTGGACACATGGCAAGTGATCTAAAACTTTAGAAAGGCATGGCGGTGCTTGATAAGGCTATATATATGAGAGCTCCCAATAGAAGAAAAAGAGACACATGGAGATGAGATAATTTAAGAGAGGTGAAGCCATGCAAGAATATTGTGAGAGCTCCATAGGTTGGGTTTATAGGATTTGTAGGAGTATGTTGCATTAAGGGGATGGGTATGAATAATTTTATTTGTACTAGGAAGGCGTAAGTCTAGTTTACGATGCATGACATTGGTATGCACTATTATCCTGGATATGTGATTGTCTCGATTAATGTAATATGGTTATCAACATGATTAATATAAATATATGTGTGGTTACAATTCTACTTACATCTATATGGATAAGTTATATATACATTTCATTTCATTTCAAATTTTTCTTTATAATTGTTTGCAACACTGCCCGGCATAAAAAAATTTCAATATAATCATGAATCGACTAATCAATATGCAATTCTCTATATCATGAGTGGTAGACTTACAAAACTTACAATAACAAGACATGATCTTCCTTGTCGTGTGCTACAATAAGGGGCACATACTTGAATCATAATCCAAATGAAATATCTCACAATCCAACAACATGGCATGCACCAATTTACAAGGGAAACTATCCTTATTATGTCCTTCTACTTCATAATTCGTGCACAAAATACCACTGCACATATTGTTGGCTGAATTAGCTAATAATTTTTCCAACTATTTTTCCATCGATGAAATCTAGGCTTCCAAAAATGGGATAAATCCATTTTCTATGCTGCCAACTACCTTCGTATGCAACGCTACCTCTAGTGCCTCATGTGGATCTATAAAGGTATGGGAGAGAACCCTTTTGAAATGTGTGATCGAATGTCAACAAAACATTGAGTATCTTGATTGGGGTGAATATCATAAGACTATTTTGATAGAAAAGTTTTAAAGTGTGCATCATAATAATTTATGCTCTTAGCCATGCCCTCCTTAATTTCCTTCAATGTGTTTATGCATTTCTACTCAAACTCATGTCTATCAAACTCTACTAAGAAAACATCATGCACCATGGTATAGTCTACACAAGTCTGGTTCAGATCATATTTCTTATACCAACTATGTGTGCGCCTTTACAAAGTAGTATCAAAATGACTTGTCTTACTCTCGAGAGCTATAGTCCCCTTAACATGCAATAGTATCTCACACATATACATGTGCTCAATTGCATCTTAAATTCATCTTTATTCTAGTAGGCATAGAGACATATCATAA
Organism: Taxus wallichiana var. yunnanensis; assembly: GCA_018340775.1. Lineage (NCBI taxonomy): Eukaryota > Viridiplantae > Streptophyta > Pinopsida > Cupressales > Taxaceae > Taxus > Taxus wallichiana. The sequence goes on along the minus strand of CM031235.1, from coordinate 76,893,307 downwards.
TAAACTTGTTGGAGTTAGTGCAGACTATGCCCACTAGATCCAGAACCTATATTACCTCCTCTATTCCCTCTACCTCTAGAACCAAAAGATCCACCGCATCCCGAAACACCATATCCTCTTGATCCTCTCCCTATAGTGGGTAATTAACCAAAGGATGTGTTTCATTGTGTTCCAATAGTTGTCCTAAACTGAACTCCCATGGTATTTGAATTTTTGCTACTCCCAAATGTGTTTCCAACATTTTGTGCACCCATTCTCTATGTTGATGATGCACTAGAAAATATACCTCAACCGGACCCCCATATAATAAAGACAATATCTATGCCCCATAAATGAATGTGCTACCCAATTAACTCCTAATTTAGTGGAAAAATAAATCTATATGTCACTACTCTACCACTCACACTAGCTTACATATCAATGATTATCATTGAAAATGGAAAACCAAACACAAGGGATAGGTCACTAGGAGGGATCAAATGCGTGTCTGCGGTACTTTTAGTTTCAAGCGGTGAGATCTCATCTAGCGAGCTTACCCAAATGGGGAAGTAACAAATGATCTAGCACCACATCTTTTACATGAGCCCCAAATCCTTCACGATCCATATCTCTTTGCAACACCATTCACTCTACAACATCAAATTGCTTTTCAAGTCCCTCTCATGCACCTCATTAAACTTATGCTTATTTTCTTATATTTGTCTCTCTAATGCTAGGTATTCAATATTTCACCACACTTTCTCATTCTCCCATGCATGGTGGGGTTGAGCTAGCCATATTTCACTCCTCTAAATCTAGAGTTACAATCAATAGCTTAATCGCTAAAGGAATAACGTACAAATAATATCCTTTGGGTTCACACAAGAACTAAAACTTAGTAACCTCTAGGTAGGAATAAGTAGAAACTACATACTTTAATATGTAACTCTACAAAACACCACTCCACTAATGATCTATAGCAAATGTCCAAGTCAAATTGACATCATGAAAATTCTAGTAATCTTCCAAAATAGTGCTCTATACCCCCAATTCCTCTTTGATGTGTATGCTACCAGCCACTCATACAAATCTATAGAGAAAAAAAAATAATGTCTCATAGATCTCATGATTTATATTTTTTTCAACCCACGTGCGTGCATGCATCAAAAGTGCAGTGTTAATTGTGAGCAAAATCTTCCTCTAAATTCTCTACCTAATCCTCAATACTAGCCAAAGTCAACTAGTACATCTGCATCATACAACATCCTTGCAAATATATTGAAAATAGGTCCCGGTAATGGAACTAAAATGTAGTATTTTATTTTACCACACACCCCAAGATGTGTTGGCACATCACTCTGACATATCGAGTGCTCACCTAAAGCATGTAAAGGTACTAGGTTAATTTTTTATGGAAGCTTTGTCAAGGATCTAACATGATAAGCACACATATAATTCATATCGATAATAACCATTCAAAAGTAACGCATAAAAATATCTAGATCACAACCATAGTGCTCAAAGTATTAAAAATAACTAACTTGAGATTTACTAAGAAAAATCCGAAGATCGGATGAGTCAACAATGAATATCCAACCACATAGATCCATTGTATTAATTACTGTAAAAGACAAAATCTAAGTACATATATAATAATGTCACCATAAGTCATGCACGCTCATAAACCAGAGCATAACACTAACAAAACATGGATCCCTCAACCATGAAAATCAATACATATATATAGTGGTGGGGACTTTCCCTTCACCACTCAAGCATCCTCAAAATATGATGCATGCTAAGAATATCCATGTGCCACTACAAGATAAATACAAAATAATGCAAGCTTTCTAATAATAGATTATCTAATAATAACTACAGATGTAATCCTATTATTAGCCCAAAACTTGTGCATGTCGCTTAATCTCTCACTAGTACAAAATAGCCTTTACTTATTTTGCAAGTCTTCATATCTTTGTGTGTCCCACACTCAATGTCTATATTTATCCCTTTGTAACAAACATGGCTAAGTCTCAAAGTCATAATTTTATGGGCATGCCCTTTGTTCTATATTTCTATGTGTATATATACACCCCATCTCTACATGCCCCTACCATATGCATGAGTCCTTATGGATCTCTCATAATCATCTGTTGTTGGACCCTAAATATTCACTAAGTACCAAGAGGCACACATGCACATGACTCATGAGAAGAAGGGTACTGGGAAAGCACATAGGAAAAAAGGGGTTTAAGAAGGGTTTAAGTGAAACTAGGGCACTCGTGGGTGGAGAGCATAGGTTTAAAGGAATTAGCCATATTTGGCATTCTAGAGTTATTTGAGGAAAAACATGAGAACCCGACTAGGTGTGATAATGGATAAGGTGCTAGCCTAGAACCTTGTAGGTTAAGAAAAGGATATTCCCTACAAGGAATATTCCCAAAAGACATCATTACAGAGAGTGGAGCATTTGCAAAGGGATAGGCATCACCTATGGAGGACCACATCAATAATTGACTCATGATACGTGCTTAGAGAAAGCATGAAGGTGGGATCGACATTATACAAAGAAATGCTTAGGCCAGAGACACATATATGGGGATAAAGATAGATGAAGAAGAGAGATGATAGATAGATAGGACACTCAGGTAGAAATACATAGAGTAACGAAGTGTTGTAGTAATGTTAGGGTTTAGAGCATGTAGTGCTAGAGGGTTATAAGGGATGCCATAAGCATATGTATGTGTATTGGGATCCATAACAAGGATAAAATGGGAAAAAGTATAGTTAGGATCTCATATCGAGAAAGGTTTGCAAGAGACAAGTCTTTGTCATTTAATATATATGGTATAAGATGACCATTTTTAATGTAATGTGGCTACCATAACTTTTTGAAATCAATATATATGTGGGTTTGTTCTATATAACTTGTTTATGTGTGTAAACCCTCATGTTTTATGACTTATCATGGCTAAAATCTAGTTTATTATACTTCTTACAAAGTTATTTACCTTTTTGATGCATTAATGTGTAGATGTATTAGTTGCATCTTCTACCTTTTGAGTAAGTGCATGTACTTATATTTCTACAAATAATTCTCTGTTAATGGTGGAACCTTCTCACAAAGATCACATAAAGGAGGGACTTGGAATTCACGTGTGCCTCGGTGAACACCCAACACCCATTGGGTGATAGATCAATGTGTCTGGGTTAGAAAGAATTATTAAGGATAAATAAATGTCTACATCTTGGTTCAATTGCTAGGAAATATTTTCTAAGATGTTGCGTCGAATCATGGATTAAAATCATGGAGGATAATTTTTCTCATAGATTTAGTATTGGACCTAGGTTTGATGCATGTAAATGGGTAGAAGAACATATGTATCATGAGATGTATGAGACCTTATTTTGTTTTTTTCTAGTGGATTTGTATGAATGGATCTCAACGTATGCATCTAGATCAATCTGGTACTATAGACCGCACATATGGACCCAAGATGAGTATCAGAGGTTGCATGATGTTGATCGACTTGGACATGTGTTGTTGATCATTAGTGGAGTAGAGTGTTGATGAGTTACGGTTTGGAGTATGTGATATCTACATATTCCTTTCCGAGATCGTCAAGTCTAAGTTCTTGAGGGAGCCAAGAGGATCATTCTTGCATTTTATCCCTTTATCTATAAAGAGCTTGATCATTACATTGAGTTTGGAAGCATTCCAAATGGTCATCTAAGATTCTTTCGAGCACTAGGTGAGGAAGCTAGGGTGGAGGAAGATGGTGGACCTTATGGATTAAAATAAGAGGAAAAGAGATAAATCAAGTATAATGAAGCTCATGAAAGGGATTTGAGATAGAAAACAAAAAGTTTCAGGAGTAATGGATTTATGGAGGAAGATGTTGCAAGAAGAAATTGAGGTTCACATGGAGGATGTGGAGCCTAAGTAGTCTATACTACCCCGTCTTTAAAAATGTGGGAGAGAGACCCCTTTTTCTTCCGATGAGATATTTTCACTTAGAGAAAGGAGAGCCATCGGTGTGCATCTAAATCTACCAGGGGACCAACCCCTAGCACTTAGTTTTCCAAATCAAGAGATAAGTATTACTAACCCAGTTGGTATTGGTGGAAGTAACTAATCGAACCTAAGAGGTATAAATTTTAATTTGACACATCTATGACTTCACAATCATTTCCTTTGTTTGGAGGCATATTGTCTAGAGTGAAATTTGGACAAAGTACAGTACACAAAGCTTTGGTATCACATCTAGAAGTGGTGTGGGATACACATCTCGTAGTGGTGAAATATCACACATGGTGCATAGTTCAATGTGACAATGGGGACCGAAGGCACATCCACGTCAGGACCTTTACCGATTATGGGAGGTCAATACGGTGGGTCAAAGCAGAATAGGAACTAGTGGACTAGGTGGTTCTAGAAAATTTGGTGGGTTAGGAGGGATAGGCATAGCTAGATCTAGTGGATCTAGTGGTGGATGAAACATCGAAGGGAATATTGGTTGGATCAGGTGGACGGGGCCTCAACAACCTCAGCAATTAGTTTTTAAAATTTCTTTTCATCTACTAGATTACAAAGGTGTTGAGGATGTTGCAAAACATGTACACAAATGTGAGCTACTATGGCGTGCAAAGGGGATCACTACCTTAGAACAGAAGGAAAGTTAGTTTGTAACAACATTGCAAGTGAATGTGCATAGTTGGTACTAGAAGTATGACCCCACTAGAAATTAGTAGATTATACCATGCAACGTAATGCTTTCTTAGCTTAATTCCATATTCTTGAGTTTGAACAGAAAAGAACATTAATGCGCTGAAGGAGATTTAACAAGGTATGGGAGAGAGTTTATGTGAGTATGATGCACATTTTAAGACTCTTTTATCAAAATTATCTTATGATATTCATTCTTCTCAACATGCTCAATGGTTAGTTGGAGGACTAATAATGCCTTTCAAGAGAGTGATTTTGCATAAGACTTTCATAGACCCACATGAGGCCTTGGAGGATATCTTGTATATTTAGGCTATAAGAAGTGTGGATACTAGTGTTAGTCCTTTTCTTGAAGTTCAAATTGTTGCAATGGAAAAGTAGCTAGAGAAGCTATCTGCAATCTCAGCCCATGAGAGTTGCAGTGGCCTATTGTGTAGGGATTATGTGGTAGAGGGCATACGGAAGAAAGTTTTCTTCGAGATCAGTATGGGCCATTACGGTAGACTATTAAATTTTCCATGGAGATCACGATGCAAGTAGGTGTCCTCTCGCATGCCGTGATCCATAAAAATGAGTCTTGCTATTATGATATTTGCACCTCTATTACTCATGACACCAAGGATTGTAGATTGATTGACTAGATACATGATGCCATTGATATTGGTGTGTGCCAGACCAACATTGGAAATAAATCCAAGGATTATGGTCATCACTATAAAGGATGTATGGATGGAGAAGCTCGTGGAAGAAGCTTTCGTAGAGGATTTAGAGGTCGTGGTAATCGCGGAGGTGGAAGAGGTGAATTCCCTCATGGAACTTGTTATAACTGTGGGTCCACAAAGCATTACAAACATGAATATCTTGACATATTGCAGTGCTCATGGTGTGGGAAGAAGCACAAGTATAAAGATTTCCTATAGGTATTTGAACATATGATTTAGAAATAATGAAAATAAAAGGGCACCAGGATGGTAATCATTAAGAAAGTAGACTCATAGTGGATGCCAAGGGTGGCATGTGGGTCATAATTAGAACCTATCCTGGTGATGCCGCAAGATGATGTTGAACACACTAGAGAGATATCAAAGAAGAGACCACCTGAGTATAAGATAATAGGTGATGTATGGGAAGTATCTAGACCCTAATCATCAGAAGGAAGTCTATCAAGAGACCATGCACGTAATCAAGAGTCTTCTAGGGTAAATTCAATGTCTAAAGGAAAAATCTAGGAAGTTAGGGTAGAAGAAAAGAATTGAGGTCCCTAAAGTAGATATAGATGATGTCATAGAGGTGTGTAAGATGTTGCGCCAAGAGAATATCATTCTTCTATTAAGAGAATGGTCTAGGGTAAGATACAAAGCGCTAGAGTAGAGTGCGAGAGGTAAGTTTTGCATCCTAACCTTCCTCCCCACAACCTTGACTACGATAAGAGATTACCTTAAATGTAGTTGTTGATGGATGGCTCCTAAGCAATATTCTTAAGTTCACAGTGCGGAATTCAATATTCTCACCCTAGATGCTTGGAATAAAATGAAAAGGCTCCCATTACATCCATCTTCAAATGTGTTGTATATGGCCAATAAGACTAAGGAAATTCCCATTAGTGTCTTAAAGGATTTTTTTATCACTATCCAAGGGGTAAAATTCACTTGAGACTTCGAATTCTTAGTGCTAACTAAGGTGGACAACTTTATAGTGCTACTTGGGTGCCCCTGGTGCTATAAGAACAATGTTGACTTATGTTTCAATAAGGGGTATATAATTTTTAGAACAAATAGGAATGTGTTATCATTCCTTTTACAGATGGGAAGTCAATACCCTATATTTAGCCTTTAGGAGAAGAATACCTAGAAAAAATTTATGTGTGCACTATCTGGGACCCTAAAGTTGTGCAATTGACAAAGGAGGGTGTTATTCAATGGGAAGACACTCAATCTATAAGTGATACAACTAGTGTGGTATGTGAAAATTGGGCACACAAGACATATGAGTTGGTCGAGAAGGAAGTTAAGAGGATCTATGAAAATATTAGAAAAGATGTGCTTAGTGAGGTTCTTAGGAGGAAAGAAGTTTCCAAGTTATTCCAGAGAAGCCAACCCCGATGGTTTCTTGCAAGAAATAGAGACCCAGTGGAGATGTGAGATCAAAAGGAGAAGGATGCTTAGCTATACCTTGCTCGGGACCGCAAAAAATTGGTGGGAAACCCATAACGATAACCTTCTTGAGTGGCACAAAGTGAGAATCACGCTCTTTGTTAGGTTTTTTTAGGAATGCACTAACTATCATACAAAATTATCATGGGAAGGAACCCATCTTGTTTCATGTCCAATCATGTGAGAAGGCCTAGATGGAAGGCGTGGAAACTTTTCCACCTTCTTTATGGGTCTATAAGTTATAGTCCACCTTACAAGGTTGCATGTACACATGGTACATTCACTCATAGATGTGTCGCTAAATAGGAAACTGGCAGGAGTTGAAGGTGACTTCCTTCAAGATTTCAAATATTGGAGTACTATATCGGAGTACTAAAGCAGGTTGTTAAACACCTAACTATGGGAGATAGTGCCATGAAAAAGGATAGAATATTGGAATTATTAGGTGAACTTGGCTTAGAATCGTGCTTTGATGAGAAATAATTAGAGGATATATAGTTTGAGCATGTATTCATTGAAAAAGAGAGGAAAATTGGTTTGTGTGATCGATGGTGAAGAAGTGGAAAATTTGGATGTTAACCATATTATAGGTATGCTCAAAGCTATAGAATGTCCTGATGAGAATCCATGCATCTACCATGAACCCCTGAAAACCTTGAAGGTTAACATTGGTTTGGAGGCAAAACCTAAGGAGGCTACTATTAGAGATTCTTGGACAGAAAATGAGGTTTCAAATATCATCAATTTGTTGCACAAATTTCAGGATTTGTTTCCACACAGCCTACCATGAGCTTAAAGGAGTTCACCACTCCTTGAGAGAAATGAAAATCAAGTTAAAGGATGGTGTACTCCTAGTTTGGAAGAAACCGTATTGAATGAATCCGAATCTTTACGTCAAAGTAGAGGAGGAGATTGATAAGATGATCACATCATGCATCATTGAGGCCATTGAGGAATCAGAATGGATAATTCTGATGGTCATCAACATTAAGAAGGATGGGAAGATAAGGATTTTTGTTGATTACAGGTATTTGAATGCGGTATGTGTTATTGACCCTTATCTAACCCGCTTCACCGAGGAGATCCTGGAAGGAGTATCTAGGCACGAGATCTATTCTTTCACAGATGGATTCTCAGGATATCATCAAGTTAGAATTGCAAAGGAGGACAAGGAAAAGATAAATTTCACCACTCAATGGGGAATATTTTCCTACACATTCATTCCTTTTGGATTGAATAATACGTGTTCTATGTTTTCACACATTGTGGTATAGGAATTTCAAGACTTCATCCATAAGTTTCTTCAAGTATACCTTGATGATTGGACGATATATGGATTAGTGAGGGATCATTGTGACAATCGAGGTTGATGTTTGAAAGATGTCGAAGTTGAGGATATCTTTCAACATTAAGAAATTTGTTTTCTCTACTCCATTTGGAACAATTTTGGGGCATATCACATGTAAGGAAGATCTACTAGTGGATCCTGCTAAAGTTGTCATTATTGTGGGATTGGAGGAATGTACCATCCAAAGTTTAGTATGTAGATTCCTTAGGCATACAGGGTATTACCAAAAATTTATTAATGGTTATGACAAGATCGACACATCATTAGAAGATTTATTGAAACACAAAACTACATTTCATTGGGGAGAGGTGTAACTAATTGAGTTTCATACATTGAATAATAAACTTATCACTACACTCGTATTACACTTTCTTTCTTGGGATAATCCATTCCATGTACATATTAATGCTTTAGGAGTTGCGATTGGGGAATTCTTATCACAACCTAGAGAGGGATTTGTTGACCACCCCTTGTGCTTTGCTAGTAGAAAGCGAACCCCAACAGAACAAAGCTACACTACTCCGAGCATGAAGCATTGTTAATGATCTACATGTTGCAAAAATTTAGGAAGTATATGTTTGTAACACCCTTTATATTCTACACAGACCACATAGCATTGAAGTACTTGGTAATCAATCCCATTTTACAAGGGCACATATGTCGCAGTCTTGTTGTTTCAAGAGTTTTAGTTTATAGTTGTTGTGAAAATGGGTAAGATTAATTTATGACCCAACCATTTGTTGATCAAAAAATACTTGAAATGGATCACACAAGTAGTCCGCGCGGGATAGAGGGCTAGGATCGAAGGCTCGGAAGGATAGGAAGGACCCGCGTGTGGAAGGCAAGTTCAGATTTTAAGACTTATCTTATTTTTGGTATGACAATCTATTTCTGGAAGATGGCATGTGGAACACATTAACGATTCGAGAGATGTGTGCACCATATACTATCCATATTTACAAGAGCGGCTCAAAGAATCTATACATGGGGACAAACTAAGAATAGAATGGACACTTGATTAACTATAAGAAGACTATAAATAGCGCTCTTTCATGTCCTGGCTATAATTATAAATGGCATATTGCTAATAATAGCATGCAACCTATTTTTGGAGTAGTTAAGTGGTGAAGGGCAAGACCCCACCCTATATATATGATGATTAGGTGCATAGTAAGAGAGATATGGATATGCGAGGAAAAGATATATAGATATGTATATATGATTTTGAATATGCATATCAGATTCATATGCACCTTAAGATGAATTGACAGTACTTTAAGGAGCTTCTATACTTATTAATAGATGGAGGATATTAGTTGAATCTAAGTTTTATTCTATGTAATTGAGTAGTGCATGTTAGTGTTTCGATCATGATTACTATTTAATCTTGTTCTTTCATAGATCGCTGTGGGTAACGTGCACTATAGAATGATGGACTAGTCATGCATCTTTATGGTTCTTTCTTCATCATGTTTCATCTGTTATAACAACACTAAAGAGGAATCTAGTACCTTTGCACACTTTAGGTGAGTGCTCAGTCTAGGTTGAGTGATGTGCCAACGTGACTAGGGTGTTATCTTACAAATTCTAGGCTACATAATTGGTTTCATTGCAGGACCTCTTTTTTAGATGTTTTCAGGATGGTTTGTGATGAAGACGTACCAACTAACTCTAGCAAGTATTAATGAATGGATACATGATTTGGAGGAAGAGTATGCACATCGGTTTAATGGTGGATCTGTGTTTAACGCATGTACTTGGGTAGAAAAAAACCCGTATACTAGTTTAAATGAGATCTTTTTGCTATCTTTCTAGTAGAACTATATGAGTGGCTTCTTTGCTTATGCATCTTAGTGGACTTAGAGGCATCACGCACTTGTCTAGACACGGGAATAATTTTAGGATCTTTATAATGTTGATCTGATTTGGAATCACGCAGTGGATACGTGGTTTTGTGGTGTTCTAAATAGTTATATTCTGGAATACTCAATTTTGACGTAATCTTGCCCAGAGAGGTCGCTAAATTTCAGTTTTGAGGTATCTAAGAGGAACATATTTTCACGGTATTCCTTTGGCGATCAAGATCTTAATGGTAACTTACAACCTAGAGAGTAAACCGATGGATAGCTAAACTTCACCATGCATGAAGGTAGGAACAAGTTTGGTATTAAGATGGCGTACCTAGCAAAAGAAAATAAGAGAGAGGAAAGGCATCTTAAGTATAATTAGGCACGTGAGAGGGAAATAGAGAAGAAATGTTCCAATGCGAAAGTATGGCATTGAGGAGAGAGTTGGCTCGTCAAGTATTTATGGCTCACGTAGAAGATGTGGAGCCATAAAAGTAGGAACTCCTTAATCTTGGAAATCATGATAGAGATCCCATCTTAGCCTCGCATGGAAGTAAACCAAGAGAGACTACTTGGGCGAAGGAACACATCTTAATCCACCTAGTGACCTAGCTTTTGAACTTGATTTTTCAATATCTAGTACGACAAGTAACCAACAAGCTAACTTAGAAAGTAGGAGAGTAGGAGTAAGTTAGGGATCAAGTACATTAATGGCAGGATAGACAACTTCAATGTTATATGGAGGAGCATTCTTAGGTGCACCATCTTCTTAGAATATAAGCACGCAGAATACGGGACTCACCTCTCGGAAGTGGAGCGCTTCACATACTATAGGAGTTATGTATAGTACTACCATCAGAACATAGGGGAGTACATCTACAGGCCCTATTCTAACTATAGGTGGCATATCAAGAGGTATAGGTGGTTCTAGTTCTAGTGGATCTGGTGGTTCTGGAGGTAGAGGGAACACAGGAGGTTCTAGGTTAGGTGGTCAAGGTCTGCAAAAACCACAAAATATCTACACGGAGATGTCCGTTCATCTCTCAAAATATAGAGGTATAGAGGACACTGCCAAACATGTGCATATGTGTGAAATCTTATTGCGTGCTAAAGTGATTACAACTGCTGAGTGAAAGGAAAGTCATTTCACTACTATATTACAGGGGCACGCAGACAACTGGTATAGGAAATTCGACCATGATCAAACTTGCATGGATTATGCAGCACTAAGGGATGCTTTCTTAAAAGAGTTCCATATTCTTGAGTTTAAGTAGAAGAGTATAAGTGCACTCAAATATATCGACCAAGGCATTACTGATAGTGTACGTGAGTATGATGCTCATTTTAAGACACTTTTATCTAAGTTGTCTTATGATATCCATGCTAGCCAGCATGCACAATGGTTTGTTGGAGGATTGATTACACCTTTTAGGAGGGCATTGTCACATAAGACATACATAGATCCATGTGAAGCACTGGAAGTAGCCTTGTGTGCTGAGGTAGTTGGGAGCATTGACACTGGAGTCAATCCATTCCTAGAAGCACAGATCATAGCTATGCTTAAGCAGTTATAAAAGTTGTCATCAAAATAAGCCCATGAAATTTGCTTAAGAATTTGGTGTACATATTTTGAAGTGGGAGGTCACACCAAGGATAGCTATCTTCATAGATCTGTACGTTCATTATTACTTTGGACTATGAAATTTTCCATTTGAATCATGAAACTAGCCACTGTCCTTTGTTACAGTGTTGGATAAGGAAGAATTTATAAGTCCACGACCCATGATACTAAGGATTATCGATTGATTGGTCAGATCCAGGATGCCATAGACATTGGAGTATGATAGACATGTATAAGAGATAATTCTAATGGTAGGAATGAGCACTAGGATCGGGATCATACTCAAACACACTATGATAGGAATGAGGGGCATTTTGAAGGTGGTCATGGAAGGGGACATAAATATCATGGTGTATATGGAGGATGCAGTTGTGGTGGAGGAAGAGGAGAGTCCCCTCATGGAACATGTTATACGTGTGGATCCCCTAATCACTATAGGCATGAATGTCCTCAGAATAATGCATGTTATTTCTGCGGGAAGAACCATAGCTATGAAGAGTGCCCAAACTTATATGAGCATCTGAGTAAACAACATAAGCAAGAAAATAAAGGCGCCAGGATGGTTAGAATCCAGTGTACGGTAGAAGACCAATGCATTCCCAAGATAATGAAGGACCTAAGGTGTTGTCGGAAGAAGATCACTACACGCGCTAAAGTAGCACACGTGTGAGAGGAATTGCACGTAAGCCTATAATTACCAAGGAGGAGGTTTTGCATGCGAGGTACCCAGATCCTGCTCATCAAAAGGAAGTTTACCAGGATACCATGGAAGTGCTAAGGAATCAACAGGGTGAGATACAATACCTAAAAGAGAAAAATAAAGCATCAGAGACAGTCCAAACTGGTATTGATGATCTCATGGGAGGTGTGCAAGATGTTGCACCGGGAGAACATTATTCTACTATTGGGAAGTTGGTTAAAAGGGAACATTCGACACACAAGTCTTGAGATTGGAAGGTATATTCTCGCATGAAAATTGTCCCCCGATAGGATTGATTATGACAAAAATTACTCTGAATGTTGTTGTGGATGGGTGGCTATTGAGAAATATATTGATTGATATAGGCATGGAAGTAAATTTGCTGACATTAGATTCTTGGGTACAAATGGGAGGCCTCCATTGCAGTCATCATCTAATGTGTTGTTTATGGAAAACTTGAATAAGGCCACTCCCATAGGAGTTTTGATGGATGCATCTATAACTATACAAGGGGCCAAATTTACTGGGGATTTTGAGGTGTTAGCACTTGCAGAAGAAGACAATTTTCTAGCCTTACCGGACACCCGTGGTGTTATGTAAATAATGTTGACTTGAGATTCAATAACGGATACACCAGCTTTGAAAACAAGGAGGAAAGGGTTATGATACCCTTGATAGATGGGAAGTCTATGCCCTATGTTGAGCCTCTAAGTTAGGAGGATTTGAATAGAGTCTATGTACGCACTATTTATGACACAGAGGTTAGCAAGCCATCAAAAGAAGGCATTCTATAGTAGGAATATTCTCATTCCATTAGTGATACTACAAGTATTCCTTATGACAATTGGGCTCATGGTACATATGAGCTCGTAGGGCATGAGGTGAAAAGTGTAGTTGCGCGCACGAATAGATCTCACTCAATTCAACGGATCGGTAGCACAATATCTTGGTATATAGGGACAAAAGATCTTTCTACCTTTATGAAGGCTATGGAAATGCAGTGGGCAGATCCAGTTACAAGGAGAGATATGCTAGTATATACACTACGCAGGACAAAGAAATCCTTTGGTGGGCGTCCACAGAGATAACCTTATACACTGGGAAGAGATTGGAATAGATTTATCTACCAAGTTTATAAGGAACAATGCATCTATGCAAATTCATACTTATCATGGTAATCAACCTGTTCAACATCATTTTTAGTAGTGTGAGAGACTGGACAAAGTGAGACAGAAGCATTACCACCGTCACTCTAGATGCATAAATTGTATTCCATGCTCCAAGGATGCACACATGATTGTTATGTATATGCAGAACAACATAGAGAAAATAGGAACTGGCAAGAGTTAGCTGCAGGTATGATCCATACATTTGACTAATTTTCAACTCAACTTCCTGTAGCAGAGGCATTAAAATGTATCAAGTGCTTAACTATGGGAGATAGTGCAAAATTAGAAGAGCATATTCAAGAATTATACAGTGAGGTAGAGTTTGGTGCATGTTTTGAAAAGGAAGAAGAAATGGACTCGAACTACTTGAGTGTGCTTTCCTTGAGAGAGAAAAAGGAAAGATGGTTTACATCGTGGATGACGAGGAAGTTGAAAACTTGGATATTGAACATTCACATGGGGTGTGCGAGGTCTTGGATAGTGTAGAAAAGGATACGTGTGCCTACCATGAACCCATGAAGATAAAGAAGGTGAATATAGGTTCAGATGTTGAGCCTAAGGAGGCCATAATTGGGGATTACTGGTCAGACTCGGAGGTAGCAAAGATCATTGAGTTACTCAGGATTATCAAGACTTATTCCCTAGAGGATATCATGAAATTAAAGGTGTACATGAATCACTTGGGGAAATGAAGATCAAACTTAAGGATGGTGCACGAATATTTAGAAAGAGACCTTATAAAATGAATCCTAATTTGTGCAAAAAGGTAAAGGAAGAAATTGATAAAATGTTGAAATCTGGAATTATCAAGCCCTTGATGAGTCATAATGGGTTAGTCCAATGGTGATTAGTATAAAGAAGGATAGATGGATTAGGATATGAGTGGACTACATGTTTTTGAATGCTGCATGCATTACAAATCCTTTCCCTATGCCATTCACTGAGGAAATACTAGGAGTTATAGGGCGTGAAATATATTCTTTCACAGATGGATTTTCAGGTATCATTAGGTTAGGATCACTCAGGAGGATCAAGAAAAGACAACATTTACAACTAAATGGGGCAGTTTTGCCTATACTATGATGCCTTTTGGGTTGAAGAACATGCCTACTTTGTATTCTCACAAATAGTTGTTTAGGCATTCAAATATTTTATTCACAACTTCTTACAAGTCTACCTAGATGATTGGATAGTATATGGGCTTGTGAAAGACCATTGTGACAATCTACACTTAATGTTTGAATGATGCAGACAATTGAGTATCTCTTTGAATATCAAGAAGTGCATATTTTCTATACCATTTGGGATACTGTTAGGACATATCATCTGTAAGGAAGGTTTGTTAGTTGATCTAGCCAAGGTTGCAGTCATTTTAGGCTTGGAAGCACCTACTAGTCAAAGTGAGGTGCATGGATTCTTAGGTCATACAGGGTATTACAGAAAGTTTATAAAAGGGTATGCCAAAATTGCAACACCCTTGGAAGAATTACTGAAGGGGAAAGGTACATTTTATTGGGGAGAACCGCAGCAGCGCATGTTTGAGATATTAAAAGAGAGACTTACTACCACACCCATTATGTGCTTTCCATCATGGGATAAACCATTTCATGTGCATGTGGATGCTTTCGGTATGGACATTAGCACTACATTATCTCATCCTAGTGAAGCTATTATTGATCATCCAATCTATTTTGCTAGTAGGAAGCTTACTACTGCTGAACGGAATTATATAACTATAGACCACAAAGCTTTGTCAATTATTTATGCATTGTACAAGTTTCAAAAGTACCTGTTAGCAACACCATTTATGTTTTATACAGATCACATGGCATTAAAGTACTTGGTAAATAAGCCAGTTTTACATGGGCGCATATGTAGATGGGTGCTCATATTTCAAGAATTTGAGTTCTGATTTGTAAAGCCAGGGAAAATCAACTCTAGACCAGACGATTTATCAAGAATCAATACAGGAGAGGAGGCTCAGACAATTGAAGAAACACTGCCAGATGCATAATTATACGGGCTACAATGCATGCCCATAGAATTAGAAAACATTGTTTTCTTTCTATGAATAGGTATGACACTAGAGGGAATGAAATCATAAGAAAATAAGCAGCTTGCTATACGCTCGACACCATTTATGTTTATCAGTGGTGACCTTTACAAGTTAGGTAGAGATGAAGTATTACGTCATTTTGTGTTAGAGCATGAGCACAGGAATATCATGGAAGAAGCTCATGGTGGTATTGTAGGAGGCCATTATACAGGTGTGGGAGACACTTGTATAAATACTATAAAGACTATTCTAACGTGTGTGATCATTTCCAATGCCTAGGAAAACCAGGGAAAAGAGATGATATGCCTTTGAGACCAATTACTAGTGCTGAACCATTTGAGAAATGGGATATTGACTTTGTAGAACCTATTTCACTAGCCAAACATAGGACTAGATCGTGCTATATCATTACTTACATGCATTATCTCATACTGTGGGTAGAATCAACACCTACCAAGGACTCTGTACAACAGCTATAACAACTAGGTTCATGTGGGATAATGTTCTTACATGATATGTATGTCCTTTAAGCTTGACAAGTGATAGAGGTACACACTTTTTGAATGAGACAATCAAGATCCTATTAGATGATTTTATGGTTGCACACCATAAAACTACACCTTATCATCCTCAGGAAAATGGAACTATTGAGGCTTTCAACAAAATTTTGGGCCACACTTTGACAAAAATATGTGATGTTGGAAGAAAGGATTGGGATGACAAGGTGTCAACTATGCTTTGGGCATATAGAACAACTTACAAGAGATTGAACA
This sequence comes from Taxus wallichiana var. yunnanensis, assembly GCA_018340775.1. Lineage (NCBI taxonomy): Eukaryota > Viridiplantae > Streptophyta > Pinopsida > Cupressales > Taxaceae > Taxus > Taxus wallichiana. The sequence continues at coordinate 76,876,935 of CM031235.1, read as the reverse complement.
AAGCCACACCATTTCAATTGGTGTTTGGCACAAAATCTGTTCTTCCTATAGAATTTATGTTACCTTCTTTGCGCATTACGTGCACGTTGGAGGTCTAGCTAATGAACAAGATTTAGAAGAATGGATTGAAAATATGATTCAACTGGATGAGTGTTGAGCCATAGCACGGTGGAGTCGAAGCTAGGAAAAGGCCAGGTAGAAAGCATGGCATGATAGAAACATAAGAGATAAAAAGTTTGAGATTGGACAAATGGTTCTTCTTTATGACTCAAAGTTCTTGCGCCATCCAGAAAGCTCAAAGTACACTAGTTGGGGCCGTATGTTATAAGTTCTATACTTGAATCAGTGTACATGAAAATTAGAAGCACTTAATGGGACATGGCTACCGATTACTTTAACAAGAGTAAAGGTGAAGCCCTACTATAAATAAGTCTTCTTAGTGTTTGTAATAAGGTAGTGTTTCCATTTAGTCTAGGTTTTCAATTAAGTATTTCCTTAAATGTGTTTCCCTTATTGTCTTTATGCTTTGCCAATTAAGTAGTTGTTTATGTAATAAGCATTCTTACATGTATGAATCTAGTTACTATATGAAGAATGTTTATGCGTGGAGGACTGCACATACCTTTAGTGTGGGGTGGTTGTTGTTATCCAAGAAAAGGACTTAGGGACTTGAAAGGTGAAAGAAATAAGCTACTACATGTGTGCTTTAAAGAGGATTACATCTCAAAAGGTGACCAAGGATGAAGATGGATGAAGGAATAGTATAACACAAGGTAAGTGTAGGCCATGATAGCTATCAAGAGAAGATGCAATGGTACTTAGACGCAGGGAGCACATGCTAAAGAGAAGTCTATGACTAGAAGGTAGGATGGTGTGCTAGATGGTTATAGTTAGGTGTAAAGATGTACCATGTGGAATGAACAGATTTGGTCAATGAATCAAGGGATATTTCATAGGTGAGGAGTAATAAATGCATGAAATTTTGAAAAAATTATATAAGGAAGGGATGTGGATCCATTTTTACCATTACCACTAAGAATATTTGAGAGAAGAGACAAGTATGAAGAGCCGAGTGATCAATTTAAGGTGCGAAGGGTGTGAAATCAAGTGTGACAACTAGATATGTGCTTTAAGAAGCTTGTGTCCTCAGTGGTGAAGGGATTGAGTGAAGAAGGGAGACAAAAATGAGTTACGTTATAAGGTTTATACCTAGGGCAAAGTTGGATCGAGATAGGGTTTGATTCATAGAGTTACAGGGGTGAAGAGGAGACATTTGCAAGGTAGAAATGGAACCAAAGAAGGCATCTCGTAGCAGCAAAAAAAAGAGAAAAGAAGAAGGTGGTCATTGAGGAAGAAGAGATGGCACTTTGAAATTCATTTTTCGAAGATGTAGTACCCAAAAGGAGTTATTATTGGCCAAGAATGGGATTCACCCATTATAAATAGTAAATTAAGTTAATATAATCACATGACGTTAGAGAACAAGAAGGAGCTCAAATCCTTACTCATTGTTAGAACCAAAAAATGCCCGATAGATGACATGCCGGTATATGATGATCTTTGGTGAAAATCTCTTGAGGAAAATTAGGGTATATCAGTTGTATGAGCCCTTGTACCAGTGGCTCATGAGTAGGGTTCACGAAGACTACTTCTACTTTGCAGGACATAGAGTTAGAATTTTGTCTCGCACTTGCTTCATAAGTGATAGGTCTGAAGGCCACAGGAGAGGATATAAAGAGTGACCTCATAGATAAGGCTGTAATTTTAAAGACCCAACAAAAATTGGGATACCAGAAGGGCCCACGCGGAATGGACATTAAAAAATTTAAGAATTTTCCAGTTGTACAAGCTACAACACACCTGGTTACCAAGTTGAATGATCAGGAGTGGTGGTTGCAGGTAAACACCATGTGGTTACATGTGGCACAAAAGATGTTGGAAGGGACAATATACAACATTTCTGGCTATATTGTAGAGAAAATAGTTAAAGAAGCATGCACAAGAGGGAAGATCAACTTTGGGGCTGTTCTCCTATCACTGGTCTTCATGGAAATCAGAGTACCAGATGGACCAAAGGAGAAAATATGGGAATACCCCATGGAGAACAAGTCCCCAGCTGAAAGATTCAAAAATATCTATGCAAGGGGACTATGATAGATGAGGTGAAACAAAGGGTAGAGAAGTGGTATGACAGGCTCCACGTGGCATTTGGGGAAGAGTGGTACATACCAAAGGACCTACCAATAGTGGTAGGAAAACAAGTTCAGTTTGCTATATATTAGCATTTCTACATCACGCGCTTTCCAATGAAGGATGGAACTTGGAGCCCTTGGTAAATTACCTTACGCCTTCACTACAAGGTATTTTCAAGAATCTATTTATAGGTTTATCGACACACGTAGATTAAAATTCAATGTAGGCAAGTTATATTGTGTCTACCATACATTACGGAATAAGTATTTATACCATGGCAGGAGCACCTACATAAAGAGAATCATTTCTGAAGTGCTAAAAATCAAGCCAATAATCTTGGTTGTACCAGATTTGGGGGCAGCATTAGTGTATCTCCAGCTAAAGCCAAAGATTGAGAAAAAAATATGTGGAAGGTGAGTTTACACTTCCAGCACCACCAAAAGGGAAGCATACAATGGAGAATGTCCCAGCACCTAAGCCCTCAGAGCAAATCAAAGTGTAGGATGAGGAGGAAGAGTGTGAAGATAGTGGTGGCTTGGAGCATAGGGGTAGGAAACATCCTACAAGTCAGAGAGAAGCTGAGTGTGCCATTACACCGCCCCAACCACAAGAGGGGGATGAAGAGGACTTGAATGCGGTCCAAGGGGAGCATAGGTTTAAAAGGGTATTTAGGAGAATAAGGACCCAAGGTATTACCCCAACCTCTGTGTGTAGATCACCCCGACTCTCCCCGTAGAAGGAAGTAACCGTGCCAGAGAAGGAGGAAGTTAAAGTTGAGTGAGGAGGTGGAAGAATATGAAGAGAGCACACCTACATCTCCTACACCCCCAAAGCACATAGAAGAAAAGGGTGAGGCATCAAAGGATAAGGATGGAGAAGAGAGAAGACTAGAAAAAATAGCTACAGAAGATACATAGGCCATGGAGACGCAAGCTCCAAATTTTGAGGCTAGAGTTCCTAAGCAGCAGAGGTCTAGAAGGGTGAGTGGAGAGCACATTCCACTAGCCATGGGGTATGCAGAGGACACAAGAAATATTTTCTACGCCCGCTTCCAGAGCACAATAGTATAGAAGGATCTATTTGGATAGGAGTTGATGGATGAAGATATGGTGACCATGCGAACATGAAAGCAACTATCCTGGTTGATGCACACCCACATGGACGAGCCTGATTTTGATGTATGCGAAGAGTCATGCATGTCAAGGTGATTGAAGAAGGCACCCTAGGCTAGACACATGATAGTAAAGCCTACTATCATGTCAGACGAGCAGGTCAGTAATGTGTTGGTAAAAGTTTCAGCAGAGGTGGCCAGAAGGAACATGGATAAATCTAACACAATCAAGTCTTGCCGAGTGAGGAGTTGAAAATGAAGGATGCGGAGATAGTGCACTTAACACAGAAAGGGACTTTGCATAGAAGAAGAATGAAGTATTCATAAGCATCATAGAGGAGATTGGGGACAATGTGATCAAAACAAGGCCACACTTGGAACCCAAGGTACCACAAACATTTCCTTTAGTGATACACTATGTGGGGAAGTTGGTGGACTTGGTGCTCGAAGATGAAACTCTGCATGTGCAAGTGCCAGAATAATCAAAGAAGGATGTAGAATGGGAACAAGAATCTTTGATGAGGAAAATTACATCATATAAAGGGCTATTGCAGGCATTACAAGAAGTCTTGAATAAAGTGGATCAAGCTTTAAATATATGCACAACTCCAGAGGCACTCATCAACATTAAGACCTTGGAAGAGAACAATGAGGTATAGAAGGCCATGAAAGATGAGACCTTGGGCTACGTAGAAAGGTTGTCCATGGTTAAACAAAAGTGCAAGGCCCTGAAAGCCACATAAGAGCCACACAAGACTCAGTTGGAAGAGCTTGGAAAGCTGATTGCATAGAAAATGGACCTTTTGGAAGGAAGGATGACATCCATGTCCAGTGTTGTGTTGGTTCTATAGAATGAGAAAGGGGAAATTATGTGGGATGAGTTGGAATCCATAGCTATGGACATCCCAGAGAAAGTGGGATAGGCACTCACTGAATGGCATGATTCAGAGGCTACAATAAAAGAAAGTATCCACAGATGATCCGCAAATGACATCGAGGAGGTTGCTTAAATAACCTCGTATGAATTTTTTTTTCTTCTACATTCTTCATTATTATTTTTCCTTTGAATTTTGGAGATAACCAGTGTCGAGGATGACAATGAGATTAGTGTGGGGTAATTTTGATCAAAGAATACTTGAAAAATATCACACAAGGAGTCTGCGCAAGATAGAGGGCCAGGATCGAAGGCGTGGAAGGACAGGAAGGACACATGCGCAGAAGGCAAGTTCAAATTTTAGGACTTAGCTGATTTTGGGTATGAGGATCTATTTTTGGAAGATGGCATGTGGAACACATCAACGATGTAGAGATGTGTACGCCATGCACTATCCATATTTAGAAGAGTGGCTCAAAGCGTCTATGCATGGAGACAAGCTAAGAATAGAATGGACACTTCAGTTAACTATAAGAGGACTATAGATAGCGCACTTGCATGTGTGGCTATAATTGTAAATGGCGTATGGCTAATAATAGCATGCGACCTATTTTTGGAGTAGTTAAGTGGTGAAGGGCAAGACCCCACCCTATATATATGATGATTAGGTGCATAGTAAGAGAGATCTAGATGTGTGAGGAAAAGATATATAGATATGTATGTATGATTCTGAATATGTGTATCAGATTCATATGCGCCTTAAGATGAATTGACAGTACTGTAAGGAGATTCTATACTTATTAATAGATGGAGGATATTGGTTGAATCTAAGTGTTATTCTATGTAATTGAGTAGTGCATGTTAGTGTTTCAATCGTGATTACTATTTAAGCTTGTTCTTTCATAGATCTATGGGTAGCATGCACTGTAGAATGATGGATTAGTCATGAGTCTTTATGGTTATTTCTTCATCACGTGTCATCCTATTACAACAACCCTAAAGAGGAATCGGGACCTTGGTGCACTTTTGGTGAGCGCTTAGTCTAGGTTGAGTGATGTTCCAGTGTGACTAGGGTGTTATCTTACAAATTCTAGGTTGCATCACCATTTATCAAGGATTGACTCAAGGGAGGATGCATAGAGCATTGAGGATACAATGCCAAATGTGAAACTATTTAGATTGCAAAGACGTGCCCTCCAACTTAGAATATATTGTTGTGTTTCTCAAAAAGGTGTGGCACCAGAAGGAGTGAAGACTTTGGAAAGGAAACAGTTAGCCATACGCATCACACTATACATGTTAATTAGTGGATACTTATACAAGCTAGGTTGCGATGAGGTTTTACATTGGTGCATGTTAGAGCATGAACATGTTGCAATCATGGAGGAAACACATGGTGGAATTGTAGGAGGACACTATGTAGGGAATGCAACCGTGCACAAGATCCTTCTAGAAATTTCTTGGTGGGAAATGGTTTATAAGGATTGTATTGAGTATGTAAGGCCTATGACCACTTCTAGCGTGTTGGTATACCAGGAAAAGAGATGAAATTCCATTACGACTGATTTGACTGATGCAGAACCATTCGATAAGTGTGTTAATGAATTCATAGGCCCTATTTTCCCATCTACATAAAGCACATGTTCGTGCTATATCATTACATGTAAAAATTATGTTATAAGGTGGGCATAATCAGTGCCTACAATCGATTGGACAACGGTAACAACAAATAGGCTCTTGTGGGAAAACATAATCAACAAATATGGATGCCCAGTGATTTTAACAAGTGATAGGGGTACTCATTTCTTTAATGAGACAGTTAGAATCTTGTTGGCGTAATTCACGGTAGCACACCATAAGACTACCCCTATCACCCATAAGCTAATGGGACTATTGAGCCATTTTAAAAAAATTGAATCACATGTTAACCAAGATTTATGATGTGGGAAAAAAGGATTGTGACGATAAATTTTCTATTGTGTTATGGTCATAGTAGACTACTTAATAAATACTGAACAAGGCCACACCTTTTCAATTGGTGTTTGGCATAGAATAAATGTTACCTATTGAATTCATATTAACATCACTACATATAACGTGTGCATGAGGATTAACTAATGAAAAAGTTCTTGAGGAGATGACTCATAAGTTAATTCACTTATATGAGAGGCGGGATATTACTCACCTGGAGTCGAAAATAGAAAATGCTAGGTAGAAGGTGTGGCATGATAGACACATATAGAACAAATAGTTTGAGGTTGGGAAGATAGTTCTATTGTATGATTCCAAGTTTTTGTGCCATCTGGGAAATTCAAAGTCTATTGTATGGGCCCATACATTGTATCCTATATACTTGATTCATACGGTTTCCATTTACAATCACTAGATGGAATATGGTTACTGTGCCATTTCAATGGGAGTAGGCTGAAGCCCTTCTATAAATAAGTCTTCCTTGTGTTTGTAAATAAGGTAATATTGTCAATTATCCTAGGATTTCCCTTCTCTATGTTTCCCTTTCTTGTTTCTTGTTCCCTTTCTTTTTGTTTGTTGTGTGTGGATTGTGCCCTTGTAGCCACTTAATATTTTCAAAAATGTTTATGCACAAATGGCCGCACATCTATTTTTGTGTGGGGTGAAGTGATGTGACAAGTCTTGGAAGCTGTTATTGAAGACTTTGTTGCGATGGCCGGGTTTAAAGGATCAAAAGCACATATTTTGGAAGAGCATACATAGAAAAGGTGAACATGAGGAGTTTAGTGTCATAAAAGAATTACAAAACCACATACAAGGGTGAGAAGTGGATGAAGAAGATGATATAGGTGATGTAAAAAATCGGGATAAGGACGAGAAGAGGTGAATTTGGTGTTGACAATGAGCATGTAAGTATCTTCGATTAGTAAGGTTTTTTGCGCACCAGAAGGTTGTAGAAGTTTTCATGTAGGATTGGGCACAGGGATAAAAGTGCTAAAGGTTAGGATTAGAAAAAATATGCCTTTATTAAAAAAGTATTTTGGTAGATGGCATGGCATTTATCATGAAGAAAAGTAAAATCTATAAGTAGAAGGTTAGAGTGCATTATTTTTTACCTTGTATTTTTGTTATTGAAGAGCTCTTGTGAACTAGGGCATCCTTGAAGAAAAGTTGTGTGAAAAGGGGTTGTGAATATTTTCATACATAGCTAGTTTTATCAGCAAACCAGAGTGGAAAAAGAGTACATGGGCATGAGCGGAGAAGGTTGTGTAAGACGTTCCCATGGGTGATTACATCTTCTTGTAGAAAATATTTTTCTAGGTTAGGGTTCCATGATTACGGCATAAGATTGAGGGTATTTTCATAAAGGAGTGGAGCCAAAAAGCTGAGCGAGTTGGGATCGGGAGAAAGGGAGAAATTTTAGTGGCCAAACAGAGAAATGGTACTAAGGAAAGAAGAAAATGTTTCACCAAAGAAGGGCAAGGGCAAGGGGAAACAAGCCATTTCCACCAATTTCAATGAAGAATGGTACATGGAGATGCAATATCCAGATGACATATTTCTTGGAAAATAATGGGTGTCTCATGTTAGAAAGATGTTCATGAGTGACTAAAACCATCAGACAAGCACCACAGAGAGTGAGATGGCATTGGAACTAGTTCTCCCTATAGACAAGAGGACACCAGATGGAATGCCTATCTATGATGATGAGGTAAAGGTAAAAATGGAGAAACCCAGGTTATTGAAACTCTATCATTTTCCCTATTTTGGAAAACCTAAGTGACTATACCAATGGTTAATGTCACGTGTACATAAAGACCACTTCTACTTCATAGGATGAAGGATGCAAATGAATTAGCAACTAATTTCTAAGTTTACCTATCTTATCTCCAAAGGAGAATCATTTGATGATGACTTAGAAAATAAGGAGGCCATTAAGAATACATTTGAATATTATGACTACAAAAAGGGTTCATGCTACTTTGACATTTCTATGATTTATGGCCATGTAATGAGGATGGCCACATACTTGGTCACAAATTCGAATGGGCAAGAGATATGGATACATATCAAAAAGGCTTGGTTAAAAGTTTGTCATAAGATCTCAGATGGTACCATATATATATAACCTATCAAATTTCATAGCATAATAAATCATCAATGTCGTGCATGATGGAGAAAATATCATGTTTACTAATGTCTTCCTTACCATTATATTTTTATAGATTGGAGTTCCCGATGGGCCAAATAAATTTATGTGGGAGTACCTAGATGATAACCCTTCCCCATCAAAATATTTAAGCAATACACTTGTGTCACCATGAAAACCATCCACAAGACATGCCTAGAAATGGTATAAATGGATGCTTGACACATTTGGCATTGAATGGAGAATACCTAAGTAGTTACTCTTTTACTTTGTAAGGTGAGGTTAAATCTGGGTGTACTAACATTTTTGTATTGGTAGGTTTACTCTGGCAGATGGTGCCAAGGGTCCCTCATGTAAATTTTCATTCTCCTTCACATCACAATACTTTTAGGTCGGGGTCAATCAATTCAAAGAGGAAAAGAAGCTAAGGTTTTACCTTAGCATGATAGACCAAGATTACCATGAGTTACATAGAACATTGATATATCCAAAGAAGCACACCTATGTGGAGAAGTATGTCTCCCATGACATACATATGTTGAAGTCAGTGACATTTTCTATTACAGGAGGACCGCAACAAGGGTATACCTGCGTATAAGGTCTAAGTATGAGAAAGGATCTTACATTGAAAATTATATCTCTATCACAGAAGACCCCACCATAAGGAAGAAGGCCACACCAAGGAAAAGAGAGTGAGAGGAGGACCCGAGAAAAAAACATGAATTATACATATAGTGTAGTTTGTAGGTGCACAAGAATCGGGTGCAAAACCAAGCACTTATACACGGAGGAAGAAGTACCCCAAATAAGAGAAAGAGAAGACACCTAAGGAAGACGCACCAAAGTAAGAGAAGTCCCTTGAGAAATAAGAATCACCAGAAGAGAGGAGTTTCCTAGAGGAAGAAAAATAAAAGTCTCTTATACTAGAATCACCAATTAGGAAGAAGCAAAGAGTAATAGAAATTGCAACCTCAAAAGAAACAAAGAGCATGGAGGTAAACAAGGGAAATGAAGATGATGAAGAGAATGGTGAGGATCAGAACCATTCTATGTAGGATGTACATGAGTCTAAGGAAGAAGGAAGTGAATATAAGGATGAGGATGAGGAAGGTGCCCATAATAAGGGAGGGAGTGAAGAAGTAAACACGAAGGATCAAAATACTCCAAGCTTGACTAAGGAGTAGGTAGAGGATGCCGAGAGAGGAAGTAGTAGGCATTATAAAGGAATTAGTGGATCAAGAGGTCGAGCACAACGGCGAGGAGGTATTGTCGACATTAAAATTTTCCTCCTTAATTTCTATTTTATTATGTATGTATTAGGAATAGGATGTTGTTAAGTATGATTAGTAGTTTCATCATCGACAGAAGATAACGGCACCATCAAGTATGGTGCTTCTAATAAAGTAGAGTATGGTAACAGTCAAATTACAATAGGAATGTTGTGGTAAAAAGTAAATATTTGTCGTAAGTGGTCCGGTAATGTTAAAATGTCAAAGTTGGGGTAAGTAGAGAAGTAGGGTCTACATGATTAGGAATTAGAAATATTATATTTGTAATAAGGAAAAATAGTGATGTCATAAATATTTTGTGTATTTTATTTGTGGAAAAGTCTAAAAAGGTGGAACCCATGTGAGATGATAAGGTTTATCTTATCTTAGAAGATAAGCCTACATGTAAAGGCAAGAGTTTAGGCATGGAATATGATTGGCTGAAAGAGATTTCCTATCCTATCTTAGAGATAGGGTGGATAATCCTGAATTCCTATAAATAAAGAGGTCACCCCCTCATTTAGCATAGAGAGAAGTAGTGAGAAATATTGTATGAGTAAGTGTGTAAAGGAAGCCATCATTTAGAAGGTGTGTTAAAGAATCCATTGTGAAGTTTCTCCCATAGTTATTGTTGGAAGGCAAGTGAAGTCAGTAACACTTGAAGTACCTCATGGGTGAGATTGTAACAATTTCATGTTGATATTATAATTTACACTTATATTTCAAATTTGTCATCATTCCTTCGTATCATAGTCTATGGTATTCTTGTGTTATGTTTGTTGTTGTGTTTCTAGATTACATCCACCAAACTAAAGGCTATGCATTAGTAAATAATCATAGCACGAGGAGTTCCTAGTAGAGAATTATCATAGTGTCGGATTAGTGATGACATTTTTGGTTCCATTACGGGACCATTCCTCGTTGGTGGATTTTCTAGAGAAATATTCCCCCTTAGTGATAAATCATTTGGAGGGTAACCTTGTTTTTACTATGCATAGTAGTTACCATGGTAAAGTCACTTTTTACGATGAATAGTATTTACCACAGTAACTTCACTTTTTACCGTGAATAGTGTTTACCATAGTAAAGTCATTATTTACCGTAGTAAGTCAAGTTTTACCGTGGTCATTCCTATTTTCTTTGTAGAAAGGTGTAAAGATTCCAATTATTTGTGCACACAAGTATTACTGATTGTACTTGTGAATTGGTATTTCACTGTGGTTACTTTTTAAAATGGGGAAGATTCATATTTTTTCAGCCCAATCTAATGAAGATGCTTCCTCTTTCATTCAAGAGTTTAAATGATCTTGCATTTGTAATGGCCTCATAAGAAAGGAACAATGGACTGAATTTTTCCTACCTTTTGGATGGTTTAACTCTTAGGTGGTTTGAAACACTAGGTGATAATGTTAAAAATTCATGGGAGTTATTAACTCGAAAATTTTCTTGAAGAATTTGGTGAACAATGAAATATGCAGATCTCATGATCAATATCACAAAACTATCCCAAGGAGAGAAGGAGAAGATAAGGGATTATCATGCTCATGTTCTAGAGCTAAGGAAGAAGCTCGATGCCCAAATCTAGAAGGAAGGATTAGTAGATGGTTTTATGAATGGCATGGATAATCTCCTCTGTAAGAACTTCATTCTTGGGATGAATCCAGAGATCAGACAATGAGTGAAGTATGACCGCCCAACTACCATTGAACAAGCAAATGAGATTGCAAGAAGGCAAGAAGAAAGCATGGAAGAGGAGCCCAAAGAAATTGCTGCTAAGGTAGAGCCTACACCAACACCTTTGGTCCAAAATCCACAACCACTCTCGGTGAGCACAAATATTTTCCCTAGTACATCTACTGAGTATGAAGATCTGCTCAAGAAGATGGGTCAGTTAACTATTAATCTTCTTCAAGGAAAGGAATTTAGTTCTCAGGGAGGAGATAGAGGTCCAAAAATAAATATAACTGAAGTTATATGTTATGGTTGTCATAAAAAGGGTCATTATAAGTATAATTGTCCAGATAGAGCTTCTACATCTGGTACAAGAGCTAATGATAAAGGAAAAACACCTGTGAATTCTTTTGATGTAATAGATAGGAGCATAAATAATGAAACAGAGATATGTTTGTAACAAAAAGAAAGAAATAAAAAGATAACCAAGATGGAAATGATCCTAAGAAGATGAAAAGAGAAACTAGTAAGAAACATAGGAGAAGAAAGTTGGGTGTGCAGGATTTTCTAATTTCATAGGGACAAGGACCATGCTCCATCTTAGAAGATATGTCTAAAAGGCTGCAAATATTACATATGGTCAACACGGCTATGTATTTTGAGAAGAGGCAGGAGCTGCGAAGTGGACTCAATGCTCGAAAAAGTAAAGAGGTTGAGGTTCCTATTTTGGAGGTAGAGGTAAATCCCTACGCTCCACAAGATAAGGTATTATGTAATGGTATTTTAATTCATGATGTCTTAGTTGATGGAGGTGCTGTAGTTAATGTAATGACCGAGTCTGTAATGAATATGTTGGGTTTAAAATTGATCACCCCTCAACACTTATGTTAAGGTAATTAAATAAGGGAAAAACTAAACCAGAAGGTGTTGTTTCAAATGTGGTAATATTTGTTATGGGTGTTGTATGTGTGGTAGACTTTCGGATGATGAAAATGGAACTTGCATACCCAATGTTGTTGGGAAGGCCATGGCTAAGGAGAGTTCATGCAAGAAACTATTGGAATGAAGGATTCATGGTACTTGGATGTGGTAGAGAGAGGGTGAAGATAAATTTGATCCCTTAGCATCAATAGGTAGAACCTATGGATTCAAGTGATGAAACCGATGATTAGACATCCTTTGATTACTCTAGTACTAGTGAAGTGAACACAGAAGATGAAGAAAGTGAGGTTAATGTTTCGGTCATAGATATCCTTCCAGTCACATCGACTCATGAACCCATAAGATTATCGAAGAAGAAATTATTGATCGTCTCCAACAAATCAAGAGTGGTGATCTTTGTGATGGAGAGTGAGAAGGAATCCTACCTCTAGCTCTTTCCAAGGTACATACATCTATTCACTTTTGATTACAAGGAACTCTGTCAAGTAAGTTGGGTAGAACATTCGAGTTGGTAGATGGTGCTAAGCCCATAAAGAAAATGCCATATAGAATGAATCCTAATTTTTCCAAGACTGTAAAAAAATAAATAGATAAGTCTGTTCAAAAGCTTCATGTGCCTTATTTCTTGGTTCATAAGTAACATCCTTCTTCAAGAAATGGGTTAGTGGCTGTGTAATCTTTGAATAAAATGAAGCAGAAGGAATACTTTGATCAAAAGATCCATTGGTCTCCATTTCATATAAATGACTTGGTTCTAGTATATGATTCAGAATATACAAAAAAAGAAGGCGAGACAAAATTTCTTCCCAAATGGATGGGGCCCTACAAAATAGTAGTTGTGCATGAAAATGGTACATATCGAATGGAGGAATTGGATGGAACTCCCATTATGAAATGGGTCAATCACGACAAGTTAAAGATTTTCCAAGCACCAGAATAGTCTACTTTGAGGACGGAGTAAAAGCTAGGAAGGGGGGAAATGTCGACATAAAAATTTTCCTCCTTAATTTCTATTTTATTATGTATGTATTAGGAATAGGATGTTGTTAAGTATGATTAGTAGTTTCGTCTGATAGAAGATAACGGCACCATCAGTATGGTGCTTCTAATAAAGTAGAGTATGGTAATGAAAAAAATTACAATAGGAATGTTGTGGCAAAAAGTAAATATTTGTCGTAAGTGGTCCGGTAATGTTAAAATGTCAAAGTTGGGGTAAGTAGAGAAGTAGGGTCTACATGATTAGGAATTAGAAATATTATATTTGTAATAAGGACAAATAGTGATGTCATAAATATTTTGTGTATTTTATTTGTGGAAAAGTCTAAAAAGGTGGAACCCATGTGAGATGATAAGGTTTATCTTATCTTAGAAGATAAGCCTACATGTAAAGGCAAGAGTTTAGGCATGGAATATGATTGGCCGAAAGAGATTTCCTATCCTATCTTAGAGATAGGGTGGATAAGCCTAAATTCCTATAAATAAAGAGGTCACCCCTCATTTAGCATAGAGAGAAGTAGTGAGAAATATTGTATGAGTAAGTGTGTAAAGGAAGCCATCATTTAGAAGGTGTGTTAAAGAATCCATTGTGAAGTTTCTCCCATAGTTATTGTTGGAAGGCAAGTGAAGTCAGTAACACTTGAAGTACCTCATGGGTGAGATTGTAACAATTTCATGTTGATATTATAATTTACACTTATATTTCAGATTTGTCATCATTCCTTCGTATCATAGTCTATGGTATTCTTGTGTTATGTTTGTTTTTGTGTTTCTAGATTACATCCACCAAACTAAAGGTCATGCATTAGTAAATAATCATAGAATGAGGAGTTCGGTGGAGAATTATCATAGTGCTAGATTGGTGATGACAGTATTAAAGGAGATAGAGGAGAGTCTAAAAATTGGGAAGTAATATGGAAGCATTTGTGGGGATCCCCTACTGTGATAAGCTTCCCAAAGGTAGTGTGCACAAGTGGAAATGGTATAGTAATGGTGTAGGAACAAGAAATGACTTACATTAATGATCCAAAAAAAGTACTGTGCATGTATTTCCAAAGTCCCATGCCTTCAAACCAACTCCTTGCATGGTCTTTTTCTAATGAAGAGGGTGAACACTCGTATATGAGGAAAATTCTATCTTGGGATTTTGAGTCTTATGTTGATGAACCCAAATTTGAGGTCAACGATGAGGAGTTTATTAATATAGTTTTGTTTCACCATTTTCTTTACTTTATTAAGACGAAACAGATAGGGGTAAGGACCTAGGAGGAATACATGTTTATGTTAGTCGGTTGATTGTTGTTGCACGCGTTTTAACTTTCTCGATCCAATACCGACTACGAGAGCTTCCTATTGGGTGGGAGGAACTACCTGAAATAGAAAACAAGACCACAAAATAAGAGTTAAATAATATATGATAGTGGACTGCCTAGCGTGTGCTAGATCCGAGAAGTGTGATACTCCCTAGATGGCTATCAATCCATTGTTTAAAAAAACTTAATGCGAGAGATAAGAAAATTCCTACTATAGTTGATATGATTTAGGCATTTCATTTAAGCACAATAAGATAATCTAACATAACAGGCTAGGCTATAGTCATATCTGAAGGGTATGTAGGTCTTAGAGTACTAGAATTGGTCAAGGTCAGGTTCTGGGTTATTTAGGTCACTTGGTAGAAGGTTATGTGGTTCTGTTATTGGAAAAAGGTATGAAACATAGAGACCGATGTTGTTCGGGTATAGCCGATGATGGTTTAGAAGGGACCGATGATGGTCATGGGTAGCCGGTATTGGTAGGTTCAGGGTGAAAAGAATTCAATGAGATCTAATTGTGGGGATTTAACTGAAGCTAAAAAAAGATGGAAGGGTGAAAAGGGAGGTCTCTAAAGGTCTTAGGTATACTCGAGAGATGTTTAGTAGGTGATTTGGTGCTATGGGTAGAGAAATGGGTGAGTCTACAAGTAGGTATAGGAGGGGAAATGAACATGCAAAGTATAAACTGATAACAAAAGTAACAAAGGCTATTATACTAAAATAGACTATGCTAGTAGAAGATACACGTACTATGATGTAGGTTTGATGGATGAATGGTGATGGCAAAGTTGATCGAAGAATGGTGTTTGAATCCATGCGAGTGCTTCCTAGAATGCTTCCATGAGTGCAATACTTATGGATTTGTCCAGATGCTGGCTATGGATGTCTGTAGGTGTGAAATGGATCTGGTTCTACTTGCATGTAGTTCTCTTCTTGTCTCCTTGTTATAAAAATATGCCCACCCAACAACAAGATTGATAAGGTGAATAAATGGTAACCGACGATACTTTCGAGGTTACCGCGTCGATTAAGGTGGGATTCCCTAGGTTTACTAATTTATTGGGCTAGGTTGGTTTTTTTCTCGCAGATCAGGATGGAAGTTTCCCTTCTAATGAGTGGGAATGTGGTTAGAGAAATCATAGGTATGTTATTTTAGGATTAGACCAAATCTTATCTCATTAAGGCAAGTAAGATTAAGTCTTAGTTAGTTATGGAAATATGTCAAGAATAGGTCTAGGGTGAGGTGGCTAGATAAGGCGGAAATTAGCTTAATTAAAATAATTAAGTAATGAATATTGTGAGGATGGGTATTAATTGAATCAAATTAAATAAATTAATATTAATGTGGGGTATAAGGGTCACGCTTAGGTGAATGTGTGTAAGTTGGTTATTTGAAAGGGGACCAAGGGGAGTGTGACCCAATTTTGGTGTCTACATTTTTCCGTTTTTACTCTGTAGCTTGTATTGGTAAGTGATGCTAGAACAAAATTAAGATGCGGTTGCCCCATGTGTGGGTGAAGTTGATGTTTCCCAAGCGTGGGTGAAGGAAACCCCCTCAAACTAGGAACCGATGAGGTGATAGAAGGAAGCGGTGGGTGGTTTGAGAAAATAGGGTTAGGTGTGAAGAAGGTGATGATCGAGGGTTTGGTGATTATAAAAGTTAGATTAGGTGAGTAGGTAAAGCATTCGAGACATACACACACATTGTGAAATGTCCGAGATACTAGGGTTGCTCAACATAACAAATGTATGTTAGCTAGGGTCGTAAAGGTCATGCAAACAAGGGTTGTTAAGGTCCAGTATCTAAGGTATAGGATACAATCTGGGAAATCAATGAGGTAAGATGTAGGAACACGTATGTGTGGTCTCCGTACATCCAAATGGTTAAAAGGTCAAGTTTGTTTTTTTGGATAAGGGTCATGCCCATATGCAAGGTAAGGATACTAGGTGAGAAATATAGGTACCATAATCGTAAGATTCAATTGGTGAGGAGATTGAAATAGCCACTTAATAAATGATTAGGTAGGTAGGTTTGTGTAGGGTTAGTGGAGGTTAAAATGGGTATTGGGTAAAGGTCTAATTAGGAAAACATGGAAATGGGCCAGGTCAATGGTATTGATAGTCAAATGTATGCACACGTATAAACCGTGGAATTGTACTAGAGTGAAAAGCTTGCAAACTCTACATCATCCAAGGTCGATAGTTCTATGCAAACAGGGCTGAAGTGAGTCCAGTATCAAGGTATAGGATATGGTGTAGAAACACAACATAAGTAAGGTGCAAGAACATGTATGTATGTTCTCGTACGCCAAAGGTCAGTCAAGTATAAACAACGTGGCAATAAAAAAGGTAAGGTCGAGTAGGCTAAACAAATATGGGTAAGCGTAGTGTGAAGTTATAGCGAGCATAGTGGTTCAAAGGTCACTAACAATGCTCTAGGTGTAGGCATATAGGCCATGACACAAGAGGTTAGGTGTGCATAAAAATTGATGGTGTGGCATAGGTAAGGCCACAAGAGGGGAAGAATTATGCCCCTATTGATGGTGAGGTGGGTTGATAAATGATAAGGTGAGGAGGATGGGGTAGATGGTTAGGGTTAGTGGTGGGTAAGGTGAAAAAGGTTGTGGGTAAGTAGATAAGGTGTAAGGGGTTGCCATGGGGTCAATATAGGTAACCAACACCATTCATGCTTAGCGATGACAATCGAGAAAACTGACCATGGTTTCTTTAGGGCATATGGCCGATGTCGGTCTATTTATAACCGACATCAATTAGGTCGAGATGTGCTTAAAAAGGAAATTTCCTCTTTTTGTGTAATCATTTTTAATTTTCCAAATAGGAGAAAACAACAAAGGAGAGAGGAAAATGTGGAAATTGACCGACCAACCAACAGAGAGATGAGTTGGTGAGCCTCGTAGCGAGTGATCGATAGGCGATAGGTAGGTCCACTAGATCAGTTTGATCGATTCGGTTAGTGATGGCTGAGGTAGGAGAGGATCAAGGAACCACTTGGTGAAATGGCACGACATGACACCATGGTGATGGAAGTGTGAAAAGGTATGATTGAATCCCATTCTTAGTTTGATAGGTAGATTTGTGTAGAGAAATCGGGTAGGGGCAATTAGGTTTTGGGGGAGAATTCTATTTTTAATTTGGGAAGGAAAAAATGGGTGAAATCATAATGGGGAAGGAGTTATTAGGTGAATGAGGGTGGGGGATTGAGTGAGGGGATTTTAGGTAGGAATGGGTGGGTAGGATGGGTGATTAGGCTAGGTTTATAAAGTTTTGGAAAAAATGGGGTTTTGAACGGTTTTAGAGATTCAACAATGACCAAAATTAGTCAAGGTTTGGCCGACATCAGTTGGAAACTTCCGGCATCGGTCATGTAGGAAGTGAGTGATGTCGGTCATAAGGAACCAATACCACTTGGTTTTAAGGGAGAATAGGTCAATAGGTAGAAAAAAAAAGGATAGGAAGATAAGGGTGAGGGATGTGCGATAAAAGTAAGGAGAGTGATAACGGTAAGGGTAATATGTTTACAAAGGGTAATGAGTAAGGAATAGGTATAAGGTGCATGAATAGAATGGTTTAGCAAGGTAAAATCAGTAAAGTGGGTACAATATGTGTTTGGTATGGGAAAGTTTTGACAATAGTGTGTTTTGTTGGGTGTAGGTGAGGGATCATCTATGGATGCGGGATAGGGTACCTCTCTTATTACTAGATGTTTGGGGGATGTGGTGATGAGGAGAGGAGGCACGACATCGAGGTGGAGCTGAATTAGATTCAGCATTATAGGAGTATAGTGTGTGATCCAAGTTTGATGGTCACTCTCATTGATAGATGAGATTCTGCGAACAACACGTTCCATTTACCGATAGGTGAGATGACTGTCACCTTGGAGGATGTTTACAGGATTACACGACCGATGATAGTAGGGCGTAGATGAATTATATTTCTTCAAAGGCATCTAAGGAGTTGATGCTGATAGTAATCAGAGAGGGGATCACGGAGATGAGGTTTCATAGAACTAGCATGAGCTATGGAGAGATGTACATGGTCCATCCTGAGGAGATGAGGCTAGTGGTCTTGATTATGGAGGTAGTGTGTTGTTTTTCACTACTTGATGCAGAGGGTAGGATATTCCCACGAGCACCGATGGGAGTCCTTCATGATATGGAGGAGAGGACTAGATTTTCCTGGGCATCTGCGTACTTGGTATAGCTATACAAGGATTTATGGGCCTACGGGAGACTAGGAGGTTCAACTTATGTTGCACCTTTCTTACGCATTGTTGGAAATGTGAGCACATTGTGTGTGTTCATCCAATTGGAATTCCTTGGCTAGATGAATTTTAGCCAGGTATGGTCTAGGTTGGTTACAAATTATGGGGTGCATCGGGGGGCCAGGGCTATGCATGATGTAGCCCACTATAGGTAGATACTAGAGGGTTTGTCTAGGGTAGACATATTTTGGAGTCTGTATGTGGGATTCCCATCATACAGGAAGATGGCGAGTAGTTAGACAAGCCATAATTGCTCCGATGGATAGAGGGGTGTCGTGTAGGAGAGCATGAGATAATACCCATTGACAGGGTCAAACCAAAGTTTGGGTTTCCGCAAGATGTACCTCTATCATTACCACAGTACAGGAGGGATGACGTGGAGAGGCCTATGCCTCTACAACATCAGCTTGATGCTAACGAGGAGAAGGATTAGGTGGTTTATTGATGGATTGTTGATGTCGAGTTATAGGCGGGTATAGAGATTGGTGGGCAGCATAGCTACAACCTGTACCACCAAATCCGGGGTAGTCGGACTTGGCCACAATCACAAGACAAAGAGACACCCTCGAAGCACATGTGGTGACCCTAGTTGCATAGTTGGGGATAGTGTAAGGACAGCGCGACAGGTCAGAGGCATATGTCTCCACATTACGGGAATAGGTGATAGGGTTACTGAGGCCGGTTGGCCTTTATGCAGTATATATTGTGTCCTTACAAGCCCAAAGATAGGCACAGTACCCCCCATGTACACTGGGATAGGTACCCACATATGTTTAAGGAAAAGGGCCCTCAAGACAGAACACGAGGCATAGGGACGGGGTCCTAAGAGATAGGTACTGGGGATGAAACAGATGGTTCCACCGCATAAAGTACCTATGGCTAGGTTTAGAGATGCCTTAGAGAGGCATGATAATATTAGGATCACCACGATGGTTGCAGAAGTAGATGTCCCATCCTACAAAAAGTATAGAGCACTGTGAGACCTCGAGTGAGAGGACTAGATCTCGCACACACATCGTGGATAGTACGGTGGTCCCGAAAACCCTAGGACATGGTCGAGTGTATGGAGGCCAGCTGCAAGTGTGGTACCGATTAAGGGTAGATCAAGGCCCATGGTGGGTGGAGAGATGCTAGTGGGATGCCACATGGTAGTGGAGGAGGAGGAGACATGTGTGACAAATATATAGGATATCCGAGAAGGGTGATGCCCGATAGCGCGCATATATCTCTAGTTTTGTGTATTTTTCATTTTTGATATATACCATCCTGTGTGCCAAAGAGAGTGAGGATGTATATGAGAGATTTTTAATTTTATCATATATTGGCCTGTGTGCCAAAGGTGGTGAGGTTGTATATGATATTTTTTTGAGATATTGGTATTTATTTATATCCATGTACACATGTATGTATACACAAACTTTCCGATTTATAGCTGATGGAATTTATAACATGAATGGGGTTATTGATTTTAATTTCTGTTATTATGTGTGTATGTGATGGAAACTAGGTGGATTAGGCATGATGGAGTTAGGTCGGTTTAGGTATGATTGAGTCAGGTTGGTTTAGGCATGATTGAGTTAGGTCAGTTTAGGCATGATGGAGTTAGGTTGATTTAGGTATGATTGAGTTAGGTTGATTTAGGCATGATTGAGTTAGGTTGGTGTAGGCATGGTTGAGTCAAGTTTTATGGTTTCTTTAATTTCTAATTCAATAATTTTTGCAATTAATGATGGTATGGATCATGTTAATATGATTTGTAGGAAAATGTATTATTATGGTACATAAATGGTAGACATGATAAGATGAATGTATGTGTTATGATGGTAAAAATGTTTAGTAAGTGTTTCTTGTTTGGTTTAATTTATAGTTAATGATATAGAATGGAAACTAACTAGGGTATAATGTGAATAAGAAATTGAAAGGGGTTCTTGTTAGGTTAAAGAATGGTTGAGCTAACCTCCAAGGACCCCATGCCCTCGGAGTATTGCTTACATAGTCTCGACAGAAAGGAACCTCGGTCGATGTAGTTCTCCCATAATCTATGGAATATTATGATGAAGTAGAGAAATGGGTTAGTAGGTGTTAGGCATGGGTGAATGTAGGTCATAGGCATGATTGATTTTAGGTTGTAGGCATGGTGGAGTGGTTTGTAAATATAGGTGTCGATGATCTGGTCCTGTATAGAATAATCAATACGTAATGAGGAAGGTGAATGGTAAGAGGGGGTAAAAGAGTCACTCAACCTGATAAGAACCCCGATGATTTGACATTACCTAAGAGGGGCTTAGGAACCTAATGCCCTAAAGGCATTGCATAAAGGATCATTCTTAAGGTGAAAAAATTCACATAATCACAAAATGTCACATTTGTGGAAAGTCCCTTGAGTAAAGGGAAATTAGGCTAAAAAGAGCAAGGGGGTGAGAATGGGCAATTTTAGCATAACTTGGTGTATGACAGCGTGTTCTTTAGAAAATGAAACATAGGAACAAAAATAGGTAATTCCATGAATAAAAGTTCATCTTTTCTTCTTTTTTTTGTGTTTAATAGATTGGGCGATGCGGGAAGTCTATATGGGATAGGTATATTATCTCCTTAAGGTCTCGTGAAGTTGATTGATGTGGGAAGCTTCGGATATTTTTATTGGATTTATGAAATGACTCGATAAAGTTTTCCTTCAAGGGAGAAGTTTATTTATAGTAGTGGAATTTAGAATGAAGAGATGTCCCTTTCAAGGGAGTCATCTTTTCTTTGGAAGTTTGACTCAAGGAGTTGCATCCCCTATTTTTAGATGTTTAAGTCATGGAAAAGATTATAGAGGAAGATTAGGTTATTGTTTAGATGAAAAGACCATAGCACACAAATATTAATTATGAAAGAGGTGGTTTGAGTGATAAATGACCATGGGATTCCATCTTGAAGAAGATGAAAAATATCCATGAGAATCATGCTATGAATAGAGTCGTGGTACTCATATCGAAGATAAGGCTGAAAGGTGATGGGAATCACATGATTCTTTTTCAGTCGTGGATTCTCAAAATGGGAAATATGGAAGGTGAACAGGGCTCAAGGGATGAGTGATCAACTAATAGAAAGTAGTATAGAACTGGATGTCAACAATAAAATGGTCGAAGATGCAAAGCATTGAGGGGCTCGAGTTTTGGTTTTCCTTGGCGAAGACAAACGATAAGCACACGATCCATAGGAATGGGTAACAATATAGGGTCTAAGCCAATTAGGGGAAAATTTACCATGTTTACTTTTCTCCTCTTTGGTTACATTTTTATTTTCCTTCAGACAAGTTCACCGACACGAAAGGCTCGTTTATGAACATGTTTTTCATAGGCATGTTTGATACGTTTTTGGTAGATTTGGATATGGTCAAGGGCATTGAGACGACTTTCATCTAATAACTCAAGTTGCACCAGATGATCTTGGCAAAAGTCATTGTCATTAATCATGTCTTGTAGTGAGATGTAGAGAGATGGAATTTGGACGTCCAAGAGGCAAGACAACCTTAGTACCGTAGACAAGAGAAAAAAGTGTTGCAGCGGTCGAAGGTCATATACTAGTGCGATAAGCCCACAAGGAAAAAGGAATGTGCGTATGCCAATCCTTTCTAGTATTGTTGACTACTTTCATAAGAATGTTGTTCAAGGTTTTATTAGTTGATTTGGCTTGACCATTGGTTTACGGGTAATAACGTGATGAGAAATTGAGTTGGATCCCAAAAGAGTTGCATAGTTTGTGTAAGGTTTTTTTCAATTGCTTTCTATTATTGGTGATGAGGTGGTGAAGAAAACCAAAGTGACAAATGATGTGATGGTTGATGAATTCACATATTTTTCTTAGCTTTTGCAGAAATGAGGGGAATGGCCTCTACCCATTTAGTGTAATATTGATAGATTATGATCCATTAGTGGCATTGTGAAGAATGGGAATTTATCTCTCCGACAAGATCCAAACCCTATTGAGAGAAAGGCCAAAGGTCTTGTGTGACCTGTAAGGCGTGACTAGGTGTGTGATAGAGATTAGCATGTTGCTGGAATTTCACGCAATGTTTGACATAATCACAACAATCGCGGTTTAGGGTTGGCCAATAATAGCCTAGGCAAAGAATGTGTTTTGTGACAGCGAAACCACTAAAGTGACCTCCAAAAATTCCATCGTGGACTTCCTTAATGGTGTAGGGAATTTCAGAACTTGTAAGGCATCATAAGAGAATTCCGTCAAAGCCATGCTTGTAAAGAAGACCACCCATGATGACATAATGGGAGACACTTTTAAGAAAGGCACGTTGTCCATTACGAGTGAGATCAACGGGTAGAATGGAAAGGGAAAGATAGTCTACATATTGCTTATACCAAAGGTCATGTGGGTTAGGGGCAATAGATCTAGCATAGTAGACCTCACAAGGTAAATAAGAGGGTGATTGTAGCCTTTGTATTATGATAAAGATTTTAGAGTCACCGGGCAAAGCAGGTATCTGAGAAGCCAAGAAAGCCATGGTATCCATAAATTTAGTGGTAGATCGTGGGGTGGTTTGAAGTGCCTAATGGTCAAAGATGGTCAAAATTATGTCTATGTGATGCTTGTACTTTTGAAGTGTCTCATTACAACACTTGTATATACCATTGAATTTTTTTTTACCAACCGAGAATCATCAAATATATTAAATGACTTAACATCTAAGGCATAAGTAGCCTAGAGACCCAATACGAGTGCTTTGTATTAAAAAATATTGTTTGTATTATCAAAATCAAGTTTGAAAGATGAAGGCGTAGGTTCACCATCAAGAGGAATGAGGATAACACCAGCCCCACCCCACGCTAACACTTGGAGCCATCGAAAAGAGTGAAATTTGGTAAGTGGGTTTGTCGAGGAATAGGTAGCTATAGACTCATCCTGGGAAATCAAAGTTATATGGTTGATTACTAGAAATAGGTGTGTCGGCCGATTGCTTAGTGATATTCTAATCCTTTATGGACTTTTGATGAATGAATTCAAGGTCGATGTCAGCAAGAATCATAAGCCAACGTGCGGCACAATGATCTTGATATGGTTTGACATACATATAGTGTAAAGGGTCGAGTATTAGTAATGACAAATGTTTTTGGTTGAGTAGGTAATAAAAAGTTTGGTGGCAATGAAAACTAAGGCTAAGAAGCATTTTTCAAAGCATGGATATATATAGTTTCATGTTCTAGAAGGGTATAACTTATGTAATAAACCACTTTCTCTTGGTGTTGGTCATCACAATGAGCAAGCATGGCACCTAAATAATGGTCAGTGGTGGAAATATATAGGTAAAAGGGTTGGTCATCCTTAGGAGGAATGAGCACTGGTGGTTGAAGGAGGTATTGTTTTAAGGCCTCAAAGGATTTATGGCATTCATCATCCCATTTGAATGAAACATCTTTCTTGAGAAGATGATGAAATGGTTGACAACGGTCAGAAATCTATGAGATAAAGCATCGAATAGATTAAAAATTTCCTTGTAGGCTTGAAGTTGATGGAGATTAGTGGGTGGAGGAATTTCTAGAATAGCCTTGACTTTAGTAGGATCAACTTATATTCCACATAAAGAAACGATGAAACCTAGGAGTTTTCAGGAGAGTACCACAAAGACGCATTTCTTTAGTTGAAAACACACACAATACTTGATGAGACAAGTCAAATATGACTTTAAGGAAGGAAGGTGTTTGCTTGATGTTTAGATTTGGCCGAATATCATCTACGTAATCTTCCAATATGTGATGCATGATGTCATGGAAGATGTAAGTCATGGCTCAACGATATGTAGCACAAAGCATTTTGTAACATCCGACTTTTGGAACTCAAATTTTTAAATAAGGCTTAATTGGAATGATATTTTTGGAATTCTAATTTTGAATTATCTTGGCATTAACTTATGTGTTAATTATTCCTTATGGAATGTGGAACATAGTTTTATTTAAAATAAATAAATAAAACAATTAAATTTAGCCTAAAGCTAAGTGGAGGCATTGTTGAAGTTTAATTATATTCAAATAGATTTTGGGATCCATGAAATAAAGGAGAATTAGGTTTATATATTTACCATTTAGCATGGCGTGAAGAGAGGAGGAGATAGAGGGGAGGGAGACCATGTCAAAAACAAATCTAGAGGATTTCATGGAAGTTTTACGGCCATCTGGAGCTGATTTTGGGCGTGTAATTTGGGATATTGCCATTATTTATTGCAACAATGTTGGGGAGATATTTTCTAGAAAAATAAATAAGGTTTTGGAATTTTATTTTATACGGTGTGGAGCTAAGAAAATGGAGGAAGAAAATAGAGAAGGAAAGAGGAAAAGCACAAAGGTTTTTTTGGTCATCTTCATCTCGAATCTTTAGGAAAGGGTTTCTTATTTTTGTCTATGTAATATTTTACTAATAAATGCATATTCAAGTTTATTTTTCTTTTGGGTAATGAGAAATATGGATTATCTATTGTGGGTATTAATATTTTGAATAAATCCTTTATGGGTATTTGGAAAATGTGTTTATTTTAATATGGGCATTATATATTTTAGATCTATCAAGTATGAGATCTAGAGATTTTGTTTTAAATCCTTACTTGATAAATGGAATTAATGAGGTTATTCTTTGGGTGTTGAGAGAAGATTTCTTGACATTTTCTATGGGTTTTGAGTGATAAAGCATCTTTAAACATTGAAATGTTATTTTTTTGTTGATTTGTTTGTTTATGCTCAATTGTTATAAGTTGTGTTGTTGTTGTTGTAATAGCTCTAGAAGAGATGTGTTCTTTAAGGATTTATTGGATGTTGTAACAACGCCAGAAGTGCTATTTTTTTAATTAAATAATTGCTACATTTGTTGTTGCAGCATGTTGGTTGTTATAGCGCCAATTTTGGATTAATTCCTTGTTGCATGTAGTTATTTTTGATGTGTTGTATTTTGCTGCAACATTATCAATAAAGCACAATGCTTTAGGGTGATTTATATGTTCCAGATTTGTTGTTGATTGCTATTTTCTTTGATTTGTTTCTAGTACGATGTATTTCATCAAATGATTATTGTGCAATAATTTTCATAGCATTTTAAAAGAATGTTTTGCTATCAAATTTTGTCAAATGGTTAATGTGAAATCATTTGGCTAGAATATTTAAAGAATGAGGTGTTGTGACATTACGTCAAATAGTTGATATGCAATCTTTTATTGGCATAAATACATGAGTATGGATTATGAATTTTATCATGCTGCTAAAATGAATTCATTGGAATTTAAGTGAAGTTATTTTATGGCATTTTATTATGCTCTTTGGAACAAATTCATTTGAATTTATGTGAAGTTATTTTATGGCATTTTATCATGCTTTGTTAGATTGGATTCATTGGAATTTATGTGAAATTATTTTATGACACTTTGTCATGCTGCTGAAATGTATTCTTGGATTATATTGGAAGTTTATATTATGACATTTTTTCATACGGTTCACATGCATTCTTTGAGTATAAAGGATTTGTTGTGCCTTTTGAAAATGCATTATGTTGCTGATCTGATTTGGCATATTGTTCATTTTGAGCTTGTGAAGTGAAGTTCATGATATGAAATTTTGTCATACAATTGGTATGCATTCCTTGGAATATATGTGAAGTTCATTATATGACATTTTGTCATATGGTTGGCATGCATTCTTGGGTATAAAGGATATTTTGTGCCTCTTAGGAATTTGGTTATGTTGCTGATCTGATTTTGTATAATGTTCATTGGAAGAATTGTGAAAGTGAATTTCATGTTGATGCTTTGACAATTACTTATCATGCCTTCTCCTTTTTATATGGAGCCTATATGTGACATTTCTTCAAACAGTTGGTATGCTGATTTGATTTGGCATGAAATATTATTATGAAATGCATTATGTAATCAGTCTTACATGAGGTAAGTTTTATGCATTTTCATGTAATATGGTTAAAGAAACCACTCTTGAAAGATATTATGAACTTGGTTAGTTCATGCATGTATACATGATTTTTGAAATCATTATTATAATAATGAATGAATTAATATGTTGATGCATGACTATATATTCTGAATACATTTTCATTTGTAGAATACTACATATATGAAAATGGAAATCCTTTCGAGTTTAGTTTGAGTGACCCTTTGGAAAATATAGACCATTTGGAGATAAAGAAAGGAAAGAATTTGAAGGATTCAAGCTGATTTCAGATCTTACTTAGTTACTTTTATATTTCAATTATGGAATAAATTTTACTAGATGTATATTTACTAAAATAATGAGTATATTATATAAGCTTATGAGGCTCTTTACCATTATGTAACCTTATAAAATTGTATTTTTGAGATATTGAAAATAATGAAATGTCCTTTGGACTCAAATCTGATTTTTATCAATGTGTTTAGCACATATGATTTTTTGTATAATTTATGATTTGATTATGTGTGAAATCAGCATATCAATTAAGCAATGGGATTATTGGGAGTAATGGAAAAAAATTAGACCTTAGTTTTTGAGGTCCTTACACTTGGTATCAAAGTTGAGGTTGTATAACACTTAGGCCTCTAGGAAAATTATCTAATACTTATCTTTTTACTTACCGGGAATAATGGTAAGAACTCGGAGTGTGTTGTGTGAATAATCCAAACCAAGGTCGTAATGGCTGAAGGGGAGGAGATGGAAGAGGTATAGGTAGAGGATTTGGTGGAAACATCAACCCTGTCCTTAACCCCATTGAAGAAGTCCTAAATGAACTTTTTAGGATTATCAACACTTTTACAAGATAGATTTTAGACTCATGAGAGAAGAACCTAGAGAAAAATAGTGGCCTAGGAGGTAATCAAGTAAGACATGACCAACATGAGGTAAACCTAGGAGACTTGAACAACCAGTTGCATGCTCATGAAGATGTACCCATAGGGAATAGAGTAATAGATCCCTTCCTCAAGGAATTGAAGAAATTTCCTATTCCTAGATTCAAAGGGTTATCCTTGACTCGGGTGATAAAGTTGAGGCTTGGTTGTTTAACTTACAACAATACTTTGGGCTACATGATTGCAACTCCAATACCAAGGCCCGTATTGTAGTTTACCACCTTGAAGAACATGATGTCCTATGGTGGGCTCATTTGAAGCAAGTTAAGGGTTATGTGGATTCCACCATTACTTGGGAAAAGTTTTGAGAAGAAATTAGAACTAGATATGTCTCGGCTAATCACCGAGAAAGGAAGCAAATTGAGTTTCATAGTTTGAAACAAAATAACATGATTGTAGCTGAGTATGAAGCTCAATTTTAGATCTGATCCATCATGTGGACTATATGAAGGATGAAGAGTCCAAGGTAACCAAGTTCAAACTGGGTTTGAGAGAGGTTATCTAGAAAGACGTAAATATGGTCAACCCTAAGATTCTTGCACAAGTAGTTATTAACGCCTATAGGGTGGAAGAAAAAGAGTAGTCTCACCTAAAATACCGCCAAGAAATGAAAGAGAAGGCAATAAACAGTAAAAAGATTGTTGTTTCCTCTTCTAGACGTTATCAGAAACCTAAGTTTAAAAGGATTGATTTTAATGGAAATCAAAACAATGGAAACTTTCATGGAAATAATAATTAGGGAGTGCCAAGGCCTCTCATTAAAAAACAACAAAATAATCAAGTAGGCTGGTGGTAATAGATACACACCTGCTACATGAGCCAACAAGGTTCTAGTGGAAAATAAATAACCTCAACAAGGCTTTTGGACATGTGGTAAGAACCATTACCAAAGAGATTGCCCAAAATTCCTTACAAGCAAGACAACAAGCCACTAGGTCTATGCAGCAGTAGATAACCATAAGGTTGAGCTCCAAGCAACCCCTATTGAGACTAGAGGTAAAATATTTGGCATGCTGAAATTTTTGTTCTATTTGATTCTGGAGCATTTGATTACTTTGTGTCTCCTAGAATAGTGCAAAATATAAATCTGAAAACTGTTCCTATGAAAGAAAAATGGAAAGTAGAATTTGGGACTGGTAAGAAAGTGTATATTTCTGAATATTTAGATCAAATAGAAGTTGATCTAGGGATGTTTAAAACTAGATTAAATCTGCATGTTGTTCCTTTGGGATCTTATGATTTGATTATTGGCATGGATTGGCTGCAAGACCATAAAGCTCAGATTGATTGTTTTGATAAAATAATACATTGTTTTGATGATTTTGGCTTTGAAAATTTTTGTTTGGTATAAAAAAACAAGTTTTTACCCACTCTTTCGCCTTATAGTTGAAAAAAAGTAGTTTAAGGGATGACTCTTATTTTACTTACACATGGAAGAGTCTCCTGAGATGAAGGAACCTAGTTTGCATGATTATCCAATATTAAATGAGTTTAGGGATGTTTTTCCTAAGGAATTTCCAGTCTTTTCCCCTAAAAAGAGAGTTTGATTTTTCAATAGATATCATGTTATGTTCATACTTTGCCTCTAAAGCACCTTACCAAATGAATATTGTGGACTTGCAAGAGCTAAAAGTTTAGTTGTAAGAACTTCTTGAGCAAGGAATGATTAGGCCAAGTGTGTCCCCTTGGGGAGCACTAGTGGTCTTTGTTAAAAATAAATATGGTACATTAAGGTTGTGTATTGATTACTACATGCTCAACAAGGTTACCATTAAGAATAAATATCTGCTTCTAAGGATAGATGATTTATTTGATCAAATGAAAGGGAAGTTATATTTTCTAAGATTGACTTAAGGTCTGGTTACCATCAACTTAGAATCAAAGAGGAAGATGTGCATAAAACAACTTTCTGTACAAGATATGGACACTATGAATTCACGGTTATGCCTTTTGGTTTGACCAATGCACCGACTGATTTTATGAACCTAATGAATAGTGTTTTAAGATATTTTTTTCAAGATAATTTTGTATTAGTCTTCTTGGATGACATTTTAATCTATTCTAGAGATGAAAAGAACATGAAAACATTTAAGAATGGTTCTAAAGGCTCAAGGACCACAAATTATATGCAAAATTATCTAAGTGTGAGTTTTATAAAGATAAAGTGCACTACTTAGGACATATCATTTTTAAGGATGGGATTTCTATGGATACATATAAGATTAAAGCTATTGAAGAATTTCCATCTCCTAAAAATGTGACAGAATTACGAAGTTTCATGGGCTTGACTGGGTACTATAGAAGGTTCGTGAATGAATTTTCATGAATAGCCCATCCTATCACATCACTACAGTGAAAAGGTAAAATTTTGAATGGACTACTAGGTGTGAGGAAGCCTTTTTAAAGTTGAAACATGCTCTCACTACAACACCTATCTTCTGGTTCCTAGATCAAACAACCCTTTTGAGGTCTAGATCAATGATGCATCCCTAGATGGTTTAGGGGGTGTTTTAACTCAAGAAGGAAAGGTAGTGGCTTATGAGTCATGGAAATTAAATCCTAATGAGATGAACTATCCCCACATGACTTAGAGTTGGCTGCAGTAGTTCATGCTCTTAAGAAATGGAGACATTTCTTGTTGGGTAAGCCATTCAAACTTAGAACAGATCATAAAAGTCTAGAGCATCTGTTTACTCAAGACAACTTGAATGCCCGACAAAGGAGATGGCTAGAATTGATTAGTGACTATGATATGGACATAAAATATGTCAAAGGTAAAGAGAATCGATTGGATGATGCACTCAGTCCATAGAGTCCACTTTTTTGTTATTTCTAGAATAAATTTTTTGCTAAAGGATCAGTTGTTACAACAACAGAAAATAGATATTTTCTATCAGGAAATGACTGAAAATTTGTTACAAGAAATAGTGGATAACAAGTATGTTGGGTACTCCTTGGACTTAGATGGTCTTATAAGGTTCCAAGGTAGAATTTACGTACCTTTTGAAGGAAATTTCAAAACTATTCTGATGCAAGAAGTGCATCAAGCTCCTCATTTTGCACATCTCGGGGTCACTAAAATGACTCATGAATTGAAACAATTTTATTTTTGGCCTGGTATGAAAAAGGATGTGGCTATATTTGTTTCTAAATGTTTAGAATGTCAAAAGGTGAAAGTTGATCATTGCCATCTTGGTGGTAAGCTTTTTCCCCATGACATTCCAAAAGACAAATGGGCAACTATAACTATGGATTTTATTTCTGGTTTGCCAAAATCTAAAAAGAGGCATGATACTATTTTAGTTGTTGACAAGCTAACAAAGGTTTCTCATTTTATTCTGGTAATCTAACGGATGATGCACCTGTACTTGCTAATAGATTTGTGAAGGAAGTTGTAAGATTGCAATGGAGTTCCTGAATTGATTATTACTAATAGAGATACTTTGTTTACATCTCAGTTTTGGAAAACTCTAGTAGCTTCTTTTGGCACAAAGCTACATTTTAGTTCTTCTTATCATCTTGAAATGAGATGGGTAAACTAAAAGAGTAAATCAGGTATTAGAAGACATGCTAAGAATGTATGTTATGGACCAACAAAACAAGTGGCAAGATTTTCTACACTTAGTTGAATTTGCTTATAATAATACTTATCATACTTCTTTGAAATGGCTCCTTTTGAAGCTTTATATGGAAGGAAATGTAGAACACCCTTGGGGTGGGAAGGCCTTGAAAATTGGGTAACCATAGGTCTTGATGTTTTAAAATAATATAACCAAGAGATGATTGTTATAAGACAAAAATTAAAGGTTGCAAGTGATAGAAAAAAAGAGTTATCTTTGATAAGAAATGACTTGAAAAATAATTTTAGGTGGGTGAAAAAGTGTTTTTGAGGGTGAAACTCATAAAAGTTCAATTAAGTTTGGTAAGGCATCTAAAATTGCACCTAGATTTGTTGGTCCATTTGAAATTTTGGAGAAAATTAGTGTTGTAGCTTACAAGTTAGCATTTCCTCCTTCACTTTCTAAAATTCATGACGTATTTCATGTCTCACTTTTGAGAAATATATGATCCCTCACATGCACTTGAGAATAAGTAGATGTAAGCTAACTTTTTAGCTTGAGCTTAGTAAGGATATTTTAATAGCGAAATAGAGAACTTTGTAGATGATAGTCATTCATCAAAGGTATGAGTAAAGGAATGGACATTTGTCCATATACCCATATAGGTACATATGTGAAATGTATATAAGTATTGACATGTAAGTAAAATTTTTTAATAAGGCTTAATTGGAATGATATTTTGTGGAATTCTAATTTTGAATTATCTTGGCATTAATTATGTTATTTTGCATTAATTATTCCTTGTGGAATGTGGCACATAGTTTTATTTAAAATAAATAAATAAAACAATTAAATTTAGCCTAAAGCTAAGTGGAGGCATTTTTGAAGTTTAATTATATTTAAATGGATTTTGGAATCCATGAAATAAAGGAGAGTTAGGTTTTGATATTTACCATTTAGCATGGCGTGAGAGAGAGGAGATAGAGGGGAGACCATGTCAAAAACAAATCTAGAGGATTTCATGGAAGTTTTATGGCCATCTGGAGCTGATTTTGGGCTGTAATTTGGGATCTTGCCATTCTTTATTGCAGCAATGTTGGGGAGAAATTTTCTAGAAAAATAAATAAGGTTTTGGAGTTTTATTTTGTACGGTGTGGAGCTAGGAAGCTGGAGGAAGAAAATAGAGAAGGAAAGAGGAAAAGCACAAGAGTTTTTTTGGTCATCTTCATCTCGAATCTTTCAGGAAAGGGTTTCTTATTTTTTTCTATGCAATATTTTACAAATAAATGCATATTCAGTTTATTCCTCTTCTAGGTAATGAGAAATATGGATTATCTATTGTGGGTATTAATATTTTCGAATCAATCCTTTATGGGTATTTGGAAAATGTGTTTATTTTAATATGGGCATTATATATTTCAGATCTCTCAAGTATGAGAGCTAGAGATTTTTTTTTTTCCTTACTTGATAAATGGAATCAATGAGGTTATTCATTTGGGTGTTGAGAGAAGATTTCTTGACATTTTCGCTATGGGTTTTGGACTGATCTCCAAGCTACATTTTTAAATGTTGGAATGAATTTTTTTGTTGGTTGATTTGTTGGTCTACTACAGCTGTTATAAGTTGTGTTGTTGTTGTTGTAAACTGCTAGAAGAGTTGTGTTCTTTAAGGATTTATTGGTGTGGTAATAGCTGCTAGAAGTGTTGTTTTTTTATTAAATTATTGTTGCATTTGTTGTTGCAGCATCGGCTATTATAATGCCAAGTTTTGGGTTAATTCCTTGTTGTGTGTAGTTATTATTTGAGGTGTTATTTTGTTGCAACATTAGCTATCAAAGCACAGTGCTTTGGGGTGATTTCTATGCTCATATTTGTTGTTGATTGCTATTTTCTTTTCTGCTAATTTTTTTTGCTAGTACGATGCATTTTGTCAAATGGTTAGTGTGTAATCATTTGCATAGCATTTTAAAAGAATGTTGTGCTATGACATTTTGTCAAATGGTTAGTGTGAAATCATTTGGCTAGAATATTTAAAGAATGAGGTGTTGTGACATTACATCAAACAGTTGATATGTAATATTTTATTGGCATAAATACATGAGTATGGATTATGGCATTTTATCATGCTACTGAAATGAATTCGTTGGAATTGAAGTGAATATCTTTATGGCATTTTATTATGCTACTGGAACAAATTTGTTTGAATTTATGTGAAGTTATTTTATGGCATTTTATCATGTTCTTTGGATTGGATTCATTGGAATTTATGTGAAATTATTTTATGACACTTTGTCATGCTGCTGAAATGCATTCTTGGATTATATTGGAAGGTTATATTATGACATTTTTTCATACGGTTCACATGTATCCTTTGAGTAAAAGGATTTGTTGTGCCTATTGAAAATGCATTATGTTGCTGATATGATTTGGCATATTGTTCATTTTGAGCTTGTGAAGTGAAGTTCATGATATGAAATTTTGTCATACAATTGGTATGCATTCCTTGGAATATATGTGAATTCATTATATGACATTTTGTCATATGGTTGGCATGCATTCTTGGGTATAAAGGATCTTTTGTTCCTCTTGAAATTATGTTATGTTGCTGATCTGATTTGGCATAATGTTCATTGTAAGAATTGTAAAGTGAAGTTCATGTTGATGCTTTGACAATTGCTTATCATGCCTTCTCCTTTTTATATGGAGCCTATATGTGACATTTCTTCAAACAGTTGGTAGGCTGATTTGATTTGGCATGAAATAATATTATGAAATGCATTATGTAATCAGCCTTACGTGAGGTAAGTTTTATGCATTTTCATGTAAGATGGTTAAAGAAACCACTCTTGAAAGATATTTTGAACTTGGATAGTTCATGCATGTATACATGCTTTTTGAAATCATTATTATAATAATGAATGAATTAGTATGTTGATGCATGACTGTATATTTTGAATATGTTTTCATTTGTAGAATACTACATATATGAAAATGGAAATCCTTGCTAGTTTAGTTTGAGCTGACCCTTTGTGGAAAATATAGGCCATTCTGGAGATAAGGGAAAGGAAAGAATTTGAAGGGATTCAAGCTGATTTCAGATCTTGCTTAGTTACTGTTATATTTTAGTTATGGAATAAATTGTACTAGATGTACTGCTGAAATAATGAGTATATTATATAAGCTTATGAGGCTCTTTTCCATTGCATGTAACCTTATAAGATTGTACTGAGATATTAAAAATAATGAAATATCCTTTGGACTCAAAGCTGATTTTTATCGATGTGTTTAGCACATATGATTTGTTTGTATAATTGTATGATTTGATTATGTGTGAAATCAACATATCAATTAAGTAATGGGATTATTGGGAGTAATGAAAAAAATTGGACCTCGGTTTTGAGGTCCTTACACTTGGTATCAGAGCCGAGGTTGTATAACACTTAGGCCTCTAGGAACGTTATCTAATACTTCTCTTTTTACTTACTAGGAACAATGGTAAGAACTCGGAGTAGTGGTGGTGTGAATAATCCAAACCAAGGTCGTGGTGGCCGAAGGGGAGGAGATGGAAGAGGTACATGTAGAGGATTTGGTGGAAACATCAACCTTGTCCTCAACCCCACTGAAGAAGTCCTAAATGAACTTCTTAGGACTATAAACACTTTACAAGATAGATTGACAGCTCATGAGAAGAACCTAGAGAAAAATAGTGGCCTAGGGGTAATCAAGTAAGACATGACCAACATGAGGTAAACCTAGGAGACTTGAACAACTAGCTTGCATGCTCATGAAGATTTACCCATAGGGAATAGAGTAATAGATCCCTTCCTCAAGGAATTGAAGAAAGTTCCTATTCCTAGATTCAAAGGGTTATCCACTGACTCGGGTGATAAAGCTGAGGCTTGGTTGTTTAACTTACAACAATACTTTGGGCTGCATGATTGCAACTCCAATACCAAGGCCCGTATTGTAGTTTACCACCTTGAAGAGCATGTTGTCTGTGGTGGGCTCATTTGAAGCAAGTTAAGGGTTATGTGGATTCCACCATTACTTGGGAAAAGTTTGAGAAGAAATTCAGAACTAGATATGTCTCGGCTAATCACCGAGAAAGGAAAAACTGAGTTTCATAGTTTGAAACAAAATAACATGACTGTAGCTGAGTATGAAGCTCAATTTTTAGATCTGATCCATCATGTGGACTATATGAAGGATGAAGAGTCCAAGGTAACCAAGTTCAAACTAGGTTTGAGAGAGGTTATATGGAAAGATGTGAATATGGTCAACCCTAAGAGTCTTGCACAAGTAGTTAGTGCAGCCTATAGGGTGGAAGAAAAAGAGTAGTCTCACCTAAAATACCACCAGGAAATGAAAGAGAAGGCAATAAATAGTAAAAAGACTATTGTTTCCTCTTTTGGACCTTACCAGAAACCTGAGTTCAAAAGGAATACTTTTAATGGCAAGTAGAACAATGGAAATTTTCATGGAAATAATTACTGGGAGGGCCAAGGCCTCTCATTAAAAAAAAAAAATAATCAGCAGGCTGGTGGCAATAGATACACACCTGCTACAAGAGCCAACAAGGTTCGGTGGAAAAAAAAGAACCTCAACAAGGCTATTGGACATGTGGTAAGAACCATTACCAAAGAGATTTCCCAGAATTCCTTGCAAGCAAGACATCAAGCCACAGGTCTATGCAGAGTAGATAACCACAAGGCTGAGCTCCAAGCAACCCCTATTGAGACTAGAGGTAAAATATTTGGTGCTGAAATTTCTATTCTATTTGATTCTAGAGCATCTGATTGCTTTGTGTCTCCTAGAATAGTGCAAAAGCTAAATCTGAAAACTGTTCCTATGAAAGAAAAATGGCAAGTAGAATTTGGGACTGGTAAGAAAGTGTAGATTTCTGAATATTTAGATCAAATAGAAGTTGATCTAGGGATGTTTAAAACTAGATTAAATCTGCATGTTGTTCCTTTGGGATCTTATGATATGATTATTGGCATGGATTGGTTGTAAGAACATAAAGCTCAGATTGATTGTTTTGACAAAAGAATACATTGTTTTGATGATTTTGGCTTTGAAAAAGTTTTGTTTGGTATAAAAAACAACAAGTTTTTACCCACTCTTTCTGCCTTACAGTTGAAAAGAGTAGTCCGTAAGGGATGTCTCTTATTTTCCTTACACATGGAAGAGTCTTTTGATATGAAGGAACCTAGTTTGCATGATTATCTAGTATTAAATGATTTTAAGGATGTTTTTCCTAAGGAATTGCTAGTCTTCCCCAAAAAGAGAGTTTGATTTTTCAATAGATATAATGCCAGGTTCAGCCCCTGCCTCTAAAGCACCTTACCGAATGAATATTGTGGACTTGCAAGAGCTAAAAGTTCAGCTGCAAGAACTTCTTGAGCAAGGAATGATTAGGCCAAGTGTGTCCCCTTGGGGAGCACCAATGGTCTTTGTTAAAAAGAAAGATGGTACATTAAGGTTGTGTATTGATTACCGCATGCTCAACAAGGTTACCATTAAGAATAAATATACTTCCTAGGATAGATGATTTATTTGATCAAATGAAAGGGGCAATTGTATTTTCTAAGATTGACTTAAGGTCTAGTTACCATCAACTTAGAATCAAAGAGGAAGATTTACATAAAACAACTTCCATACAAGATATGGACACTATGAATTCATGGTTATGCCTTTTGGTTTGACCAATGCACCGACTACTTTTATGAACCTAATGAATAGTGTTTTTAGAGATTTTTGGATAAGTTTGTATTAGTCTTCTTGGATGACATTTTAATTTATTCTAGGGATGAGCAAGAACATGAAAATCATTTAAGAATGGTTCTACAAAGGCTCAGGGACCACAAATTATATGCAAAACTATCTAAGTGTGAGTTTTATAAAGATAAAGTGCACTACTTAGGACATATCATTTCTAAGGATGGGATTTCTATGGATCCATCCAAGATTAAAGCTATCAAAGAATGGCCAACTCCTAAAAATGTGACAGAAGTCCAAAGTTTCATGGGCTTGGTTGGGTACTATAGAAGGTTCGTGAATGAATTTTCATGAATAGCCCATCCTATCACATCGCTACAATGAAAGGGTAAACATTTTGAATGGATTGCTAGGTGTGAGGAAGCCTTTTTAAAGTTGAAACATGCTCTCACTACAACACCTATCTTGCTGGTTCCAGATCCAAACAACCCTTTTGAGGTCTGGACTGATGCATCCCTAGATGGTTTAGGGGGTGTACTAACTCAAGAAGGAAAGGTAGTGGCTTATGAGTCATGGAAATTAAAGCCTAATGAGATGAACTATCCCCCACATGACTTAGAGTTGGCTGCAGTAGTTCATGCTCTTAAGAAATGGAGACATTTCTTGTTGGGTAAGCCATTCAAACTTAGAACAGATCATAAAAGTTTGGAGCATCTGTTTACTCAAGACAACTTGAATGCCTCGACAAAGGAGATGGCTGGAATTGATTAGTGACTATGATATGGACATAAAATATGTCAAAGGTAAAGAGAATCGAGTGGCTGATGCACTCAGCCATAGAGTCCACTTTGTTGTTGTTTCTAGAATAAAATTTTTGCTAAAGGATCAGCTATTACAACAACAGAAAATAGATATTTTTGTCAGGAAATGACTGAAAATTTGTTACAAGAAATAGTGGATAAAAAGTATGTTGGGTACACCTTGGACTTAGATGGTCTTCTAAGGTTCCAAGGTAGAATTTACGTACCTTTTGAAGGAAACTTCAGAACTATTCTGATGCAAGAAGTGCATCAAGCTCCTCATTTTGCACATCCCGGGGTCACTAAAATGACTCATGAATTGAAACAGTTTTATTTTTGGCCTGGTATGAAAAAGGATGTGGCTATATTTGTTTCTAAATGTTTAGAATGTCAAAAGGTGAAAGTTGATCATTGCCATCCTGGTGGTAATATTTTTCCCATGACATTCCAAAAGACAAATGGGCAACTATAACTATGGATTTTATTTCTGGTTTGCCAAAATCTAAAAAGAGGCATGATACTATTTTAGTTGTTGTTGACAAGCTAACAAAGGTTGCTCATTTTATTCCTAGTAATCTAATGGATGATGCACCTGTACTTGTTGATAGATTTGTGAAGGAAGTTGTAAGATTGCATGGAGTTCTTGAATTGATTATTACTGATAGAGATACTTTGTTTACATCTCGGTTTTGGAAAACTCTAGCAAGCTACTTTTGGCACAAAGCTACATTTTAGTTCTTCTTATCATCTGAAATGGATGGGAAAACTGAAAGAGTAAATTAGGTATTAGAAGACATGCTAAGAATGTATGTTATGGACCAACAAAACAAGTGGGAAGATTTTATGCACTTAGTTGAATTTTCTTATAATAATACTTATCATACTTCTTTGCAAATGGCTCCTTTTGAAGCTTTATATGGAAGGAAATGTAGAACACCCTTGGGGTGGGAAGGCCTTGAAAATTGGGTAACCACAGGTCCTGATGTTTTAAAAGAATACGATCAATAGATGATTGTTATAAGACAAAAATTAAAGGTTGCAAGTGATAGACAAAAGAGTTATGCTGATAAGAAAAGGACTAAAAAAGAATTTAGGTGGGTGAAAAAGTGTTTTTGAGGGTGAAACCTCATAAAAGTTCAATTAAGTTTGGAAAGGCATCTAAACTTGCACCCATATTTGTTGGTCCATTTGAAATTTTAGAGAAAATTAGTGTTGTAGCCTACAGGTTAGCATTGCCTCCTTCACTTTCTAAAATTCATGATGTATTTCATGTCTCACTTTTGAGAAAATATGTGCATGATCCCTCACATGTGCTAACTTGGTAGAACTTGCAAGTAGATGATAAGCTAAATTTTTAGTTTGAGCCGGTAAGGATATTATCGCATCGAAGCATTAAGTTGTGAAATAGAGATATCCAACAAGTTTTGGTCCAGTGGGACAACCTAAGTGAAAGAAGTGCCACTTGGGAAGATGCAGAGTATGTAAGAAAGAATTTTCCATTTCTTTTTAAGTCTCGGTAATCGGGACATTACCCTTGTTAAGGGGGGAGGATGTAACATCCCGACTTTTGGAACTCAATATTTTTAATAAGGCTTAATTGGAATGATATTTTGTGGAATTCTAATTTTGAATTATCTTGGCATTAACTTATGTGTTAATTATTCCTTGTGGAATGTGGCACATAGTTTTATTTAAAATAAATAAATAAAACAATTAAATTTAGCCTAAAGCTAAGTGGAGGCATTTTTGAAGTTTAATTATATTTAAATGGATTTTGGAATCCATGAAATAAAGGAGAGTTAGGTTTTGATATTTACCATTTAGCATGGCGTGAAGAGAGGAGGAGATAGAGGGGAGACCATGTCAAAAACAAATCTGGAGGATTTCATGGAAGTTTTACGGCCATCTGGAGCTGATTTTGGGCCTGTAATTTGGGATCTTGCCATTCTTTATTGCAGCAATGTTGGGGAGAAATTTTCTAGAAAAATAAATAAGGTTTTGGAGTTTTATTTTGTATGGTGTGGAGCTAGGAAGCTGGAGGAAGAAAATAGAGAAGGAAAGAGGAAAAGCACAGAGAGGTTTTTTTGGTCATCTTCATCTCGAATATTTTAGGAAAGGGTTTCTTATTTTTGTCTATGCAATATTTTACAAATAAATGCATATTCAGTTTATTCCTCTTCTGGGTAATGAGAAATATGGATTATCTATTGTGGGTATTAATATTTTTGAATCAATCCTTTATGGGTATTTGGAAAATGTGTTTATTTTAATATGGGCATTATATATTTCAGATCTCTCAAGTATGAGAGCCAGAGATTTTTTTTTAAATCCTTACTTGATAAATGGAATCAATGAGGTTATTCTTTGGGTGTTGAGAGAAGATTTCTTGACATTTTCGCTATGGGTTTTGGACTGATATCCAAGCTGCATTTTTAAATGTTGGAATGTTGTTTTTGTTGGTTGATTTGTTGGTCTGCTACAGCTGTTATAAGTTGTGTTGTTGTTGTTGTAATAAAGCTGCTAGAAGAGTTGTGTTCTTTAAGGATTTATTGGTGTGGTAACAAGCTGCTAGAAGTGTTGTTTTTTTATTAAATTATTGTTGCATTTGTTGCTGTGCATCAGCTGTTATAACACCAAGTTTTGGGTTAATTCCTTGCTGCGTGTAGTTATTATTTGAGGTGTTATTTTTCTACAACATTAGCTATCAAAGCACAGTGCTTTGGGGTGATTTCTATGCTCCAGATTTGTTGTTGATTGCTATTTTCTTTGCTGCAATTTTTGCTGCTAGTACGATGCATTTTGTCAAATGGTTAGTGTGCAATCATTTGCATAGCATTTTAAAAGAATGTTGTGCTATGACATTTTTCAAACGGTTAGTGTGAAATCATTTGGCTAGAATATTTAAAGAATGAGGTGTTGTGACATTACATCAAATAGTTGATATGCAATCTTTTATTGGCATAAATACATGAGTATGGATTATGGCATTTTATCATGCTGCTGAAATGAATTCATTGGAATTGAAGTGAATATCTTTATGGCATTTTATTATGCTACTGGAAAAAATTCATTTGAATTTATGTGAAGTTATTTTATGGCATTTTATCATGCTGTTGGATTGGATTCATTGGAATTTATGTGAAATTATTTTATGACACTTTGTCATGCTGCTGAAATGCATTCTTGGATTATATTGGAAGGTTATATTATGACATTTTGTCATATGGTTCACATGTATCCTTTGAGTAAAAAGGATTTGTTGTGCTTGTTGAAAATGCATTATGTTGCTGATCTGATTTGGCATATTGTTCATTTTGAGCTTGTGAAGTGAAGTTCATGATATGAAATTTTGTCATACAATTGGTATGCATTCCTTGGAATATATGTGAATTCATTATATGACATTTTTCATATGGTTGGCATGCATTCTTGGGTATAAAGGATCTTTTGTTCCTCTTGGAAATTATGTTATGTTGCTGATCTGATTTGGCATAATGTTCATTGTAAGAATTGTAAAGTGAAGTTCATGTTGATGCTTTGACAATTGCTTATCATGCCTTCTCCTTTTTATATGGAGCCTATATGTGACATTTCTTCAAACAGTTGGTAGGCTGATTTGATTTGGCATGAAATAATATTATGAAATGCATTATGTAATCAGCCTTACGTGAGGTAAGTTTTATGCATTTTCATGTAAGATGGTTAAAGAAACCACTCTTGAA
The DNA here is from genome assembly GCA_018340775.1 of Taxus wallichiana var. yunnanensis. NCBI lineage: Eukaryota > Viridiplantae > Streptophyta > Pinopsida > Cupressales > Taxaceae > Taxus > Taxus wallichiana. Next base: position 76,835,491 of record CM031235.1, on the reverse strand, counting down.
AGATATTTTGAACTTGGATAGTTCATGCATGTATACATGCTTTTTGAAATCATTATTATAATAATGAATGAATTAGTATGTTGATGCATGATTGTATATTTCTGAATACGTTTTCATTTGTAGAATACTACATATATGAAAATGGAAATCCTTTTTATTCAGTTTGAGCTGACCCTTTGTGGAAAATACAGGCCATTCTGGAGATAAGGGAAAGGAAAGAATTTGAAGGGATTCAAGCTGATTTCAGATCTTTCTTAGTTACTGTTATATTTTAGTTATGGAATAAATTGTACTTGGATGTACTGCTGAAATAATGAGTATATTATATAAGCTTATGAGGTTTTTTGCCATTGCATGTAACCTTATAAGATTGTACTTGAGATATTGAAAATAATGAAATGTCCTTTGGACTCAAAGCTGATTTTTATCGATGTGTTTAGCACATATGATTTGTTTGTATAATTGTATGATCCGTAAGAGAAATGGGAGGATGCATTTACCAGGTATTGTTTGATGGGTTTGGCATCGGGAATGGTTACAATATTGTGGACCATGTTTTTTTGGGTTGATACCAGGCATATTGGCATAGGACCAAGAAAACACGTTGCTATGGTCCTGAAGAAAAGAAGTGAAAGCTTCTGTTGAGTAGATCTAAGGACGGCCTATCTTTTGAATGTGTGGGTCATCCTAAGTGTGAATGTTGATTTCCATGGTCAATTCATTCAACATGGTTTGTGTCTTAAAAGGTAACAACGATGAATATAATAATCTTCCACACTAAGGTAACTAAATATGGATTCATCGTACTCACATTAAACAACATTAATATAAGGTATATCAACATCGATCATGTCGGGATACATGAATGAGAGAGAATAGGGAGCCTTTCCATCATGTTGATAGGTCAGAGGTCCCAAGGAAATGGTGTTTATGAATTTTTTTAGGAGGAATAGATTCGGGATCGATGGATTATGTGGGTGAAGATGGTAATGTAGGTGAAGGAGGTGAGGAATATTTTCTGTCCTAGATGAGGTCGACGTGAACCTTCTTGGAAGGTGGTGTGTCAAAACCAATGCCACTATAGTCATTGTGTTTATAAGAGGCACAAGAAATGATAGTATGGTGGCCATGTTTGTAAAATTGAAGCTAAATCCTTTCCATGCACACTAGTGGAGGAAAGTGTGAGGGAAGTGGTGGTCAATGAGGGAGTGTACATTGGATGAAAATGGTTGGGTTTTAGATGGAGGTTCGGGTTTATAGGTGGCCACATCAAGTCCCCCATATGTTATATTAGTGTAAAGGTGGGGAGGGCCATAATGAAAAATGTCACTGATGTGGATGTCATAATTGGGGTGTTGACCCAGGTTGCCATACTCTTGTGGGGTGAGGAAGGTGTCGACATTGTATAGGTGGTATTCCCCGAGCGAGGCATTGAAAAACACATTCTAAGGGATTTTTAGTTGGTATGTGAGTAGAAGGTATAGATGACTCACCTTATGATGTGGAAACAAGGGAGTCAGCGGTAGTAGGGATAACAAGGTCAAGTGTGGGAGAGGTGGTGGTAGTCTTTTTGGTTGGGCTATTAGGTGGAGGTGAAGTAGGGATAGTGGCAGATCCCTTCACTGGTATAAGCACATCATTGGGCTGGTATAGCATGTTAAAGGTATTGAAAGGTGATTGATCGGTAGAGATGGTGTAATTATGTCCCTCGTGTTCAAATTTAAGGCAGCGGCATAAAGTAGAAGGGACACAACCCATGGCGCAGATCCAAGGTAGGCCGAGTAACATGTTATATTGGAACTCCCCTTCTAGGAAATAGAAAATTTTGGGACAAAGTGTGGGGACTCACACGAGACATGGAGAACGATGGTACCTAGGGTAGAGGTCTTGGCATCATTGAAGGAGAAAAACATAACTTAGTTACCATGCATGTAATTGGTAGGTATTTGAATTTAGTGGTATGCATGATTTTGCGAGGAGATGATATTGATACTAACACCACTATCAATCATAACGTGTCATATGCATATATTATCGATAAAGATGGAGATGAAAAGAGGGGTGGAGTTCGTCCGACTAGAAGGGAGTGATCTCTTTAGTTTGAAAAGGTCGAGGGTGGCTACTTGGTGAGTAGGTGGAGGCATAGAGGAAGGTGATGACTTAGTGAGAAAGGAAATGTGATGAGGGATAATGATGGAGGCTACAAGTGTGGGGTCATTTGGTAAAACCTCAATAGATTGAAGGACCTCCATGAGGGCTTGACGATGTGACTCAGAGGTTTGGACGAGGTCATATAAAGACATTTTGAGAGGGGATTGATGCATTTGTTTTAGCATTGTGTGATGTGTGACCCCATCGGAAATAGGATATGTAGGACCTCGAATGATGACTTTGGGTATGGGTGTGGATGGTATGTTGGGTACAAGGTTGGTTGATGGGCCAGTTGCCTTTTCTTTTCCCTTTTCTTTCTAAGCACGGGTGGTAACGTGAACCATGTTAATTTGAGGGGAGGTGGATGAAGAGGGTGTGTCATGGAAGGTATAGCGGTATGAGGGGAAAAACCTAGTGGGGGATATAATCCTTGTGAAATGAGTAGGGAACATTGGCATTTGGGTGGTGGTTTGGCCAACTCTCTTATACAGACCATTTTGATCTCAAATTTGGGTGTAGATCAAAGAGTTATGGGGGTGGAGATTTTGGTCGCTGAGTAGGTAATGGAAGAAGATCTGTGGAAATTGGTGAAGGTGAAATGGGGTCCTCATCAAGAATATTTTCATCGTCAAAATTTTCTTCGAGAGGACACAATTGGACAAGAGCATTTTTAAAGCCTTACAGTTCTCTACATCGTGTCCTAACACATGATGGTAGGCACAAATTTTAGTTTCGTCAAACCCTTTTGGTTTGGGTTTGAGTGGGTCATAAGGTCTAAGAGGTGGTAATGTGATGACAAATTTTTTGAGGAGATTGGTTAAGATTTTAGCATAGGATCCTATTAGTGGATCACAATGGGAGGTGAATGTGGGTTTGGGTGTAGGTACGACTGATTGTGGAGGAAGAGGCTTTATAGGAGGTGGAATGGTTTGGTCCTTTGGTTTGGTCCACTAGTTTGGTGTGTGGAGTGGTCTTAGGTCTTGTGGGCATCTGTTTAGGTACGAGCATGGTAGAAGAGCTAGCAACGGAAGGTTTGGTTGGTTTAACTACCTTATTAGAGGGTATCAAATTTTTAGCTTTAGATTACACCTTTTTAGGAAAAGGTGACATGGGTGCATGCGATGTAGAGGGAAAATTAGATGGTGGAAGAGGACGGGTTACCCACGGGGGTAACTCGAGTTGCTGTGGAGGTGGTCGGTAGAGGTTGGGTAGAAGGTGTGAGTGGAAGGGAAGAAAGTGTCATGGGTAGTGAAGAAGTTATGGATGGTAGTGGTGGTATGGGTGATAAGAAGGTTACGGGTGACGGAGGAGGTTGTGTGGGTCACTTGGGTACATTAGAGGTTCATGATGAGGAGGTGGGCTGCTGTGCTCTTGGTTTACTAGTGGAAGGAGGTTGTTTGGCTAGGGTTGAGGGGTGAGGTCCTAGGATGGACGGAAGGGTGAAGGTGACAATGGTGTGGTAGGCGAGGTTGGGGTATGAGGTCTAGGGGTTGGGTCTTCTTTTTAGGGGTTAGAATAAGTTTAGTTTTGGTTTGGGAAGATGTGGCTAAATCTAATTTGATGGGTGGGTGAGTAAGGTTTGATGTCACTGACCCCTAAGATAGTGATGGGTTTAAGGGATATTATATAGGAATGGGTTGGTGTTTGGGTGTAGATGTATGTTGGGCCATAAGGGGTGACATGGAGGGTGTTGTAATAGTCATGGTGTGTTTTTTTGGTTTCTTAAAACACTTTTGGATAGATAGTGGAGGTTTTGGTGAGTGACAACCGCATTTGGGTTAACACAGAAGTAGGAGGTGTCCCCAAACTAAGGCTCTATCAAGATAGTCCAATCAATTAGCCAAGCGTGAAAATGGTACTATTGTAAGTGGGTCCAATCTGGATTTAGTAACAATCCTCGTATTATTTTTTTTGAGATATAGGGAAATGGCTAGCCTTAGACTCTATGGGTAAGAGAGCCAAAAGTAGATCAACGAGATCTTGGGGGTCCGATGGTGAATGGTCATCTAAAGGAAATGGTATTTCTATAGGATCCTCCATGGGTAGAGGAGAGGATGGGCCAGACGAGGTGGAATCTCCTTGTGATGGTGTAGGTTGTGGACATGTATATCCTATGAGTAGGAAAGGTTCCATTGATAACTGTTCGGAAAATTGAGGGGTCACAGGTGGCATGCTAATTATAGTCTCTTCCACAAATGAAGGAGAAAACGAAGGGGGTTACTTTGTGGTGGAGTAGATGAAATAGGTTCTTATGCAGGTAGGGGAGCTCAGGCTAAGATTTCTTCTATGGAAGGAACATGAGGCAATTGGGAAGAAACTAGTATGTCATCGAAAATAGCATGTACCTCACGGACATTGCTATCATTATTTGAAGTGTCACCAGATTGGTTGGAAGATGGGGCATGATTAGGGAATGGATTCTTGAATATATGTAGGTTTTGGTTAGCAGTGCATTTGGGCTATCCAAGACTAAATCTTCATTGTCTAACATTTCTTAGATGATATTCTTGAAGGTGATGCAATTATTTTCACTATGACCTTTGTAACATCTTTGACAACTGTTAAAATTTTCCTCTTTGCACTACAAGTGTTGATATGTGCTTTGTCCTAAGAAGGTGTATTATTTCGATGTTGGAAATCATGCTTGTAATGGATAAATTATTCTGTTCTTGGATTCATTTTTTCTGAAATGTTGTTGCTTGCAAGGAATCCATTCTTCTTGAGATAGGTAAGGTTGTAAACTGGTAATGTTGTTTGCAAATTTATCTCTCTATAATAGAAAAACCTTGGATCAATTCCATTGATCCAAGGTATGCTTTAATTCTTCTTATCTGATTTGTATGACAAACTCGACATTCAGAAATTAAAGGAAGTAAGGGACTAAGTCCTTAAATGTACACAATTTTATTGATCTTTCTTAGAGGTCCTTGCTCTGCATTCTGCTGTAAATAGTGTGCTTGGATCTTCTTGTTAATCTCTTAGGATGCTTAATGGTGTAAGAAGGATAGAGGTCTACTTCAGGACTAAAAATGGATAAAACCTAAGTCCTAGATCTTTAAGATCTACCTTAATTGAAATTCTAATCTAAGTTAAGCTATACCTACCTTAGATCTATTCCTAACTATGCATGTTGCACCCTAATCTAAGTTGTATACTCTACAAGTGTGGGGTGTGAAGATCGTCTAAGGTAAAGAGAGGTCTATCTCTAACCTATTACCTAATATTGAACTATTATGGGATATGGCTTAATCTATGATGGCTTGTTACCTATGGCAATATTAAAATGACCTAAGGTGAATACTTTCTATCTAACCTAAGGTTGGATCCTAAACTAATGTTTATTTAACCTAAACTAATATAAGGATGGAAGGGGACCTAAGGGGTTACATGGAAAGTGTAAGGCGGTGGCGACAGTTTCTAAGTCATTTATGTGATTTGATTTTGAATTTAAAAATGTGGTACTGTTAGTTTTGGTAGAGGCATGGAAATTAGAGGGAATCCTAGTTGGCATCATCACTAGAGTTAAGTGATGCATGCTATTGTTGAAATTGGACTCACCAACTTTAGATGGCGGTGGCATGGAGATATAGGTGGGAAAGTGGAGTTTAATGGCATTAATGGTCATTGGTTCTGGTGAGAAAACCACCTTGGAAACCATGCAAGTGGATTTCTTGGGGGTTGTTTGGTTTTTCATGCATTTTGATTTTTGCTTTGCATGGAGATATCTGGTTCTTCGAACCAACGATTCTGTTTGCAATCTTTTTCTTTTTGGACTATTTTCAATCCAATGGAGGTATAAGAGGCATATGAGAAAGAAGTGTTTGGTTTTTTAATTTGTTTAGAGAAGAAGTAATTATGGAGGCTTGGATGGAAATCTTATTTGAATCGGCGAGAAGAAGTATCGAGGCATGATAGGCTCTATCCATGAAGTTGTTCTGATTTTCTCTAAATGTCTTCATTAAAACAACTCTCTCGTGAAATAAATGGGTTTTAATTTTTGTTATGGTTATCATGCAATCTTGCTTGAAAATTATTTGTATTTTTGTTGAATAATATCTTCTTGATAAAGTAGGAAATGGGTTGTTTTCCTATTTATTTAATGGTGAATCACACCTTAAATCTAGTTGTGATTTGAGTAATGTTGAACATGTGTGAACCTTGCTTGTCTGTTCGAAAGGGGGTTTATGGAAATGTAATGTTGCTTCAAGTTTCGAACTAGGTTTGTTGTTTTGGTTGTTAGAAGGTAAAAGAATATCCTTCTATGTCATATCTTTGTTTTTTTGAAGTTTTGTTACTCCTGTTGGCAGTATTAATATAGATACTTTGATTCAGAGTTGTGTGAACTTGAATTTGTATAGAAAACAGTAAATGAGTGACTTCTTCTTGAACTTACTGTATAAGCTCTCTTTTCTTCAAATCCGGTATTCAATGGAAGCTATGTTGATAATGGGTGTTTAGAATTTCTATTTTTGTGGATTCAATTTGTATGGAAACAAGAATGAATGTTTTATTAATTCTTCTATATTTTCAGTTAAAAACTAAGTTGCTCAAATTAAGTTCTTTTATGGAAACTATGTGTTAATTATTTCTTGGACCCTTATATTTTGAAGTTATCTTGTTGAGAATATATGTGTGTGAAGTCTTCTCTTTCTGATCTTATATGTATTGTGTCTTTCTTTAATTTTTGGAAGACTGAACTAAAGGTTAATAGATGAAGTCCTATTTGGTTGAGGAAATTTTGAAATTTGGATTTGTCTGAGTTGATATTTGGGTTATTCACGTAGCTCTATTTGAGCTTTCTAGATGTTGACCTTGTTGTCTACTTCACTTTTGAGTTAGATGTTGTTGATTAGGAATACCCATTCTTGATCTGGGTTAACCTCTTAAGTAAATTGCTAGAGTAAACTTGTTAAATCCTTCCGTTTTGGTATCGTGAAGCTTTAAGGAATGTTTATTCGTACTTTTGGTTGACGTTTTGTGATCTAGAACTAACCAAATCAGTTCTGAATAAGGGGTTTTCTAGACTCTTCAATTTCTTTGATCTCTGAGTAAGATTGGAAGGAATAATATACCTTTTCAACTTAGTAGAGGTGTGCAGTTGAACCTGTCCATAGAAATGTAATGAAAAGTATTTTATCATCTCTGTTGATAGCTTGTGCACCTGTAGCTAAGCCATGTCAATCTTTTGTTACACCTTCTTTGAAATTGAATCACGATGGATCTTTCTCTATCCATTCATAAGATGTATTTCCCTCACCTCTGTGAGGATTCAAATGTGAGTCTTTCTCACCGATTGTTGCACTATCATCTTGAAGGAATGGAAAAACTATGGTTCCTTTGACTAAAAATTTGACGATTTTGAATGACTGTTGAAGGCTATTAATTCCTTGTAAGTTGTTTAGAAATTCTTGTTATTACATCTCTTTTTCATAAGGATAGTAATACTACTACTACTTTCACTTCATGTTTGGGTGAACCATATTTTTAAAACCGACTTGCATTTTACTACGGCCGATGATTCAGTCTAATAGTTTTTGGTGCATGATTTCTACATTTAAAAGAGTTTAAGGATGTTATGATTGGGTCTATACCAATCCTTTTATGACCATATTTTCTTGTGAAGGAATGTTGGAATCCTCCTCTAATCATGTCAATTGACTCCTTTCTCTTTTATTCTCTGAGGTAAAGATTCATTGTTGCCTCCTTTGGAAACTGTAAGAGATTATGTGTTGTATTCTCTTTTCTGAGTTGTGAAATGATATTCAGATTAACCAAATTAGAAGGGAAGTTCTTATTTGTTATCTCAGTTCATCCTTCCTCTTTTGTGTAATCTAGTATATATAATTGGATTGGTCTATTACATTACTCTTTAGAATGCATCGAGTAGTTGTTGATACTTCTCTCTTATTCACTTGATTTTTATTGAAGGGATTAACGTTGTTTTGGATCATTAATGTTATATGCCTTTTATTGAGTGAATATTTTCCTAATTCTAAGGTGTGACCTAACTTGAGAGCTTAGGTTATATCGTGGACTATGAATTTGGGTATAGCATCTGAAATGGGATTCTCTTTTTTTATGTTGTAGATGATTCATCCTAAAACCTTTCAAGAAGCTAGAATTTTTAATGTTGAGTTTGTTGGTTCCTGCTTCATAAAGTAACTCTATGTTTGGAAAATAGTGGAGTTAGTTTTTGTATTACTAATTCAGATTGAATTATGTAATAAATAGAGTAGTAAGTACTTTTATTTGATGTAGATAAGTAATTGGTTGAAATATTACTTATCTAATATAATGCTAAAAAGTGCTGATTATATCATGATCTTTTCTTAATGTTATTTTAGGCTAATCAACTATTCTTCTTTTTGGTTGTTATTACTTATGATTTATCTATTTGCTTGGCTTCACTATTTCATAAAAGCAGAGTTGGTTTTATGAAATAGTTAGTTGAAAGCACATCATTTTAATGCTTAGTGCTTATCATGCTCAATTCAATGAACTAACCCATGCTAGAAATTTTTGCAGATGGACTTTGTAAGTGATAAAGGAAGGAAATAACTTATATGATGTATTGGTTTCTTAAAGTTTGGATCTTTTATAGAGAAATATGATTCATTATTGAAATGTACTGAAGGAATAAAATTTGTATTCTTTAATGATCTTGATGTTGGTTGACATGAAATATGTCTGAAATTCACGGTCTTGCAAAATATGTATTTTACCATGATGAATTGAAAAATATTTGGAGTTAATTAAACTTGTTATGTCATTTCTCTTGTGCATTATATGAAGGAAATTTGTAATCTTATCTTTGTGGTTTCCATTCTTACTTGATTTGATCCTTATTTTTGGTTGACATTAAATGAGTTGGAGGGATGGGATTTAATTACAATATCCCTTAAATTGAATGCAACTTGTTAAGTTGGCATGCATGGAAGTTCTTTTATCTAATCTGTATGGTTCACTAAATGATGTTAATGAAATTATAACTTAACTATCATGAAGTGTGAAATGAAAAAGGGTATAATAAACCCCAAATATTAAACAAGAAAGAGGACAGTTCATCACCTCTTGAGCAATACCTCCATAGGTTTTAAAAAAATGTATGGTACATAAGATCATTAATAAATCGACTTCATCTCTATGAAGTCTACTATAATGGAACCCGTTTTGGATCTTAAACGCATCATGAATGGTTTGGATGTAATAAGAAAAGCATACTATGGATGTTGTTTATGTTTTCAATTCACTGAATGATAAGAAAAAGTTAATGAACATAAAATTAATCCTAAGTTTATGAAGTTTTTATTAACTTAACAACTCAATAGGGATGACAAACTTAAGGGTTGTTGGAATTAGGGTTAAGTAGGGTTGTTGTAATTTGAATCTTAATTAAGAAATAAATGGGTATAAATGACCTCTTCTTGAGGTGTGTACATCAAGATGGGTAGTTCTATCGAATGTTGGCACATGTCAACTGTAGGACTGTACCTTCGTGAAGGCTAGGGTCTTCATGAGGATATAGTGTTGCAATTGACATGTTGCAACACCCCTCAACATTGGTTCATCTAGATCTACTCAAACTTGGACTTGATCTTAGTTTCTCTCTAGGTCATATTAGGAATGTGATTTAGTACAGAAAGTGATTCACGATGACTTAGGATAACTAGACACACCCAATTGACTTAGGTCAATTGAGTATGTCTATATACCCTTAGTCATCACGAATGGGTTCCTATACTAAATCATGTTGCTAACTAGATCTAGGGTCAAACCTTGAACAAGTGAACTAATGTGAAGTCAATAAAGACCATTCTAGATAATGATGAGTGGGGTGAAGGACGTATTCCATTAGATGAGTATGCCATCTAGGAATAGTAACATGAACAGTATGTTGGAAATATTTGGCCAAAGTATCGCAAGCTGCTAGTTGTGTTGTCCTATGTCACCTAGTTTAAGAAATGAGATTTCAGATGAATATTGGTAACAAACATTCAGATAGGTTTCTTAAATAGGGGAAGAGAACGAAGTATACTTAATATACACATAGTATTCAATAATTTAATTTAACATGATAGATCGATAAGGAAAATGAGTCATGAAATGAGAGATCGGTAGTTCACTTCGAGTCATTTACATAGAACGTGTGTTCTAAATTATGATTCTTTAGAATAGAGAACGTTATGTATAAAAAAATTCCTTGTTTCTAAAGTATTAAAATGGGAATGTTACAACCTTTGAAATGATGAAAGTTTAAAAATCATGTTCTTTATACTGTGTGGGCATGGGGCATTCAAGGTCAAAACTAGTGTGTGGTTTTATAGGTGGAAGGATAGTGGCACCATCCTTAATAAGATTTTCCAAAACATAAGAATAAGGTTCTCCTATTGAAGTGTACTTTAATTGTTATGGTCGAACTAGAAAGCTTTGATGGGAGAGAGATTAGAAGGAGGTTTGGCTGGGTTTAATTGATGAGTGGGGGTAGATTTGATAAATACAATGCTAGAAGATCCTTTCAATTTTGAATAGTTGTTTTGGGTTTCAAGATGAAGAAGAAACATTTGATTTGAACGTGATGTTCTTGTTACGCAACTGAATTTTCTTCTCTTCGATAGCACAAATTTCCAATTTCCCGTCATGGTGAATGCCTTGTCAAAAGTGCAAAAGGTCTCCGCACTGCAAGGTTGTTGATATGTGTTTAGAACAACCTCGAGTAAACAACTCCATGAGTTTAGTTTGAGGTAACTAAAATGTGAGTTGGTTAATTAGGTTGCGCTGATGAGTAAAAAGTCAACAATAGACTCATCGTCATCTGTCTGTCCGTAGAATAAAGATTAGTCATGGTGACTTTATTAACAATGTTGATTGAGAAGTGATCTAAGAAACATTGTGCTACTTGATTAAACGAGTAGATGGAGTGTCTTGGTAGCCCATTGTACCAGTCTAATGTAAGTCCTGCCAAAGACATTAGGAAGGTCCGTAGGATTAAAGCATCATCATGGGTGATCGATAACACCCATGTTTGAAAGACTGAAAATGTTGTTGTGGATCTTCTTTACTATTGAAACAATTGAATTTTGGCATTTCCCAATGTACATGGTATGGGTGAATAGGGATAGATAGATCAATGGGCTCATTACAGATTTAATCGTAGGTAAGAGAATTACACGAGCTTGAAATTGATGCTTCTAGCATCTGCATCCTTTCCATCATTAATTTGATGAGGTCATTGGTAGATTGTGACGGAAGGGCACCTCCTATAGTGTAAGGAGGTAGGTAATGAACATGCAATGTGGGTGGCATTCAAGTGTATGGTTGTGCCGAATAGGAAGATTGAGAATAGGGGACTGATATAGGGGAATATATCTAGAAAGGGTGACGGATGAGATAGGGGGTTGTTGATAGTATGTGTATGTAGGTGGGGCAATCACAAAGACTCTAGTGGTGATGGGGGTAGAGATTGTGAGATGGAGAGGACAAGATTATAGAATGGAGTAGGGGTCACCGACACCATGGGTGGTTATGTTGCAATTGGTATCTATGAGACAATGGGTGCAGATGAGGTTATGGTCTAGGTGGTTGATGAGGGGGCAACAGATACTAAAGGTACAACTGATACTACAGATGCAACAGCCATGGTGGTTATAAAGCCTAGCTAGAAAACCACTAGGGGTAAACCAGGTGAAGGTAATGACGTATTAGTAGGGGGTGATGTAGAAGTAGGAATAAGGGTGGGCGAGATGGATACATGTATGTCATATATCAATTGACCTAAGGAGTCCCAGGTGGAAGAGTGGGAAAGGTAGAACTATAAGGCCATGGGATTCTGATCAAGGAGTCATGAAAATTCCTCATCACCTATAGTGATGGTGATAGGTAGTGTTAGATCCATGGGTGATAAGACAGATGGTGGTGAAGGACCAGGTAGGAGTGGTTGACAACTTGTGTGGAATATAAGAGTGTTAGCTTGATTGTGAGTCAACACCATGTGAATGAATGTATATTAGGTGATGATGTATCCTATAGATGACACTAAGAGTAGTGGGAATGAATAAAACAAGTGTTTATAGGTGGATTTGGGAAATGTATCAGCTAAGATTTAGCATAGGTAACCGATGCCGCCAAGGATGAATGATGATGGTTCGTGGGGTAACCAAGGCCTTCATTGTGAGAAAAGGAATAGTTTTACCAAATGAGGTAAATATTTTTGACGGTCAGATGAACAAGTTGTATGATGACTGTTTATCAAAGCATAGAGAGTACAAAGACTCATAGGAACTCTGACAACAAATAAAATGAAATAAGTGTTCTTTGGGAAATTTAACCCAAAAGAACAGTAAAACTGGCTAGTAAAGAAAAAGCAATGCCAGAAAGGGGGACCAAAGCTAGTGGATAAACCGATGCCGGTTACTATGAAAATTGGAAAAATGTAGAAAAATGGATTGTTGTGAATTTGAGTCAGATAAATAATCAACCCAGAGGTCTAGAGATGATGCAGTGAAGTCTTGACACACTCAGAAGAAGTCAAAATACTCCAACTATGATTGTGGAGTGTGCAAGGAAAAATAATGGAAAAATGGAGAAACATATCCTCACACCTCAAAATGCATGTCAATCAAATGCTAAAAACACGTACCTAACAAGTGATTTTTAATGTGTTGAGCTTATGTTATTTATAAGATTGACTCATGAATTTAGAGTAGAGTTTTTGGTGAGGAAGGCTTCCTACAAAAAGGGATATCTAAAAGAAGAGGTTTCAGGTTATGTTATGGCGGGGGTGGGCTATCATCTAAGATAATGACTCAATAGAAGTAACGAGCTGGGGAGTACCTTCCAATCCTCTGATCGTGTGATCACTGACAAGCATTCCCAGGTAAGATGTTATTTAAGAAAGATGTGTATATTTAAATTTAGTGCAGTTGGGTTAGACTCATAGAGAGAGAGAGAATGTTCCTTCTACGATTCTTTATGTCAACCATCGATTGGGCATGACTTCCACCATATAGGTTGCCCTAATTTTAACGTGAGATAAATGTAAAAATTAGAATGTAATGCAACCAATTTTAATCCCAAATCAAAAATTACGTTTGATGAAGCAAATGATGAATAGGAGAGGGTATGATCTTTCACTAAATGTAGAAAGTAAGAAAGAAGAATGATTCCTTTTAAATGCACCAAGAGGAATGTTTCTTTTAGAGAAATTAGAAAGAAGAGAGGATTACCAGAGAAGAAGATTAATGTGTAAGCCTTTTAAAGGGAAATAAACACACAAATTTCACCTAGGAATGAATAAAATGCAATAGAACCCTTAATGGGTCCCACCGGTGTGCCAAAATGTTTCACTATTTTCTTTACGTTATTGAGACAAAACAGATAGGGGTAAGGGCTAAGGAGGAATACTGTTTATACTAGTTGATTGATGGTTGTTGTGCACGTTCTGACTTCTCGATCCAATATTGACTGTGAGAGCTTCCTTTTGGCTAGGAGGAACTACCTGAAATAGAAAACAAGACCACAAAAGAAGAGTTAAATAATATATGACAATGGACTACCTAGCATGTGCTAGATCCAGGAAGTGTGATGCTCCCAAGATGGTTGTCAATCCATTGTTTAAAACAACTTGATGCAAGAGATAAGAAAATTCCTACTATAGTTGATATGATTTAGGTATTTCATTCAAGAACAATAAGAAAATCTAACATAACAAGCTAGGTTATAGTCATATCTAAAGGGTAGGTAGGTCTCAGGGTACTGGGACTGGTCAAGGTTAGGTTCTAGGTTTTTAGGTCACTTGGTAGAAGGTTATGTGGTTCTGTTATTGGAAAAAGGTATGAAACACAAAGACTCGATGTCCACTTGGGTATAATCGACAATGATTTAGAAGGGACCGACGATGCTAATGGGTAACCAACATTGATAGGGTCATGGTGAAAGGAATTCAATGGGATCGATTATGACGGATTCAACTAAAGCTAAATAGAGATGGAAGGGTGAATAGGGAGGTATATAAAGGTCTTAGGTATACTTAGAGATTTATAGTAGGCAAAAATGGATGATTTGGTGGTTTGGGTAGAGGAATGGCTAAGTCTACAATTGGTAGAGGAGGGAAATGAACATGTAAAGTATAAATTGATAATGAAGTAACCAAGGCTATTATACTAAAATAGACTATGATAGTAGAAGATACGATTACTATAATGTAGGTTTGATGGATGAATAGTGATGTCAGTTGATCAAAAGAATGGTGTTTGAGTCCATGGGAGTGCTTCCGGAATTCTTCTATGAGTGTAATGCTTCGGATCTTTCATGATGCTAGCTATGTATGGATTTTTATAGGTGCAAAAATGTTATGGTTCTTTTTGCATGAATTTCTCTTCTCGTCTCCTTGATCTCAAAATATGCCCACCCAAAAAAAGTTTTTAAGGTGAATAAATGGTAATGACGATATTTTTGGGTTGACCGGTGTTGGTTTAGGGGTGACCGGCGTTGGTTGAGGTGGGATTCCTAAATTTATTTAAAATGGTAGATCTTTCCAATTTCTTGGGCTAGGTTAGTTGTTTCTCATGGATCAGGATGAAAGATTCCCTTCTAATGAGCGGGAATGTGGTTAGAGAAATATTAGGCATGTGACTTTAGGATTAGACCAAATCTTAGCTCATTAAGTCAAGTAAGATTAGGTCTTAGTTAGTTATGGAAACATGCCAAGAATAGGTCTAGGGTGAGGTGGCTAGATGAGGTGGAAATTAGCTTAATTAAAATAATTAAGTAATGAATATTGTGAGGATGGGTATTAATTAAATTAAATTAATATTAATGTGGGGTATAAGGGTCATGGTTAGGTGAATGTGTGTAAGATGGTTATTCGAAAGGGGACCAAGGGGAGTGTGACCCAATTTTTGTGTCTACAACTTGATGCCAAGGATTAAACCCTCTGGTGAATGCCCAAAAAATATCATATGAGAAGGTTTGTAATGTGCTCAACAAGGTGTTGGTAGAATTTGAGGTGAGGCTCTTTAGGAGAAATGATAGAATAAGGGTCTTGGAGGAAGAGCTTGAGAAGAAAAAAGAAGAGATCAATGAAAGAGATAAGGAGATAAATTAGCAGGAGATGATTAGCACATAATTAAGGCACAAGTTAAGGGATGAGAAGGATAAAGTGTGAGAAGTTTACAAGAAGGTAGAGGATATTACAGGTGCCATCATTCTAGTGCATCTAGATCTAACTCCTCTAGACCAGAAGTATAAGTCAACCTTGACCTTTGCTTGGAATACTTAACCCACATCCTCACCATGGAAAGGTAGCCACTCACATTGGATTCAATAGAAGAGGTGATGGCATGCCAAAAGGAGGAAGAAAAACTAAATATTGGGGAGACAAGCTCATCAAGATTCTGATCTCCTTGCCACCGTAAAGACTTCCATGTAAATGGCCAAGGTGTATATGAAAATTACACGATAGAGACAAGGTCGTGAGCATATTGGTTGCTATGGATGAGGCATATTTGAAGGAATTTTAATAAAAGAATAAAGGAAATAGGGTGGAGAGTGATAAGATCCTAGCCAAGGTTGAGAAAAAGTTAGAAGCAATCGATACCTTGCAAGGTTCAATTAAGAATCAGCTCAAGGAGCTATATCCCCAAGTCACTCACAAAATGGATGCATTGGATGATCTTAAGAAGCAAAAAGAAGGCATTATATATACATGAACACTAAGAGTAGTGAATTATGTTTTGATGAAGTGATCTCTCTAGTATGTGACCTACTTTAGCATGCACAGAGTGACGTAGATGCCCGGGAAAAGATTGAGGCTACTGTGAAGAAGTAATTCCCACTCCTACAACAATAGTAGATTCTTATATTCTTTCATTATTTATTCTTTGAAGGAGGATGTTTTGAGGACAGAGAAGACACGTAGTGTGGGGTGAAGTTGAACCCTAAATATTGGATGAGTATTAAGAGGTGCACACGGGAAAGACACGTGAGAAGAAGGGCACCAGGGGAAAGTGCACAAGACAAAGGGTTTAAAGAAGGGGTTAAGTGAAACCAAGATGTGTGTGGGAGGCAAAACATGGGTTTAAAGTACATAGCCATATTTGGTGTTCTAGAGTCACTTGAGGAAAAATGTGAGGACCGAAATAGGTGTGATAAGTGGATAAGGTACAAGCCTGGAACCTTAGAGGTCAAGAAAAGGATATTCCCATAGGGAATATTCCTAGAAGACATCATTATAGAGAGTGGAGGGTTTGCAAAGGGATAAGCATTCACTTATGGAGGACCACATCAACACTTGACATGTGATTTGTGCTTAGAGAAGGCATGGCGGTGGATGCTAATATTATATAAATAAATTCTTGGGCCGAGACACATATAATGAGATATAGATAAGACACTCAAATAAAAATACATAGAGTGATGAAGTGTTGCAGTAATGCTAGGGTTTAGAGTACTTAGTACTAGAGGGTTTTAAGGGATGCCATAAGAATATGTATGGGTATTGAGATCTGTAACAAGGGATAAAATGGGAAAAATTATAGTTAGGATCTCATATCAGGAAGGTTTACAGGAGACAAGTCTATGTCATTTAATATATATGGTCTGAGATGACCCTTTTTACTGTAATGTGGCTACCAGAACTCTTTTAAATCAATATGTGTGTGTGTGTGTGTGTGTGTGTGTGTGTGTGGGTTCATTATGTATAACTTGTTTATGGGTGTAAAACCTCATGTTATATGACTTATCATGGCTTAGATCTAGTTTATTATAATTATTACAATGTTATTTAGCTTTTGTGATGCATTAATGTGTAGATTTGTTAGTTGCATCTTCTACCTTTTCAAATAAGTGAATGTAATTATGTTTATACAAATAATCCTCCATTAATTACGGAACTTTATCACAAATCTCACATAAAGGAGGGGCTCAGTACCCACGCATGCCTCGAGTGAGCACCTAGCACCCACCGGGTGATAGGCCAACGTGTTTTGGGTTAGAAACAATTATTAAGGGTAAAGAAATGACTATATTTGCCAAAGCTCATGTACCATTTTAAACCACAACCTCCTAAATCTGAAAAACCCACTTTCACTACACTTGTTCCTAAACCTCCAAAACTTTCCTAAATATTCCTAAACTAGTTTCATTACCCTCCAAAATATTTAAAAATATTTTATGGTTGGTATTTGAAATTTGTCTTGGAGGATGCACACCTTTCTGGAAAGAAAAAAATAGCCTTTCTAGGCTTATTGAAGAATTCACCTTTAGAAGCATTACATTGAAAGAACTGAATGGCCTTATGATAATGCTTCAAACACTTGGGAAAGGTTTTTACAATACATATGAGTACTTGCAATATTAGGATAGCAATGAAATAGAGGGCATACTTATCTAGAGAGGTGTTTAGGAGGGGTTTCAAGTAAGTTTTTGAAACTACCTTGTTAAGTTGTCATATTTCAAATTTGAGTTTTTCCCTTGCAAAAACACATTAAAATAACTATCTCTCACTTGGGGACTTGTTATGTATCGAATTATGTGAGGGCATGATCAAAATGAGCTCCAAAATCTCAACAGATAATATGGACTAGTGCCTTATCCATTGGTTTAATAAGATTTAAAATACAAGCAGAAAATAATAATAAACAAATGCGGACACACAAAAATAAACACTCCACACCTGAAAAGGAAAAAAACACAATAATAAATGGAAACACATAACCTAAATTAAATTATGATACATGCAGGGGACAACCCACTTTCATTGTTTAGGTAATTTGAAGTATTTCTAACTATGAGGCAATTCCATATATGTACCATCCAGAAATGAGATATAGAAAGTATTTTCTCTACAAGGTTCATCATGGATTTGGAATGGTCCTAGCCACAAAGAGTTAAATTTTCCATAACTACCTTTTGGATCTCTCCTTTTATCCCATAATAAGACAAGATCACCAGTTTGGAAATATCTTGCCTTAGCCTTTTTGTCAAAAATATTCTTCACTTTCAGTTGATGTTCCTTGATTATATCAACCACTTTCAACTTTTCTTCACTGTGATTCTCAAGATACAATATTCTCTTATCCAGGGAATTATGCAATTGTCCATCTTCAACTTCCCTAGAAATTGGAGAGTGGGAAATTTGACCATGATGCGAATCTCAACATTGATTCCATCAAAAAATTGGAATAGTGACATAATAATTTCATTTTTGAAGTGATTTTTTCCCACACAATGCATCATAAAGATTCTTATGTCAATTCCTCTAATTTTGATTCACTAACATATAGACAATGGTTACAATCTTATTTTTACTCAATTAAGCTTAACCATTTTCTTGTGGGTAATAGCTTCATGTGTGTGACAATGATATTTCATAGCCATAACAAAACTAGGTCAACTCCATTAACGAAAAATTATGTTGAATTATAAACTACAACCTTTTGAGGAATTCCAAAATGGAGGATGATATTTTCTTTGATGAAATTACATACCATTTCGGTGTTATCCTATTTGACTAGGATGTCCTCCACCCATTTGGTAAAGTAGTATGTGGTTTTAAGCACATAGACATGACCTAAAATCAAGTAAGAATTGAGAACACTAATGAAATCTAGGCCCCACTACTGGAATGGGTCCTGAATGACCACTACTCAAAGAGGGAGTGCAACTAGTTGGCATCTCCCTATAAATTGTTTACAAGGCTCGCACTTGGAAATAAATTATTGAGCATCTATAAATAATGTAGGAAATTAAGACCTACCACGAGAGAATCTTTTAGGCACTCACCATGGTGGAGAAATGTCCACTACAAGCCTGGTCATATAAGCTATAAACAAATTTTATTGTTGCTCTTTATCAAAACCTTAGGAAACATCTCTCAAGTCCTCTCTTGTACAACACATGATTCTAGAATACATACCTCTCGATTTAAGCTTGATATTCCTTTCTTATTATATTCAATATGTTTTAGGAACTCATGATAAGTGAGAAAGTATAAAATATCGAAATACCAATTATTGGTGGTTTTTACATAAATAACTTGTTACAAGTCCTTATTTACACATCCATAACATTGACACTCCTTTTCTTCATTCTGAGTCATGAGAGACTTATCTTATACCATTAAAATTCACAATCTATTTCCTCAAATCAGATTTAAATGTTAGATATCTAATGCATAATCCACGGATCTTAGCCACCCAATTTCCTCTTTTAGCTCCTAGATCTTTCTAAGTCATAATAGATTTTATTGCTAACTCTAGAACTATTAAAATAGTGTAGGAGTTGAGGATGTAGAATCTGAAATTATTAATTTCTTTAACCATGACATAAGCATGCTTCTCCATTTGATTTTATTTCAACTGATGGTCTTTTATGAAAGAACTCAAAAAATAAATCAATGATTCGATACCTTCCTCATTCTTCCGAACTAATATGGTTGAGAGAGTATGTTCAAGCATAACAATAAAAAAATAAATATTTTTCCAAATTTAGAAACACCATGGTAGGAGCCTTAGCAATTTCTTCCTTGATTGCATTAAATTCCTCCTTACCTTCCTTATTCCACCTGAAACTTTCTTGAGGCTTCATCATGCTAGTGATATGCTTTATCAATTAAGAAAAGTTTGGAACAAAGTGATAGAGGAAGTTTACCTTGCCAAAGAAAGAATGAACTCCTTTCTTGTTGGTGGGAAGGGAGAGTGCTTGAATTTATTTTATCCTCTTGAGATCAATTTTGTCTCCTCCTTATTCATGATCCATCCAAGGATTTTCCCTTGAAGAAACCAAAGATGCACTTTTTAGGGTTTACAAAAATTCAATGTTGTTGACATCTAATCAACACTTGTTCCTAATGTCTCAAGTGATCTCCATGTCTTTGGAGAAGACCGTGAGGTTATCAACATAGATGATAATGCATTTCTTGAGGTATTTGAAGGAAAGATCCATTACCCATTGAAAAATTTCTTAGGCATTTATAAGGCCAAATGACATCCTATTATAGGAAAAAGTGCCCCATGAAGTTTTGAAAGTTGTTTTTGTCTATCTTCTTATGTTACATCAATTTCGTTATATCCAATAAATCCATTGATAAATGAAAAAATATTTGATCCTATGAATTCATGTATGATATGATCCATGATAGGAAGTGGGTAGTGTATTTTAATGAATCCTAGTTCAAATTGTAGAAGTCGACATAAATCCTTATTTCACAATTCATATTCCACACTAGAACAATATCATCCGCCCACATGGAGTGGTGAATAGGGAAAATGAATTTTACATTCAACATTTTCAAAACCTCTTCCTTGATTGTATCATCAATCTTTGAGTTATACAACCATTGCTTCTATTTGAAAGGTCTTGGATTTAGGCTTGAGTGGGATTGAGTATGCATCTCCTTCATCCTAAAGGAGTTGATCTCATCTTACAAATAGCTAGAACATCATGAGTATATTCTCAAAAACATGATAAAATTCCTTATCTCCTTTGGTGAACAAAATTTTCCAATATTTACCATTCTGCTACTCTCAGAGTACCAAATTTTCTTTTCAAATTCAGTAGTGCACCAAGAGGACTCTTTTGCTTTTTCCTTGATAAATGTGTCATGGTTATCGAACAAGTCTTCAGAGACACAAGGACAATTAGAATTTTGTTTCCTTGAGTCCGATGAATCCTTCTAAATCAACACCATCTATCTCTCCTTTATCTTCATCTACAACAAACTCTCAATTTAGAGCATCACTTCCTTCGTAGAAGAGATTGTTGAAGTTATCTCTTTCTCAAATAAAGATAGAAGATTATTATTGACATTGAACACCTTCCAGTGATTGAAATTATTCAACACACTAGGCTAAACACCATCTCGACAGTCACTTTTTCCTTGTTAAAGGATGGGTATGGGGTTATAAGGGAGGATGAGATGATTGGAGAACCATATTTATCATTTTTCTCACGGGAATAGCTAAAATTGAGAAATCATCAAAATAATCAATCCAATCCCATACTACTGCTCCGGTAATGCTTGATCCTTTATTTCTTGAATTTATATTTATTTCTAAACTACTTGACAATCAATTCAAAATCTCTAAGACATTTTAACTTATTGATACCCATATATTCAGCAACAATCATCCCTAGAATAAGGGCTTCATATTCTTCAATATTATTGGTGTTTCTAAATTGTAATTTGTAGGAAAAAGGAAGCAACTCACCCGAAAGAGAAGTTACCACAACACCTACTCTAGAGATAGAAATAGAATGAGTGTCATTGGATTCCATTTTCCATAGTTTATTTTCATCCTCCTTAATGAGAAAAGTAAATTTTTCATCTCTTTCAGAAGTCAATAATTAGTTACCAAGTCCACTATCTTAAAACAATACATCAGCCTTTGGATCCTCCAATTTTTAGAAAGTGTACTTCAAATTTTGCATGGGAAAAACTTCTTCATCTCTTTTTTCCTATAATTATTACTAAGGACCAATCCATTTATATCTCCCCTCCTAAGTCTCTATAGAAACTTCTTCTCAAATACATGCCCAAATATGCGGGGATGTCCACTACCAAAATGGTTAGTAAAACCTTTTTATCTTGAAGTCAGTGAGAGATACTTGTGCATCTTTGATTCTCAACACCAGTAGAACTTCTTTAGACTCCATAGAATATCAAGAGCCAATTTCTCACATCAAGGTGAGTCTAATAGTGTTAGTAACCTTTATTGGCATTACGTTATCTAAAGTTCTGATTCTATTATGAAATCATTCAATTGTTTCATTGTCACCCTTTGATCTAGAGGGAAAGATAAAATGGCTCTACTTTTTATTTTTGGATGCACTCGGGGAAAGAAAGTTATGTGAAGGAGGGATAGGTGGTGTTAGTAATATGCCTTTGGAATTAGAGATTACATCATTGGACTTTGAGCTACCACCCTTGATGTAACTGACAAGTCTTTTGATTTTTTCCAGATGGGTTTCTAAGAAATAAGATTTAGAAATATGAACCTTGGACATGTTCACATGCTCAATTATATCAAATGGAGTAGAAATAGATGGAAGGATGTTTTAGAGGGAGTAGATAAAGAAGGTACTACCTTAGAATTTTTGTAGTTTTAGAAAAAAAGTAGAAAAATGGGAAGAAGTGGCTGATTTTGTATGAGCATATGAAGTTTTCAAAGAATTGACCTTTGTAAAAGAAAAATTTGAATTAGGAGAAGTACTAGAGGAATTACTTGGTACAATAGATTACTTGTTACTCACCACAAGGCAGGACTTCTCTTCTGCAGATTCTAATAAGGTCTAGGTAGAGATCCTCCATTAATTATCCTATTTTTAGAGTCTCTTTCTAAGGATTCTCTTTCTTCTAGTTTTTTCATAGCAGTGGAGGAAGAAGCTCCATTTTGGGACTAAGAGTGAGTGAATACCGTATATCATAAACTTGGTGCATATTTTTCATCATCATCTTCTCCTGAGGAATACTCAAGGAAATTTATTTATGCATAATCTTCTACTTCTTTGACCTCAAGGATGTTAACATCCTCATTTTATTTTTTCAGTTATTCAATTTCTTCCTCTTTCTCCTCGACATTGCAAGCTACATTTATTGAAGGTGCTTCAAGAGTAATTTTCCCAAGTGGTGGACTAATTATTTTTTATCAAGAAACTTCCTCTTGGGATAACTTATGTTTATGAAGCTTGAGCTAGATATTTATTAAGGAGAGAACATCATTATCCATATTTTGAACTAATGAGTCTGTTGTTCTAGAACTTGAACCTTCACCTTTCTCCTTACTCGAACCTTTTTTATTTTCATAACATAACATTACCAATTCATATTCCACTTTAACAACACGTATTTTTACCTCATCCAAATTAGCTTGTTGAGTTCTTCTCAAAGATGAAACTTACCTCATGAAAGTGAGCATTTGTGAATAATGTTAAATTTTTTTCCTCTGTAGGATAGATAAATTTAGGGATTTTGTACAACATTATATTAAATTTGTCAATGAAATCCCTCATAGGTTTGTATGGATCCTTCTTGATTTGAGACCTTTGTGTGAGAAAGGCATGTGCATCATCGACATATTTTAACCTATATTCAAACTTGGTCTTTATGTCATTCCAGAAGGTTATAGATCTCCTTGGAAGATGGTAAAACTAGTCCACAACTACATCTTTCAAAGATTCTTTAAATAGACAAATTGATACATATTCATACCCAAATACTAGCACTCCATAAGAAGTGATGAAATCTGCAATGTGGTAATCTAGGGGATGCTTTTTGTCAATGTAGAACATGGGAAAACTATTTTGTGACCTTCTAGACAAATCATGCAAAGGTGGGTTGAGTGCTAATGGAACTTTGCTTTTCCCCCAAGGAAAAGGTGTTTGTTAACCCATTGGTGTTTCCTCTTCTTGGATCCTTCTTCTTCTTATTTGAATCTTTCAACAACTTCTTCATCAATTTCCTCTTGTGGAGGGATGTAGTTCAATGGTTCAACTAGAACTTCATCAACATGGCATTCAAAAGACAAGGTAGGATAAAATTATGGGAAGTATTGTTGACCTATTCTCCTTGAAATTTGACTAATTGGAATTCTGAAATCAACTTGTAATTTTCTTCAAAATTAGGATCAGACATAGAAGTATCCCTTGAAGATCAAGTATAACGTATCTCTATGATCTTGAATGCAAAATTTAAACACAATTCTTCTAGACTCTCCTCTTCTTATTTTAAGCTTGTTTTTATCTTTACAAAGCTTTTATATGTTCTTCTTCAGAATCCATAACTCTTTTACCTATCTCGTAATGGAAGAAATTTACTAATAGATGACCTCCCTCAAGTTCAATGCAATGTCTTCTTAGGTATGGAAGATAAGTTTAGGTCTTGGGACTAGTGGATGACTATGAATAGCCATTAGTGGAAGACATAAGGCTTAATGGATTTTTATTTGGTTTTTAGATATCTAATTTTTTTGTATTTTTAAACTAATTACTATTTATGTTATTTTTTTGTTTTGATGTGGTGTAAATATAGTAAAGAATTCTCCGTAATGGGCACCAAAATGTTGGCAAAATAATTAGTTGCTAGGAAAAATTATTTTATTTTCACCAACACTCTAGGTCTAAGTCCCTCCTGCTTGGGAAAATGGGATACTCCATTTATTGTATACTAAAAAATAGCATTTTGGTTTGCCAATAGGATGGGGATCCAACATGCACTCTCCACTATACCTGCGGAAAATTCTTGCACCTCGTGCAAGGAAAGAATTTTCAAGGGAGTTGGCATATTGGGAGTGAGAATTTAGAGAAAGGGGTTAATATTACAAGTAGGCTAAATCAGATTCTTACAAGCATTAACCATATTTTATCAACATAAAATTAGAAAGAAAAACAAATTTTCTAATTATAAAAATACAGAATCAACATGAACATAAAATCTCATTCATTCATTCATCAAAATATTTTACACTCTTCTTGGTCATACAAGATTGACATGTTCACAAAGCTGCAAATGAAAGAAATATAGGAAACATATGAAAGGTAAATAGAATAAATGATATATTTGATTGTTATTTGTACTTATCTACTCATGAACTCACAAAATTGAAAACCCCTTAAAATGATTAATTCATTACAATATATAGTTTCTTTAAATGACTCTTTGACCCCCACATGAGTTTTCGTTAAACTTTACAACATGTGACCTTTCACATTCCTTGGAAATAAATTAAGTCCCTTTTTATGAATAAGATGAAAATGAAAAGTAAACCCTTATCAAAGAATTAGAACATGAAAGAAGAGAGGAAAGGGGTGGGGAAGAGAGAAAGGAGAGGAGATAGCTACTTGGATGAAGACGATGCACTTGTTGATGGAGACTCACTTTCTGATGGACTTTTGGAGAGTTCCTCTGGGAATATCTTGATCCCTTTGAACTCATTACTATATTGAGCCACTATGAGTGCCACATTCTCATCCTAGGAAAATGTATAAAATACAAATATTTGAGCCAATTTTCTAAGGAAACATTGATATTCTTATATTTCAAGAATCATGCCTAGTGGTCCTTCATAGTTTTGGATATGAAAAATCTTATCTCAAAGTAAGAAACTCCAATGTGTCATCATTGAAGTAAAATGGATCTCGATCTCTTTCTTTATAAGCTCTTCAAATTGTTTCAATAGATCGTCCATTGAAGTGTTTTCATCCACTTTGGGTACTCCAATTTTTTTTTCTAACACATTCACATAATATTGCATCTTTGAACATTTTGTATCAAGTGACAATATTTCTAGGCCACACTTGAAAAAAATCTTCAGATGCGAGAGGTGTATAATTTTTTTACCAATTGTTGGTGAGAAAATTTGTTTGGTAGAAAAATTAGTGGTTTTATTGCCAACACTATATGAGTCTAAGTCCCTCTACTTGAATAGTGAAGCTATGTGTTTACATGCATGTGTGAAAAGTGGTTTCTTTTGTGGCCTTGTGGTTGGGGATCAAACAGGGCCCTCCATTGACCATGTAAGAAACATAAAAATTTCTTGCTAGAGAAGATTTTACAAGAGATCGGGAAAGGGAGAAAGAAAAAGGGAGAAGGATTAATGTTTTTGGTAGAAAATCAAATTCCTACACTTATTAATCAGAAATTTGAACACACGTAGTTTTAAAATAAAATAATCACGTAAATGAAAACAAGATGGTTAATATTTATGAGCAAAAATATCATAAATCCGCCAATCAAAAAGGCTAGAAACTCCTTGTATTGATGCTTGAGTAAAATTATACATCACAAGAGTGGAAGAATGTAAAGATGAGAAGTAGAAGAATTGTTATCTCTTTTTTTCTTCACAAGAATAACTCTCTCACGAGATTACAAATATGAAAAACCCTTAGAAAGAGGGCGTCTTTACAATTTATATATTTTTGGAAATATCTTCATCTATCCCCCAATGACTTATCAGACGCCCTTACATAACTTCAAAAATTTTATATTCTTAGCAAAATTTTAAATCCCTTTTATTAAATAAAGGTGATTTATTAGATTATGATCCTAAAGTCACTTTTTAATTAAAATAAAGGAATTATGAAAAAATGAAACCCCAATGAGGAATTAGAACATGGAGGAGAGAGAAATTTGTGGGGAGGAAGAGAAGAGAGAAATAAGAGAAAGGAAGAATCATGTTGATGAAGAATTTGCTTCTGATGAAGTCCACTGATTCTTTCCAAACGATTAGATGAAATTATCTAATGCAGTGAACTCTAGATCCTCAAACTATTTACATCCTAAGAAATATCTTTCGAATAATGCACGAACACCTTGAATTGAATGTTTATAAAAATTTTGAATGCTTACTTGGATGACAAAGTGGGAATTTATCACGGAGGTCCAATCAAGAAGCGAGAATGGAAAGCGGCCTTTGCAATGAATTTTACAACATGGCCATAATCTTGCACTAATTAGAAATATATAATAAAGTGCATTTTTAGACACTCGAAGATTGATGACCACAAAATCCTTGTACATAGTTCATAGACAAAATTTACACATTGATAAGGTAAGGCACAAAGACAAATGGAGACTCCATGGATAACAATAAAGAATTCCCATCTACAAATAACCAATCCAAGCCATGAAAAACCACCATTCCTTTGATCTTCTAATTACACACATGAATGGGAAACTTGAAAAATCTGTGAATTTGAACTTCATGCTTCCTAGAACACTTTCTACACCCAAAAAGGGGGATTTACTATTTTTAGCTTTACGGATCACCCATGTGTATAATTCCATGTGAACTTAGCTTTACGGATCACCCATGTGTATACTTCCTCTACCATAATTTTTTTTTGATATGACTAACTAATTATAGCAAGTGACCATAGAGGAAACTTACTATTTTTAGTAAGTGACAATTTTTGACCTTTTCGGCTCTGCCCACTAAGATTGTTCCTTTAGACTAGTTTTGTGCACCTCTCTTCTGTTGAAACTGATTTCGGCATAGGCTTTCCCAATATATCAAGTGCCCATGTAGGAGGCTTAATATTTTTAAAAGGGGGTTCGGGCATCATTTTTCGATGAAATAAACTTTTTGATATGGGTTTTTTCCCTTCCATGCACCTCTGAAATTTCATCTTGATCTGGTGTCTAGAAAAGGATATTTTAAAAATTCATTGTTTACTATGGGGAAACTCGGGTTTGTCCACCATAAAAATCTAGGCGTGCATGTAAAAATTCATTTTCTGTCCTTAGGCCTTCCAAAAATAATAATGCAAAATACAACACGTCGATTTGTTTACCAGTTTGTGAGATACGAGTGATTATTCTTCACAGACTTTGGGGTTTTTTCAGAAAAATTATAGTTTTTGTTCATTTAAAATCTTGTTTTTTTCACATTTCTTGATATTTCAGATCATGGAATCCTATATGATATTATTCAAGGAAAAAAATTATGGATTCAAGAACTAGAAAAATTTCTCTAGCATTACGGCAGTATACGAAAGGCAGGGGGGATGAAAAATGCAAAATAGCTATGTCCTTTGGTATTTATAGATTGGAATATGAAGGGAAAGGGATGGGTGAATTTTTTTGCACCTCATGTCCCTTTGGAAAAGTAAAATGGGTGCAATAAAATCCTCCTTTCTCTTCGTTTAACAAGTGGTGCACATGCAAGGTTAGGGGAGGAGCAGTCCAATGAGTCAAAGGGGCTAAAAGGTGAGCGCTAGGCCATATGAGTGACCAAAAGTTTAAATGGGGGAGGGAGAAATTCTTTACACCTTGTGTACCTTTGTTAAGGTGAGATAGGGACATGAAAATGCACCTCAACGTGGTGATTCCACATGTCCCTATGAAAATTTGGATAAGTGTTGAAGAGTGTACCTTGAGAGTGACTTGGAAAGGTCATAACTTGATCTCTCGGATGAATTTTCGGGTGCTTATTTATATAATTTTTCATGAAAAATAAATTTTGAGAAGAATGGTGAGGGTAAAAATGATTTATTTTGAATGAAAAGCCCTCAAAAATCTCATTTTGTCTCTGGATTTTCTATTGTGCATTAAATGAATGAGTTGTCCTGAAAAATGGATGGTGCTTAAAGATGATATTGTTTCTCCACCATATAAGGGATTTAAAATTATCTCCAATGATATATTATTTGTCTCATAAATAATTCTATAGATCCTAAAATCACTCTCGAAACTCAGTTATTCTTCCATGGTAATGTTATCCAAAATTCACCCCTCAAGGTAATTTTGATAACATGCATCAAATTATTCAGTCCCGAGCAAGTAGATCGATTCAAGGAAAAAAATCATGTTTTTGGGGTCCTCGGCTTCTCTCTAACTCTCACATCCAAGAAAAAATCCCAACGAGTTAGAGAAAATGGAAAAAATGTATAAAATAAGGTTTCAGGACTGTTCCAAAGCATTTTGGGTCGAAGGGTTCGAGTCGCTTGAGGTTCGTCGTACCAAGCTTGGGGCGAAAAAGTAAAAAAATTGGCTAAGTCGGACATTTTTGTCCCCGAGGTGGTCGCGGGACAGTTGGGACGTGGGGGACGAGAGGGACACAAAAAGCCAAAATGGCCGAGAGCAGAGAAAAATCATCTAAGTCTTTTGTCTCACGCAGTTTGGGAAAGCCGGGGCAAAAGTACGTGTGGGACGCGAATCGGCCGATTTTCCGAAAGATAGTCCATTTCGGGCGGTTTGGAAATATTTGTCCCAGGCAGTCTGGGACAGTTGGGACAAAAGTACGCGAGGGACGCATGGGACACGAAAAGGTGAAAAGGCCACAAACAGGCACAAAGACAGTCCATTTTGGGTGGTTCAGAAATATTTATCCCAGCGATGCACCTGGGATAGTTGGGACAAAGGTACGCGAGGGACGCGTGAGACGCGAAAAGGCGAAAAGGCCGCAAAAGAGACAAGGAGGCCTGCAGATGAATCAGAATGTGCCACGTGTCAGAAGGGGAAGAAAGTTGAAAAAATTACTAAGTGTTTCATGCAAGGTAAAATTTTGAAAGGAGGCCCGTGGACGAATCAAATCTCGCCACGTGTCTTCACCATCGACCCAGCAGAGCGAGGCAAAAATTAGAATTTTTGGCAAAATGTTTTGCCGAAAGTCCAAAGGGTGAGTTTTGGCCCACTGCCCCCACCACCGAATGGAAGCTCATGGCCAATCAGGGCCTGACACATGTCATCCAAGTGGTGGAGCGTGGGGAAAATTTAAAAAAATTTCCAAAATGCAAAAAGAGGTAAAATTCAAAATTTTTTCCCTAAATCTTCAAATGGCCATAACTTTCGATCCGAGCTCGATTTTCACATTCTTTATATCAATGGAAAGCTGGTGAGATTATCTACTTGATTATGGGCCGTCTTGCATTTTAGTTCATTTTGGAGAGAGAAAATCAAGAAAATGTCTCTGGCACGTGGTAATGGCCAGCAATGACGTTTCAACAACCAGTTTTAATGCAAAATACAGTTCGCCACTTTTAAGTTTGCTAGGGTTCTCACCTACCACCATAGTGAGATGAATTAAATGCAACCTATAGGTGGTTGGGGTAGATTTGGATTTCCTCTCTCTTCCCTCTCTCATTCTTCCTATAAATTGTAAGAGAGGGCTTCTTTCTAAACGTTGGACATTCTTGTTTTGCCCCTCCCTTCTTCTCTTCGGCAGTGAATTTGTGGAGTTCAAACCTCCCATTTAAAGCTGTAATGCAACTTTGCCTCTTAGCATTTTGTAGTGTATTGTATCAATCTGTGGAGCAAGTAAT
Organism: Taxus wallichiana var. yunnanensis; assembly: GCA_018340775.1. Classification (NCBI taxonomy): domain Eukaryota; kingdom Viridiplantae; phylum Streptophyta; class Pinopsida; order Cupressales; family Taxaceae; genus Taxus; species Taxus wallichiana. Next base: position 76,805,587 of record CM031235.1, on the reverse strand, counting down.
GCATGTCTGTGGATGATTCTCAACCCTCTTTGTGTTCATTTGCATCCTCCTAATCTTTCACTACAAATTTTGTTATCTGTGCATGATCTTGCATCACATTTTAATGGTTTGTGTTTATTGGCAAGATAGGTGTTCTTCATTCCTCGATGCATCACCTTTGTTAGTTTAGGTTTATTTTTATGCATCTTCTTACCCTGTCTCCTTGGCAAGTTAGATTAGATTTTGAGTAAACCCTCTGCATTTTTTTCATGTGCATCTGAACAGAGGAATAGGAACCGGCCTTCATCCGGAGAGCTTTTCCGATTTCGTAAGGTCCCACATTTGGGAAAAGCTCCATGTTATCCAATCACACTAAGAGTCTCAACCCATCAAGTTGCAGACACTTAGGGGAGTGATTCGGTGATAACAGATTTTAGCATGCAAAGTGGGACCTTAAAGGTCCTCACTTTTATTGCAACAAGATCGATGTGCACTTTTTGTAAGTTCCGGCTTTGAAGGAGCTTAAAATCACACATCTGGAGACTCCAAAAGAAGCATAATCCGTTTGTTTTAGCGAGTCCAAGCCTATCAAATTTATGAGAAGAATACGGACCGGAGTCAAGAACTAGGGAGGAAGGATTGTTTTTCACCTACACTGTCTTTAGGGAGAGAAAGAAGGGAAGAAGAGCTCAAAGATCTCCATCTCCACCTAATAGAACCTTGTCAACACCTCCACCTGGTAGGCCTTTCATCCAATCAACAAGGGTTCTCAGGCCAATCAGAATGGCACAACCACCGAATCCGTATGTCAATTTCACTAGCGGCAGACCCACTTGCTCTCAATGCACAACATCCAATCCCAATTACAGCATTGAAGAACATTCCATACTTCACTGGAGAGAACTAGACTACTCCTGGTGATCATGTTAAAGACATTACCAACCTTTGTGTAATTCATGAAATCAATGAGATGCAAGTTGCTATCAAATTGTTGGAATCCTCATTCAAGGGGAAAGCTTTACAATGGTTCAGGAGCCTTGCCTTAGGTTCTATTCAAAATTGGAATCAGCTATGTATAGCCCTCCATGAGCAGTTTGGGGAAAAGGGAGACAACTTGTCCCTTTTGGAGCAGGTGACAACTATCAAAAGAGCTCCCAATGAGCGGTGGTGATTTTAATTTCAGATTTCAAAGGACTTGGGAGAGAATTCCGTCGTAGTCAGGGCCAGCCAATGAGAAGGTGCTTTTCTTTACTATCTCAAAGCTCTAAATTATGATATTTCTATGTTGATTCGGTCATGGGAGGCATAACTATCCTTATGGCTTATAGCATTGCCATTAGGGCTGAAAATTGTTTGATTCAAGTGGAAAGCTAGCTCCTAGGCCTCCAATGCCATTATATCCAAGTTTAGAGAGCCCAAGTACTAGCCAAGTGCCTAATTTAGCTTATATTCCCACTCCTAGAAATTAGAGTTCAAATGAAGCTTCTAATTCATCTTCTAGTGCCTCAAACGAGCTTCAAGAAGTCATGAAGCAATTGCAAAACCTAGGTAATGAGTTGGTTACACTCAAAAGGCAGCGAGCTCAAGGTTTTAGACCTTCCTTCCAGCCTCAAGCTCGGCCTAATAGGTAGCCATATCAACCTCAAAGACCATCCAATCTAGCTGCAAATTAGAATCAAGCAAGGCCTCCTGCCAACAGACCATTTCAGCCCAATAACCTCAATGTTGCATCCACATCCAAAGCTTTAGTACCGGTGCAAAATAACATGGCCCAAGAATATGATTGGTGTTTCTCGTGTAGTCAGCCACATAACCAATCAATGTGCTTTAACGGTGCATTAAATCAGGCTCTTATGGTGCAAACCATTGGTGGGTCGCAAGAGTCTAGCCACGAAGAGGATCAACAGCAAGAAGCACCTCAGCAAGGAACATCTCCGAACGAAACTACTCTTGTCAATTGGCGGGTTGAAGATTTACGTGGTATGAATAAAATACCCTCTCAAGGTGTTACAGCCAACACAAGGTCAAAAAGGAGACATTTGGATCAAGGATAGCCATTGGCTCCAAGTAATCCACAACCTTCTACCACTCCACAAGTTTTGGCAAACAAAATGTAGTCCCAAACATGCAAGAGGAGCACCCAAACCAGCTCCTAAACCAACTCAAATACCAGGATGAATATGTAAACCAAGGGGACAAAAGAGATCCTTCATCACCATTTAGTATCATTGATCAAATGAAGAAGACAAATGTAAATATATCAATGTGGGAATCCCTATCTATCCCAAGCCGAGATAGATTTGCTACAAGTTGCCATGAAGGACTAGCCAACTTCGAATCAAAGCAAGTCCGAATGCAAGAGAAGGTGCTCACAAATGCTGCCCACTGAAGGGAATCATGGAGGACAGCAGGTAAAATGTTGAAGCCCCCTCCTTTTTATGTCTCATTAATCATTAGAAACCAATTGGTGCACAATTGCATGATTGATTCCGGGGCAAGTAGCTCGGTAATGCCCAAGCAAATAGTGATCAACTAGGAATTCAATATGAAACCATATCCAAAGGGTAGTGTAGTTGGATGGGACAAGTAGTAACAATGATTGGGGTGATTGGAAACTTGAGTCTTACCTTGCATGCATGTCCAAATGTTGTTGTTTTACAAGATGTATCAGTTATAGACCTTCCACCACTCTTTGCCCTATGTTTGTCAAGAGATTTCACAGCCAAGATTGGAGGATATTTGTCTACTGATTGGTCACACATGTTGTTTAGAACGAGGTATGGAACCAAAGCTACAATCAGGTCTGAACCTATTGCAAACTTCCACATTGAGCCCTACACTCCAAGTCAGATCAATGCCAACTGTTCGGCATTTGATCAAGAAGATCACCCAAGCACTGATGAAGCTGACACCAAGGTTGGAAGCATCCCGGATCTAACTCTTGATGAATGGGAAAACAAGGTGCATGCTTTTGATCCTTATCAAGAAGTAGAAGAATCTAAGCTAGGATTCTATTGCATACATGAAAAAGATCAGCCCATTCCTAGCATCACCAAGCCAGACCACAAGGATGAGAATGAGGTATGGCAGCTTTTTTTTGATGGATCAAGGAGTAGACAAGCTACCGGAGGGGGAGCCATGCTGGTTTCACCTCAAGGAGTAAAGTACTATTCAACGTTTAGATTTCAGTTTGCATGCTCCAATAACACCGTTGAATATGAAGCCTTAGTGCGAGGATGCATTGGGTGAGAAAGAGAGGAATAAAGAACTTGCAAGTCTTTGGTGACAGTGAATTGCTTGTAAATCAGGTCAAATGGCAACATGCTACCAAGAATGATCTACTCAAGTCCTACAAGAATAGGGTGTGGGACCTCATTGAATATTTTGAGGGCTTTGGCATCAAATCGGTTCCTAGGAAAGAGAACCAAGTCTTGTGCAGGCTTGCAGCGGTTGGGGCAGCCTTTGATATTATGGAAAGCATTCAAAAGGACAAGGTATAGACAAACATCCATGTGATTGTGAGGCCTTGAGTGCCATATAACAATGTAAGTTGGTAAGTGTTTGAAAATGATCAGCAAATCATGCATTTCTTGCAAGAAGAGGCTGAATTCTCGGCCAAAAAATCGGGAAAATTTAGAGCAGCAAAGTATGATGACCAAGTGGTACATTGAGAGCTAACAAGCTACCCAAGGACTTATCACTTTGGAGTCCATTTTTAATCCCAATGATCAATTTAGGAAAGAGAAAGCAAACATTCAGGTCAAGAGAGAAGATTCAGTATCCATCTTGGTGGAAGAGAACAAACCATTGCAAATTGGAAAGATGACAACTAAACAAGAAAAGTATGAGTTCATACAGCTATGTCAAGAGTTCCCTGATGTGTTTTCTTGGAGCTATGAAGACTTGAAAGGTTTCAATCCCGAGTTAGTTCAACACACCATTGAGTTGGATCCAAATACTAAGCCCATCAGGAAAAAACAAAGGCTAGTCAATCCACACATGGAACCTCTCATGAGGAAGGAATTGGGCAAGTTGATTGAGTCAAGAATCATATTCCCAATCAAGCATTCTAGTTGGGTTGCCAACTTAGTTCTAGTCATAAAGAAGAGTGGAGAAATCAGATTGTGTGTTGACTTCAGAGACTTGAATAGAGCATCTCTCAAGGACCATTACCCACTCCCTTCTATGGAGCAAATTTTGCAAGTGGTGGCTGGCTCGAGAGGTTTTCACTACTTGATGGCTACTCGGCTACAATCAGATTATGGTGAAGGAAGAAGATCAGTTCAAGATATCCTTCACAACCAAATGGGGACCATATGCATACGGGAAAATGCCATTTGGGCTATCCAACGCTGGAGCTACCTTCCAAAGAGCAATGGACATGGCGTTCAAATGTTTGATCAACAACGTGGTGCTGATATACCTTGATGATATCACTATTTTTTCAAAGGATGCAGTAGACCACCTCTCTCATTTGAGACAAGTCTTCCAAAGGTGCGGGAGATTTCGAGCGTCTTTGAATCCTAAGAAGTGTATCTTCCTAGCACATGAAGGAAATATCCTTGGCCATATTGTATCCAAAGAAGGATTAGAAATTCATCGAGAGAGGGTTGAAGCCATAAGAGCACTACCATTGCCAAGCCACAAGAAGGCCCTTCAGAGTTTCTTGGGGAGAATAAACTTTGTTCGGAGGTTTGTCCCAGATTTTACAGCCCTTGTCAAACCTATCACCAAAATGTTGAAGAAAATCATGGCTTTCAAGTGGGCAACAGAAGGCAAGGAGGGTTTTGAAGCAATCAAAGAAGCCATCTCCCAAGCACCGACTCTCATCAACCCGGATTTCTCCAAGGATTTCATCCTCTATGCATTTGGAGGTAATGATACTATTTCTTTCATTTTCGTCAATGCGAGAACAAGGACAATGATGAGCAGCCAATTGCTTTCTTCAGCCAAAGCACGGAGGACTATGAGGTGAGATATTCTTTTATTAAGAAGCATGTACTTACGATAATCGAAGCTTGAAGAAATTCAAGCATCTAGTCTTAAACAACAAATTTCAGTTGTGGGTCTCTCATGCGGGAGTAAAGGACTTCCTCCTCAACAAGGATTTGAATGAGAAAAGAGTAGGTTGGATCACTCATGTCATGGATTATGACATAGAGATCAAGGTCACCAAGCTGGTAAGAGGAAAAGGATTGTGTGAGCAGCTAGTTGCACGGGAAAGCAAAAGGGAGTATGCTGATGAAGAAGAGGTTGTTTTTGACAGATCAAGACAGCCATGTGCAAGGTAGCACTCAAAAAGTATAATGCACTTCCTAAGCACGGGCCTATGCCCTCTAGAGATGAACAAGACCCAAAGAAGACACTTCAGATTGCAAGCTATCCCATATGCCATAGTAGATGATGTTTTGTTCAAGAAAGATGTGAATGGAGTCTTTGCTTGAGATGCATTGGTATAAATCAAATTCATAGGGTGTTGGAAGAGTTCCATGGTGGACCAGCTGGTGGTCATTTTACACCAAGAGTGACAGCCCTAAAAATCATGAAGGCTGGTTATTATTGGCCCAATATTTTTAGTGATTGCTTCGCATGGATCAAAAGGTGCAAGAATTGTGCATTCTTCACAGGTAAAGAAAGGCTTGCTGCCCTCCCATTGCATCCAATTTCAGTTGACCAGCCATTCATGCAATGGGGTTTAGACTTCATTGGAGTCATTAATCCCAATTCAAGCCAAGGGCATAAGTGGCTTTTGACAGCCACAAATTACTTCACCAAATGGAGTGAAGCAGTAGCACTCAAGGAAGCAAATGAGTCTAGAATCTTAGACTTCTATGAGGGGATAGTAACCAGATTTGGCATACCTACTACAATAATCTTAGATAATGCATTAGCATTCATTGGATCCAAGGTGGTGAGTGAGCTGTCAAGAACGGGATCTACCTAAGTACTTCATCAAACTACTACCCTCGGGGTAATGGCCAGTGAATCATTAAGAGGACTCTTGATGAGAATCGAGAGGTCTTGGAATACCAAACTAAAATCAGCCTTATGGGCTATGTAGACACCAAATTTGTGTCTTACGACCCCTTGTGACCCGTATCTCATCTCGCAACTTAACCTCATCACCTAAACCTTACACAATTATTTATTAATTACCTTGTAATTGATAAATCCACATCACCTTACCTGCCACCTCATTTTGCCACCTCATCATGACCTAGCCCTAACCCTAAACTAACCTAATTAAGACCTATGACTTGGTCTAGACTCACATCCATAACTAATGCCTCCTTACTCGCACCCAAAACCAACCTTCTAGCCACTTGACCAAGCCCGCAACTGATCTCTCGGGAGAAAAGTAGGGAAGGTGGGCAATTTTACTAAAAATAGCCTACTTTTTCCTTACCGATGCTGGTTCCTACTCGACCGCCATCGGTTACGCAACCGCCATTGGTTCCCTGTAAATGGGCTCCCAAACCAAAAAAAAAAGATCAGAATTTCATTTTTGGATCGGAGAAAAGGATTCTTTGAATCAAGAAAGAGCATCGGGGAGCGATCGAGAGAGTCAGGACCTTCACTTGACCGGCGAGAGACGAGTGGAAATACCAGAAGTGTTTACAGCAAAGGAGATCATCTTGCATCTTCGTCAAAACCAGTAAGTCACATCTTGCATGTCCTCTGTTATAACATTTCTTATGCCTTTTGAATTACAGTCCTCATAAATCCATCCTGAATCCACTACCCGGCATGCATATTACCCTGTAATTATCATTCATCTACCTCTCATCACTTTATTTCCTAATACCACCTATATACAGCCTTACAAACAACACAACTACCCCACAAAGCAACTAACCTATAGATCCTAGAACCCACCGGTATCGGTTATCAGTAACCGGCATCGGTTATCAGTAACCGCCATCGGTTCCTCGATCAAAACCAGAAAACCAGCCTTTCCCCTACCCAGTTCAACGAAGCAACTTAATTGATATTTTACATTCTTTGGTGTTAATTCATATTAGCGGGAAGCCGACCACCTTTGAAAGGAAGTTTTATATTTCACACGGGCCCAAGGCTGTTTCCTCATTTATTGTCTAATCAAAATCTTGTGGTCTTGTGTTCTTATTTGCAGGTAGTCCTTCCAAGACAAAAAGGAGTTCTTCGCAATCAGCCTGATCTTTCTCTACGGTACGCGCACACCATCTCGACATTCTACAGGTATTCCTCCTAGCCCCTAACCTTATCTGTTTCTAAAAGGAACGAAACATTCCGAGTGAAACATTTTGGCACGCCCGGTGGGACCCATCTTGGGTTTCTGTTTCTCTTGCTTATTTTCATTTTAGGAAGCATACTTATATGTTGCTGCTTTTGTTATATATTTCGTAAAGAATTTGTCTTGCTTTCCTAGTTTCGCATTAGTGAAAGTCATCTCTCTTGCTTCATCGAACATAATTTTCGATTTGGGTTTAAAACACGTGCATTGCATTCCTGCTTGTTGTTTTTCAATTCTAGTGAACGTAGATTAAGTAACAGGTCATACACGTGGGGGTGATATCCATGGTATTGACAAGAAATTAATCTTACATTCACTGCACAACACATACCGAATCACTTCACAATTAACACAACAGCTCAAACATCCCCCTTTTTTTTTCCGCGGTATTCCTCCGCCCGATTGAGGTAACCTTATAAGCCAAAACAACTTGACATTTCCCCTAAGTCTCTTGTTTAGGATTCTCACATCATTCTACGTCTAAAGGCATAAGCCCACGATAATTAAAATTAACCCTAGGGTTAATCTCTGGATTTGTGTGTGCATCTTGCTTGTTTTTAGTTCTGTTTTCTTTCTCATACTCTGTCTTCTGTGATCAATAATTGGACACGTATACTAAACGTTGTTAAAAATCAAATTAGCAGCCTTTTATATCTTGTTAACCCAGACTTCTTACACCGACATCGGTTACCTGACCGACGTCGGCTATAGTATAACCGACATCGGATACTAGACCGATATCGGTTACTGTCTTCTACAACCCCTGACAAACCAGCAACCTGCCAATTTCACCATTCTAAGGCTGTTTCTGTTCCGGATAGATTGAAACCCTACTGTGAACACCTGTCCATGGTTGTTATCACTCGAAAGCAAGCCGCCGCCATGGTTTCACATGCTTGCTCTGTTTCTTTACCTGAATCACCCCCTTCACATTCTGTGGGGAATCCTACAGACACCAGTGAGATCCCCCAAATTCCTGTAGGAGACAAGGACTTTGCCAAGTTTCTGGATGCTAATTCTAGCACTGTACAATACTATTTGTCCCATACCCCTGACCGTACGCCTGATGGTCAGCTCCTTGTTGGTATGCCTATTAGTATAGCTGCTCATTTAGCTCCCACTCCGCCTGATAACACCGCCTTGCTTCCGGCACCTTTAGCCCCATCTCCCAATCCGACAGCTTCAGAGGTTCATACGACTCAGATTGGCTTTTCTTTGGCTAATCTTGGACCCCACATATCATTACCACCGACTGCCCCTACCTCATCTCTCTTGTAGACTACTCCATTCATGACTTGCTCTCTGCCACCTATCCACACGAGCTTTCCTTCTCAAGCTCCGCCTACCTTTTCATTCCCATACACGTATCCAGTAACCTCAACACCTTATATGGGACATCCCTATTCTGTCGCCTCAACATATTCATCCTCCATACCTTATCAACACTTAACCCCACCATTGTCCAGTGGAGGCCCTTGGCCCAATTTGCCTCCGTTTGCCACAACCGCACCATCATCTCATCCAACCACAGATTTCATCAAACAAATGATGGACAAAATGCAAAATCTGGAGGCTTCTGTGTCGGGAAGTCGTAGCGCCTTGACATATGAGCAAGTTTGTCGGGAGCCCATTCACCCTTCTGTCCCCCTTCATTCATATCCTCCTCAATGGGAGCTGCAGAAATTTACTCGTTTTAATAGTAAAGAGGATCCTCAACAGCACTTGCGATCATTTAGACATGCTTGTTATTTGATTGCCCATGATGATGCCTTGCTACTCCGCACATTTCCCATGTCCTTATCAGGACCCGCCTTGGAGTGGTACAGTGCTTTAACCCAGCACTCAATCTTCTCTTTTAACCAACTAGCCCAATCTTTCTTGGATCACTTCTCCATTAACATTGCTAAGAAAGTATCCATCACCGACCTTTATGCCATCCGACAATTCGAAGACGAATCTATCGCAGATTTCGTTGGACGATGGCGTGGCCTTATCAACCAACTTACATATGCCTTGCCTCAGGCTGAACTTATCAAACTTTTCACACGGGCATGTGCTAAGCACATTTCTCCTACTCTTCAAATTCAAACTTTCCACACATTTGATGAGGCCTTTACCATGGCTCGGAAACTAGAAATTCGAGCCTTAGAAGAAGAGAAATTGCGGTTGCGCAACAAAAACCCCAATTTCCAAACTCCTGATTCTACCAATAAACCAAATACCACCACTCCTCACGCGTCCACTTCTTCTAAATCAAAAGGAGCTGTCCACACGGTGATGGTTAAATCTCAAACACCGTCTAATACCCCACCAAAAACCACCTATAAGTACAAAGCCGAGCCCATCAACTACACTCCCTTGGGAGAAACATATGGTGTGATATTGGAAAAATTGCTCAAAGTAGGAGCCATTACATTACCTCCTGTTAAACCTCATTCCGGGTTTGATTCCACTCGCGCCATACCTTCCTGGTACAAAGAAAATGACTTCTGTAACTTCCACCGCGTGAAGGGACACAGTCATGAGAACTGCAAGATGTTGAAAAACATAGTGCAGGAAATGGTTGCAGGGGATATAACCCTCGATAATCCTAATGCCCCTGCCAACCGAAATTTGAAAATCTTCAACAAACCATTCCCGAATTACTCTCCCAACAAGTAACACAAACCGGGATATCTTAGCTAAGGAGAGTGTTCATGAGATCCATGCAGTCTTGATACCCACCAAAAGCCTCTATCGAGAAAATTTTGAATCAAGCCTCTTCACTAACACAGGAGCCCGAACCTCCTTTACCACCATCGAACCAAAGCGAAATCATTCCTTTACCCATAAGGGAGTTAACTGCCCAGACTCCTCTTCCCATCGATGAGTCTGCTTATACCACATCCCTACAAGACTGTGAACGGATGTTATCTAATCTATCTATTTCCCAGACTTCCCCTTCTACCACTCTTGTTGCACAAGAGGAAGGTACGCCACTCCTTTTGACATCCTTAGATGAGAAATCTCTTGCACCGACATCACCAAATTCTTTAACCATGACGGATCCTCTCGAACACGCCCTCTTACCTATTAGTTCTTCATCGCCTAAATCTTTTCAACGACCGGTTGACCTCTTAACATCTATTGATACAGTGCCTCATCTACTCACTGTATCACACCCACAGTGGACTGGAATCACAACCCACCTTTCTTCCGTACCAAATTTACAATTCAAACCTGAAGACTGTCATTCTCCAGAGGATAGACAAATCCTATGGGAACGTTTGAGTACCCCTTATTCTACTCAAATGCAGATGACCGATCCTGAGACCTCCACCATATACCCGAAGTGTTTACAGAAGCTTAAAATGCCCATGTTCTCACCTTCACCCCCCTCACCTCTACCAAATGCCTCGTCCACTTCTATTAACTTAGCCAAATCTTCCCCTACGCTTGGGACCTTACCCATACCCAGTCTAACACACCCGCCTAAGCGACTAGATTTGTCCAAGAATAAAGCCGCCCCGCCACCTAGGAGACACACTCAACCCGTGCCTCTATCACAATCAAAACCATCATCGTCATACCTACCTTCCATATTGGGACCTCATCCTTCCACCTTGCACCAATATATCATACCTCCTGCGTTTTCTTCAAAACGATCTACGCCTTCTGCACCCATACAGGGATCAAAGGGTATATCAACATTATCACCCCACGTATCCTGTCCACCCATCAACCCTAAACAAACTCCATCATCAAAGGATTTATTTTCTGTCACTCCCCTTTCTCCGTGGTTGTTTCCCGCTACCATGTCATCTGTAGCCTCATCATCTAACCAGCCGAACGTAGCTCCTGCGCCAAAGAAACCACGTTTAGTGAAAACCACGTGTCAACACCCCTTGGCTAAACCACCACCCATACGAACCAGCCACGCCCAAACATTACCGAAACCCACACAACCAATACCCTCATCCTCCTCTCGATTTTGACCCACTCCAAGGATCTTACGCTAAAATCCTTGCCATGTTGGTAGAGAATGCGACCATTTCCCTACCCCCACTTAGACCTTATGACCCATCTAAACCTCGGCCTGTAGGTTACGATGAGTCTAAAATCTGCGCTTATCACCGCACACCAGGACATGATGTGGAGGGATGCAAAGCTTTAAAAACCATCCTTCGTCAGTCACCTCTCCCAGATAGAAAGGTTAAGAAAGACAACTTACGAAGGGAGAGACCTTTAGCTTCAATTCCCTCTCCTATACCACCTATCCCCGCCTCACCATGATCTATCATTATTACAACCCCACCTCTTGAAGACCATAATTTATCCCAACCATCTTCCTCATCTCAGGTTTACAAGATTAATATGATTAGTGTTGCTACTCGAGCGCAGAAAAACAACGAGAAAGCGAAAGAAAGCACACCTGCGTCCTCTCTTTCTCCGTCTAGCATCCCGATTGCACCACCACCCAAAGTGGTTATTCGTGGACCCACTTACCCCGTCTCTAATGGAGTTGCCCATCGAGCCATGATCAAATAGCTTCACCAATCACCCGTCAAAATGACACTATATGATCTCATTCAGACTTCTGAATCTCATCGACAAGCTCTCGTTGAAATTCTTCAAGGGATCGAGGTCTTACCTAATGAAACCCTGCCTGTTGCCTCCATTCTAACACCCAATCACGTTGCCTCTCTCACCAAACAACCCACCGCCCCAACCACTTCTGTCTCTGTACCACAAGCTGCTGCAGTCAGTTTCTCTGAAGATGAAATTGTCGATTTTGGTACAGAAGATCCTGACCCTGCCCTGTTCATCTCAGCTTACGTCCGGGACATTCGTGTACGTCGTGTTATGATTGACGGGGGTGCTAGCCTAAACATCATCTCTTCAAAAGCTTTTCAACAAATGAATATCCCTTCTAGCTACATGTGTGCCAACCCCATCATGTTGCGGTCATTCAATGATGCTATTACCTCTACCTTAGGCACCGTGATCCTCAACATTCGGGTAGGACCACGTACTTTACCCGAACTCTTCTATGTCCTTGAGGGAGAGTTCCAATATAATATATTGCTGGGTCGTCCTTGGATCCGGGCCATGGGATGTGTTCCCTCAACCTTACATAGATGCATAAAATTTGAGTACGAGGGGAAGTCCTACACCGTAAAAGCTGATCCTCCCCCCTTTAAAACCTGCAATATGTTATACCGCCCAAATGATGTCTTTGGTACCAATCAAGACACCCGTTCATTCAACCCAACCATCTTCTTTAACTATGCCTCAACCATGTACCTCAATCGCACCTACGCCTTTCGATGAAACCACCATCGCAAAACCACTTCCCTCCCCATGACTAACATCCCAACCGAGACCCCTTAGTAGATGTTTTTGGCGCCTTATCTTTGGGGAGTATCACCTATATAACGTTAGTTCTTTCCATACCCCACAGGAGTACGGACAGGTACATGCCCATCCTAACTATGACCGTCGTGTGGGGGAAGTAATCTCCTACGGACCACCTCACTGCCGCACTAACCTAACGTATGGGGGTGTCGACGCATCTTCCGTTGCCCCTGAGCCTCCTCTTGGTGTGGTTCCTTTCCAGTCCGATTTTCAATACCTTACCAATCGTCGCTTTGCCCTCACCTTCTTGACTCACTGTGCTTGGAAAGGCTTTGGTTTTGGTCTTTATGAACAAGGCCAACATACGCTCATCCCCATCACCACACACAAACATAATGATCACAGTGGTCTCGGTTTTCCTGAAACACCTACACAGGAGACACCTCGTGTCAGTTGTTATTCGGAAGAAGATGACGTCACCCCTACCAAACCATCATCACCCACTTTGCCATCATCACCCACAGAATCTATAGACCCTGAATCTATCCCTCCTAACTTTTTTTTTTTCATAAATGCTATCTTCATAGGTCCTCTCACTTATCAACGCGATAATGAGGACCCATCTTCTCTTCCCCTTCTATATCCAGACATGATCGAAGAGGATTCGCCTTTGATTAATGTTGTTGAGTGTCAGGATGACGACTCCATCCTCACTTACCTTGGCGCGGATGATTCTTATATTCAACGAGCCTTACCATCTGAAACCCAAACCATGCTGAACGAATCTACAATAGAAATCAACATCCACACGGAGGAGGATCCTCACATTGTGAAGATCGGACAATCCCTTAACGCATCAGAACAAGTCGCCTTTACTACTTTCCTCCGTGCTCGCATGACCAAGATTTCGCTTGGTCATACGTACCGACATGCCGGGAATTGATCACGACATTGTTGTCCATAACATTACTGCTGAAACCGATTCCAAGCCAATTAAACGAAAACCGAGAAAAATGCATCCACGCATTGCCCTCTTGGTCAAAGAGGAGCTCCAACGACTCCTTTCTGTTTCCTTCATCTTGCCTATTGACTATCCTCAATGGATTTCTAACATCGTACCTGTCACTAAAGCGACGGGGGGACTTCGGATATGCACGGATTTCTAGGATCTTAACCTCGCTTGCCCTAAGGATGACTTCCCCCTACCTAGTATTGATCAACTTGTTGATCTCACTGCGGGTCATGAAATGCTTTCTCTCATGGATGGCTTTTCAGGATACAACCAAATTTTGGTTGCCCCTGCCGATCAACACAAAACTACCTTCATAACTCCTTGGGGAACCTTCTGTTACCGTGTAATGCCATTTGGCCTTAAGAATGCTGGTGCGACCTATCAGCGGGCTATGACCTACATTTTTCATGACATTATGCACACTATCCTTGAAGATTACGTCGACGATCTTCTTGGCAAGTCTAAACATCGCAGTGAACATCTCGATGTTTTAACCATTATTTTTGATCGCCTGTTACAATATTCTGTCCGTCTTCAACCAAAGAAATGTGTCTTTGGTGTCCTTTCGGGAAAGCTTCTTGGTTTTATCGTCTCTTTGCGTGGCATCGAGGTCGATCCATCTAAAGTCAAAGCTATCATAGAAATGCCCCCACCTACCAATCTCAAACAATTGCGTAGTTTACAAGGTAAGCTCCAATCTATCCGACGTTTCATCTCCCAACTCTCGGATCGATGTCAACCTTTCCATCACCTCCTTAAAAAGGACATTGAGTTTCAATGGAGTGAAGAGTGCCACCAAGCCTTTGAAGCTCTCAAAACTTATCTCTTGTAGCCACCCGTGCTTATCCCACCTCAAGACGACCACCCTTTCTACCTTTACCTTTCCGCCACTGACCACGCTGTAGGGGCCATGCTTGCACATCATGACTCTGAGAATCGAGAACAAGCCATTTATTATATAAGTTGTACTTTGGTGGACTATGAGACTAGGTATACACATGTAGAAAAGTTGTGCCTAGCCCTATCATTCGTGGCTACCAAACTCCGACACTACCTTCTGAATCACAAAACTTTCGTCATCACCAACACGGACCCCATCCATTACATGTATGCCAAACCTCATCTAAACCAACGCATCGCCCGATGGCTCATGCTCCTCGCCGACCTCGACCTTGAGTTCGTCCACCAGAAATCAATCAAAGGACAAACCATCGCAGACCAACTTGCGGAAGCCCCTTTACCTGGAGAACAATTTACCAATTTTACATTCCCGACGAACTCATCGCCACTCTTTCACTCAAGGAGGAGTCGTATCCAATGACTCTCTTCTTCGATGGATCCAAATGCCAATGCGGTGGAGGAGCCGGCGTTGTTCTTATTCCTCTCGACGCCGAGCCTATGCCTCTTTCATTCCGACTCGATTTCCCTTGCACTAATAATACAGCGGAATACGAGGCCCTTGTTCTGGGTCTCCAGGTTGCGCTGCATTTAGGTATCAAATCTATCAATATTTTTGGCGATTCTCAATTGGTAGTCAATCAAGTTATGGGCATCTACCAATGCAAAAATGAGGAACTTCAAAAATACAAACACTACGTGGATTCGCTTCTAGCCTTATTTACTCACTATTCTATCCAAACCATTCCACGCTCTACTAACAAATTTGCGGATACTATGGCTTGCTTAGCCTCGCAAATTCTAGCCTCATCAACTGACTCTGACATTTTCATCATGGTCCAACAACTTTTTGCCCCATCCTACTCAACCCCGGTAGTTTGTATGATAAATACTGTGTCTGCTAACTCGCAGGATACTTGGTATCACCAATTCCATGACTACCTTACAACCTTTGTTCTCCCTCCTGACCTTACTAGTACTGGTAAACGTGCTTTTCTTAAACGCGTTTCTCGTTATGTAGTTATGGGGGGACTCCTTTATAAACGTGGCTTTGATGGCATCCTCCTTCGATGTCTCACCGGTGCGGAGATCACCCATACCATCCAACAAGTCCATGACGGTATTTGTGGTGGACATTTTAGTGGCCTTGCCGTGGCCAAACGAATCCTTCACCTTGGTTATTATTGGCCTACTCTCAATAACGACTGCTACGAATATGTTAAGTGTTGTGTTATGTGTCAACAACATGCCAACCTTCAACATACTCCTAGCCACCCACTCCAGGTCGCTCGAGATCTTTGGCCCTTCTCACAATGGGGTTTAGACCTTATTGGTGAGATTCACCCGTCCTCTTCACAACGTCACCGATGGATTATCACAGCAACCGAATATTACACAAAATGGGTGGAGGCTATTCCACTCATTTCAACTAAAAAAGAAAAAATTGTCGAATTCATTAACCATCACATTATCTGTCGTTTTGGTATTCCTCATCGCCTAATAACAGATAATGGTAAATCTTTTAAAAACAAGTTGTTACAAGACCTTTGTGACAACTTTGGTATCAAACTTAGTTTCTCATCGCCTTACTATCCATGAGGCCAATGGTCAGGCTGAATATTCTAATAAAACCCTAACCAAAATCCTCATGAAAGTTGTCAATGAATCTGGAAGAAATTGGTACGATCACATTCCCTTTGCCCTTTGGGCTTATCGTACTAGCATTCATACATCTACTAATGCCACACCTTTTTCTTTGGTATACGGTGCGAGGCTATTTTGCCTCTCGAAATACAAATACCCTCCCTTAGAATATCTCTTTAGGATATTCTCACCAATGATGATTTCCGCCAAGAGCGGTTAGCCCAATTGGAGCTCCTTGACGAACGTCATCTTACAGCTCTTGATCACCTTCAAATCTATCAAAAACGCATCAAACGTGCTTATGATAAGCGACTTCATGAGTGTACCTTTAAGGTTGGTGATCTTGTCCTCAAAGAGAATCAACATGTCACCAAACTAGAAAAGAGAAAACGTGGAAAATTTGCTCCCAATTGGATTGGGCCTTACATAATCACTCACACCTATGGATCAGGCGCTTATCGTTTAGCTTCACTTAATGGTAAGCCTGAGCCTGAACCCCTTAATGCCTTGCATCTTCGACCATTCTACTATTGAATTTAGTGTTATATCACTTCTTATCTACCTGCCGCTCATCCCTTGAGCTCACATACCACCACATGCACTTCGTTTCCTACACCTCATAATAAAAATCAAGCTCACATAGTTTGATTCTCACCTCACCTAAACGATGCCTTCCCCTTTTTAGTCTAGTCCATGACTTCAAAGTATTAAAATAAGCCGTATTCTTATGGGATTTTCTTGAGTCAAACTTCCTACCAAACTAGATGCTTCACGCCAAAAGAACATCTAGCTATCTAAATTATATATAGACTGTTCCCTCGAAGGACAGCTATATGCCAAATTATTGCTGCTATTATATATAGACTGCTCCCCGAAGGACAGCTATGCACTAAAATCATATCTGCTACTATAAATAGACTGCTCCCTCGAAGGACAGCTATACACAGTCAGCCTTTATCAGAAGCTTCTCGCATTGATCAGCTTCGTGAAGACCTCAAGAATAGCACAATCAATATCCCTTGTAGACTTCCCGCATCGATCAGTCTATATTCAGTAAAATAAAGGCCTCATTCAAAAGAACTTTTTGGGTCATGGACTTGTCTATTTAGGGTAGGTTCTCTTTCGTCAGAACACTCACTTTGTAATAAATTCTCTGTACCTCAGCTATATCATCCACCTCACCTCACCATTTGTTTCAACTCAAGGGACGTAACGTTCACCCGATATATTGTGATCATACAACTCTTTTCACCTATGGACTTCTCGTCTATGCACGGTACCTAGGGCTTCAAGCTCGTTCTACGTTTGGTGGTTTGTTTAGCTCTTTTCACCTACGGAGCACTCTTTCCGCTTTGCCTCGCATCTAGGATTGTGTGTTGATCTTGATCAGGACATGGTTCCCTACCACTTGGGTAGGCTAACTTTCGCTTCCCTTATACCTTTTACAACATCACCAATTCATTTCCGACACCAACAACCTTACCTTACCAATATTAATATCAATATTCTTACCAATCAACCAATTGCCTAAACCGTACCAAATTGCCTGAATTCACCTCTCCCTGATCCTAAGGGAGAACTACATCGGTCTGAGGCCCCTCCTTGCTTTGTGCAAAGGGCTATGTAGGCAGCACTTCGGAGACATGGGGTCTCCCAAGGTTAGCTCGACCATCCCCTACCATAACCTATCATGTGTGGTAAATATAAATATTTTTGTGTATTTCTATTTAATCACATTCCTCTTTATCCTTTTTCAAAACACTGAAAGTCAAAACGAAAACATTCTTATTATTATAACTCAAATCAACATACATATCTCGTTTTATTTAGATGTTAAACAAATACATCTTCTCTATCATCGACGCGTAGGTCGGTACTCTTATTTATTCTTATACCTTGCTAACATTTATTTAGACCCTCACGCCTCATCCCGAACTAGGCGATGATCGTGATCGTCGACCCCTCTCGCTAAGCCTCTCTGTCCTCAATGGTACCACGGCTATTGGTACCGCCCACTGATCTGCCAATCTCTCCTGTAACATATGAATACGCCCTCTCGCATGGAGGACTCCAGCCTCTAGTCTCTCCGCCCGTGACTCCGCAACCACTAACAATCCTCTTGTCTCATTCACCTGCGTTTGGAGCTGCTGAACCAAACGCTGCAGACGATCCCTCTCTGCTGTAATCACCGCTATGTCAGGATGATCACGTACACCTCGCAGTTCTGCTACCCACCATAATCTATAGGCCTCTGTCATTCCTGCGTCCATTACCCTGCGATCGGCTGCTACTTCTTCAGGACCTTCTGGAGGTGTTGGCTGGGGAGGTGAGAATACTGCCTCTGCGTCGATCCTCATATATGGTCTATAAGCCTGTGGTATATCCTGCACAAATCCAAATTGTCGCCGCACGTGATCTAGAGGAATCCTCTCATACTCACCTGGCCTGTGCCCTGCGATCCACCTCAATCGCTCTACACCCCTCAACTCCTCAGCTATATTCTCTGTTACCATATAGTTCCCGTAAGGCCGCCAACAGATATCTGCAATCGTCACCCTCTCCCATACCTGTCTATAATACTCAATGTCACCCATCACGGCTGGGATCTTGCCTCTTGCCCTTCCGGACCCATCGTCTGAATCCTAACCTCTGTACTCCGGTCTCTCCTGACTGGATGGGTCGGCCTATTGGTCGCACACAAACAATGTGCTCATAGGCCCAACAGTGTAATAAGTATGAACAATCCAGTGTCGTTCTGTGATTTCGCCTACAAGCCCATAAACCCCTATATAGCTCCGCCAAATATGCAGGTGCCCATGCAAACGTCACGTTCCTTTCTATCATCTCCCAAATAACACACATCAATGCCTTTGGAAATCTTCCCCCTTCTGCCCTCGGTAATGCATAATACCCTACCGCTATCATTAATATTACTGCTAACCTTGTCTCCTCAGGATGTGCTGCATACATTATCCCATACATAAATGACAAACCTCGCTGTGTTAAATCTCGTGCATATGGACCAAATATCTTTGTCATGTCATCGCTCCCCGTGCCGTGCTAGGTAATGCCTGATATACTAGTTTTCCTGTAATTGGGAGTCTCAAAATATGGAACACATCTTCCAATGTTACTGTCATTTCCCCTATTGGCAGATAGAAGGTATTTGTCTCAGGATTCCATCTCTCAATCAACGCCTGTAACATAGCATGGTTACGTGCCACTGGAGCTACTTCCTATGCCTTGGATACCAGGATTATATCACCCTTGTTTGGATAAACTATCGACCTTTGCCTATGCACTGCTGGTTTGCTCGTCAAATCATGTACCCTAGTCGTACTATTGCATTTTACCATGCGTCTGCTTCCTTGGACCTACCCCACCATCTTACCATCCCCTCTACCCCATTTACCCTTTATCAACCCTATCCCTGATTTCCCGTTCACTCAATCTGTGATAGATTTGAGGGGGATTACCTATACCCTTAACAGGGGAAACCACTTCATATTATTGTCCGTGCAGCTTTACAAAACAAGCTACACGACAATAAGGGGCTAATGTAGACACCAAATTTGTGTCTTACGACCCCTTGTGACCCGCATCTCATCTCGCAACTTAACCTCATCACCTAAACCTTACACAATTATTTATTAATTACCTTGTAATTGATAAATCCACATCACCTTACCTGCCACCTCATTTTGCCACCTCATCATGACCTAGCCCTAACCCTAAACTAACCTAATTAAGACCTATGACTTGGTCTAGACTCACATCCATAACTAATGCCTCCTTACTCGCACCCAAAACCGACCTTCTAGCCACTTGACCAAGCCCACAACTGATCTCTCGGGAGAAAAGCAGGGAAGGTGGGCTATTTTACTAAAAATAGCCTACTTTTTCCTTACCGATGCCGGTTCCTACTCGACCGCCATCGGTTACGCAACCGCCATCGGTTCCCTGTAAATGGGCTCCCCAAACCAAAAACAAAAGATCAGAATTTCATTTTTGGATCAGAGAAAAGGATTCTTTGAATCAAGAAAGAGCATCAGGAGCGATCGAGAGAGTCCAGACCTTCACTTGACCGAGCAGAGACGAGTGGAAATACCAGAAGTGTTTACAGCAAAGGAGATCAGCTTACATCTTCATCAAAACTAGTAAGTCACATCTTGCATGTCCTCTGTTATAACATTTCTTATGCCTTTTAAATTACAGTCCTCATAAATCCATCCTTGAATCCACTACCCAGCATGCATATTACCTCTAACTATCATTCATCTACCTCTCATCACCTTATTTCCTAATACCACCTATATACAGCCTTACAAACAACACAACTACCCCACAAAGCAACTAACCTACAGATCCTAGAACCCACTGGTATCGGTTATCAGTAACCGGCATCGGTTATCAGTAACCGCCATCGGTTCCTCTGATCAAAACCAGAAAACCAGCCTTTCCCCTACCCAGTTCAACGAAGCAACTTAATTGATATTTTACAGTCTTTTGTGTTAATTCATATTAGCAGGGAAACTGACCACCTTCGAAAGGAAGTTTTATATTTCCTGGGCCCAAGGTAGTTTCCTCATTTATTGTCTAATCAAAATCTTGTGGTCTTGTGTTCTTATTTGCAGGTAGTCCTTCCAAGACAAAAAGGAGTTCTTCGCAATCAGCCTGATCTTTCTCTACGGTACACGCACACCATCTCGACATTCTACAGGTATTCCTCCTAGCCCCTAACCTTATCTGTTTCTAAAAGGAACGAAACATTCCGAGTGAAACAGTGATAGGATAACTCCCAAGAGATCCACAGGTAACTCTCCATTCAAGCTTGTTTATGGAAGAGAGGCAATCTTGCCCATGTCACTCGAGTTGCCAACATTGGAACTCATGAACCAGATTAGAGTTGCTAAAGTTTGGTCCCATGGAGGTGAGATATGCAGAGTTGATGGAGCTCAAGAGATCGAGATCGGGCATCCCAAGCAATGGGGAAGGATCAAGCTTTGATCAAGAAGACCTTTGATAGGAAGGCCAAGAGTAGATCTTTCTAAGTTGGAGATCTAGTGTTAAAATGGGATGCGAGAGATAGAAAAACCAGGAAGGCATTCAAAATTTGATGCCATTTGGAGTGGCTCATACATGGTCACAAAGTGTAAGGACAACAATGCCTTCCAATTGTCTTCATTGGATGGCGAAGAACCTGCATATTCCAGTTAATGGAATCTATCTAAAGCATTGCTACTAAAGTGAAATTCTCCATCTTGTAAATATTATCTTAGGTTTTCATTCCTCCAAGTGCTTGTGAACATTGTTCTATTGTAGGTTGTTTTACTTTCCCTAAGTGCTTTGGCATAGGCTTTCCCTGTCCTCGGAGATGTTTTGCAGCCCTTGCTTCCGTCGGGTGTTATTCCATCTTCCTCCTTGCAACATTCTAAGTCAGTTGGGGTTCCGAACAAACAACTCATGACTCCATGCCCAATGGATGCTTCAGGCAGCTGGCCATTCTTCATCCGCAGTAAATAACCCCATTTGAGTTACCAAAATTGTTATCCAAAATTCACCCCTCAAGGTAATTTTGATAACATGCATCAAATTATTTAGTCCCAAGCAAGTAGATCGATTCAAGGCAAAAAATCATGTTTTTGGGGTCCCTCGGCTTCTCTCTAACTCTCCCATCCAAGAAGAAATCCCAAAAAGTTAGAGAAAATGGAAAAAATGTAGAAAATAAGGTTGCAGGACTGTTCCAAAGCATTTTGGGTCTGAAGGGTTCGGGTCGATTGAGGTTTGCCGTACCAAGCTTGGGGCCGAAAAAGTAAGAAAATCAGCTAAGTCAGACATTTTGTCCTGGCGGTTTTGCGGGACGGTTGGGACGTCAAGATGCGAGGGACGTAAAAGCTGAAACGGCCGAGAGCAGAGAAAATCATCTAAGTCTTTTGTTTGCTTGATTTGGGACAGCGGGGCAAAAGTATGCATGGGACACGAATTGGTCGATTTGCCAAAGACAGTCCATTTTAGGCGGTTTGGAAATATTTATCCCAGGCGATCCAGGATAGTTGGGACAAAAGTACACAAGGGATGCATGGGACACGAAAAGGAAAAAGGCCACAAACAGCACAAAGACAGTCCATTTTGAGGCGGTTTAGAAATATTTGTCCCAGGCAGTCCAGGACAGTTGGGAAAAAGGTACACGAGGGACATGTGAGACGTGAAAAGGTGAAAAGGCTGCAAAAGAGACAAGGAGGCCCGCGGATGAATCAGAACGTGCCACGTGTCAGAAGGGGAAGAAAGTTAAAAAAATTGCTAAGTGTTTGGCGCAAGGTAAAATTTTGAAAGGAGGCCCGCAGATGAATCAAATCTCGCCACGTGTCTTCACCATCGACCCAGAGGAGCGAGGCAAAAAATTAGAATTTTTGGCAAAATGTTTTACCAAAAGTACAAAAGGTGAGTTTTGGCCTGCTACCCCTACCATCGAATGGAAGCTCATGACCAATTAGGGCCTGACATGTGTCATCCAAGTGGTGGAGTGCGGGGAAAGTTTAAATTTTTTTCCAAAATGCAAAAAGAGGTAAAATTCAAAAATTTCTACCGCCGATCCGTTTTGGGCCTAGTTTTGCCCTAAATCTTCAAATGGCCATAACTTTCGATCCAGAGCTCAGATTTTCACATTCTTTATATCAATGGAAATCTGGTGAGATTATCTACTTGATTATGGGGTCAGTCTTGCATTTTGGTTTAGTTTGAAGAGAGAAAATCAAGAAAACGTCTCTGGCATGTGGTAATGGCCAGGAATGACGTTTCAACAACCAGTTTTAATGCAAAATACAGTTCGCCACTTTTAAGTTTGCTAGGGTTCTCACCTACCGCCATAATGAGATGAATTAAATGCAACCTAGAGGTGGTTGGGGTAGATTTGGATTTCCTCTCTCTTCCCTCTCTCATTCTTCCTATAAATTGTAAGGAGGGGCTTCTTTCTAAACGTTGGACATTCTTGTTTTGCCCCTCCATTCTTCTCTTCGGCAGTGAATTTTGGAGTTCAAACCTCCCATTTAAAACTGTAATGCAACTTTACCTCTTGGAATTTTTTAGTGTATTATATCAATCTTTGGAGCAAGTAATGCATGTCTCGTGGATGATTCTCAACCCACTCTGTGTTCATTTGCATCCTCCCGATCTTTCACTACAATTTTTTTATACGTGCATGATCTTGCATCACATTTTAATGGTTTGTGTTTATTGGCAAGATAGTTGTTCTTCATTCCTCATTGCATCACCTTTGTTAGTTTAGGTTTATTTTTATGCATCTTCTTACCCTGTCTCCTTGGCAAGTTAGATTAGATTTTGAGTAAACCCTCTCCATTTTTTTTTCATGTGCATCGAAAATAGGAATAGGAACCGGCCTTCATCCGAGAGAGATTTTCCGATTTCACAAGGTCACACACTTGGGAAAAGCTCCATGTTATCCAATCACACTGAGAGTCTCAACCCATTGAGTTGGAGACACTTAGGGGTGCTTTGATTCAGTGATAACAGGTAAAAGCTCCTTCAGCCTCAAAAACCCACTTTTGGTGAATTGGCTCCAAAACCTCCGAAGCTTCCCAAAATCTTCCTAAATTAGTTCCATGATGTTTTTAGCTCCTAGATACATCTCCATGATGAAAATGAGCCACATTTACTACTCCAATGATGATGCACTTGGCTTAGAAAGGCTGATGAAATCCCTTTCTAAGTTTGTTGAATACTTGCCTTGAAAACCGCCATTGCTCCAACATACTTGAATGATTTTTCTTATCCTAAATCACCTAGGGACTGATGACTTCCACAGATGGAATATTGAAGGAAAATATTGGACTTGAAACTGAGGGGTAGGTTGATCTATGGGGTTTCTTGGAAAGGTATGACATGAATATTTTTGACACTAGGGTATACTTGTTCTGTTTTCAGGTGAATTTTTCCAATGCAAAAACACAAGACAATAATTGGCTCTATCTTGGGGACAGATTATGGATAGAGTGTAGAAAAGACATGACCATAGATATCCAAGAATCTCAATTTTACACCGACTCAAAGTGCCTTGTCCATTAGGCTACATAGAGTCACTCAAGCGGAGATATCTAGGAGTAAACACACACACAAAAAAAAAAAATAACACACAGTAAAGGGAAGAACATGCATGAAAGGAAAGGGAAACACACACCTAAAAACACCTATGGTACAATGTAGGGTACAACCTACTTTTACTGAAATGATATTCTTTTTCAAAGGTTACCTACGAAGAGGTAACTATGAATGATGAATCTCTACGAAGTTGTTGATTGGTTCAGAAAGTAGTCTCCTCTCCTTAATTTCTTATGAAAGATGAATTATTTCATGATTGTTCATGTAATTTGTAGGAGTGATCCTACATGATAATATTTATCATCAGACTATCACTTATAAATTCCATTACCCCTATCATTCTCTTAAAATTAGTTTTGTAGTGTTAGTTTCCTTTCGTGCTTACCCACATTGTTGATATCACATTGATAATTTCATCGTTTTCCCAAGAATGGATTTAGTTAAAAATGTTTAAATCCTCTAAGATATTTTCATCCCCACATTCGTGTTCATCCACATATTTTTAAAGGTCCTTGAATTCATATTTTTGACTGATATCATTACGAGGAGTTTAAATGTTGAATGGAGGATCAAAAATGACATCATATCCATATTGCAGGAAATTGGCCTAAGTTGAGAGGTCAAGACTTAGCTCGTGGTCTCCCACACTTTCTATTGCTTCCAAAATGTCTTGTACTAAATATTTATTTGAAAATATATAAATTTCTCCTTTAATTTCATTCGAAATATCTTCATTTCAAAATCTAAATAAACTATCAGGAGGTGTTATTTCATTATCTCAAAGAGCATGGCATTCTACTAACTTTTGTGGAGGGGAGCCTCAAACTCAAGGGGTTTCAAATATTTTTCTTTAACTTTTTCATCCTATAGAGAATCTTCCTCTTTGAATGGAAAGGAGAAAACTTCAACTTCATCATTACATTCATCACCCATTAGCACATGAGGGACATCAAGTTCTTCACCTTGCTTTATTTCATTGTGACCATCCTTTATGTCAATTGAGAAACAATAATTGGGATCATGTTTGTCTTGCACATCCATAACTTGCATCAAGAGTTCAAATATGAGCTCGGGGTCTTCTTTCTTTTGTAGCTCTTCGAGGTCAAACCATTCAAGGTCTCATAACAATATGGATTTGTCTCCCAATGGATGACATGATCAAGAGTATATTCATCTCCAAATTGTAATGAGAATATATCCTCATGATGGGTAAGAACATAAGATGATTTTTTCACTTGAAAATCATCAAGAACCACTTCCTCTTATTCTTGGCTTACATCATCCAACAACTCAGGTCTATCCTCTTGTAAGTTAAATTTCCTCAATGCTTTTTTAAGATCCATACCCCTTTAGGAATAGATGCATGTTCCTATCAAGATTGCAATCTTTTCCTCCTCTCGATTATTAAAAATGATTCGTCCTCATGCTATATTAAAACAAGATGTTAGCTCTTAGGCTTCTTGAATTTCACACCATATATCTCATCTTATTCATAGGAAGTAACTTATCCATATTTCCTTTTCTTGGTATGGTTGCGGAAGACCAATCCTTTATAATTTCACCATCCAAATATCGCATAATATTCTTCTTAAGAGCATACTTTGAAAGAATCTTGAATGTCAACTATCAAAATTGTGAGCAATACTTTCTTTCTCGGGAAGACAGAAAAAGAAACTTGGGCATCCTTTATTCTACCTACCAATGACACTTCTTTGGATTCCATAGAATAGAAGGATCCATTTTCTTGATTCAAGGTGACCCCTAATAAATTTACTACTTTGATAGGCATCACATTGTCAAAGGCTCAAGAATCTATGATATAATTATTCAATTGATATCCTTTGATCAAAAGGGATAGGTAGAAGGGTTATAATTTGTTAGTAGTGGATGCACTAAGTTCTAACATGTTCTAAGAGGGAGGTGTGGATGGTGTACATATTAGAAAGTTAGCTCGGGGTTTCTAAATTTAGGATTTTGGGTGCCACTTTAGACATTGTCAAAAACCTCTCAAACTAAGTTGGTTCTGTTTGAAGATATTTCATCTCTGTGATTTGAATTTTAGTTCTATTTCCATGTCCAACATTATCAAATGGAGACATAGGAAGTGAAAGCAATGTCCTTAGAATGGTATAGGTTTTTCATTACGAGGATGGTGTTATTTTGGGAACTTGAGTCTCCTTGGTAGATTTGGTAGTAGCTTTAGAATGAGGTGGGGAGTAGGATTTGTTAAATCCTTGGATGAATTTATGGGAGTAGCACTAGGAGAAGAATTATTCTTGTAAATTTTAGCACTAGGAGAGGAACCAAAGGACTTACTTGATGTGACAACATGCTTCTTTCTTACTAGCAAGTATGGTTTCTCTTTTCCCAAATCCATCAATGGTGGTAGTGGTGATCCTCTGCTAATAATTTGGTTTTTTGGGATTTCAATAGGAGGATCTTCTTTCTTTTTCTTTTTAGTGGTTTCTAAAGATGAATCTCCTTTCTTTGAATGTGTAAGAGTGAACACTATGCATAAATTATTTGGTGATTCTTCATCATTTTGATCTTTGCTTCCCTCCACATATTCAATGAGGTCATTTTAGAGAATAAAAAGCACTGAAGATATTCTTATATTACACAAATAAAGGTGATTTAGTTAAGCACCAACTTCACAAGGAGCACCAACCCCTAGATTAGTAGAGCACCAACCCTACAAGGAGTTCCAACCCTAATTTAGTGAAGAAACAACTCCCCAAGGATTCTACAATCCCTAAAGATGAAAAATAATCAACTAATACACCTAAAAATAGATGATCTTTGAATTTTCTACTATCACAACTAATGGAGATCACAAATTGATCTCACAAACCTTAGGCAAATGTTAGGTCTTCAACCTTTCTCTTTCTTCCTCTTCTCGATATTTCCTTACCTCTAATATCTTGATCTCATGTATTAAATCATTCCTCAACATTTCATTATCTTCCCCAGCCTTAAAAATTTGAACGCATGCCTACAAATCACTTCCTCTAGGTTGCACACCTTCCCTTCAAGAGCACTATTTGAAAAATGAACCAAACAAGCACCTAAATATGTTTTTCTTTATTTCAACCCAAAGAAGGTCATTAATACACCTTTGGTTAGACCAATGTACCAATAAAAACATCCCATAACTTTTCCAATATAGCTAAAATTTACCCATATGGTTCAGCCTAGAAAAAAACACTTTCCATGCACTAAAAAATCACTAAAAACGCATGCATTGAGATGCCGAAATTATCCCCATTCCAAAAACATGCTTATTAAATCTCTCATATTCATCAAACATGCATAATAAATCATTTAAAAATCAATCATCATCATAATTTATCTCAACCAATCAATTTATTTTAATTAATGGGCCCATTACTCTTTATATCTCTTAAAATAGTTATTTCCTACACCCTTCAAAGAACTGGAAACTTCATTTGATCACCAAATAACTTGATCAAGAGAAACCCATACCATGTAGATAATTTATGGAATTGCAAAATCTTTAGAAAAATTTAAGAATTTTTAATCCTTGAAACATCTATCTTCTCAAACAATAGCTATGTTTGTCTTCCCCATATCAACTCGCCAAAAATATGTTCGAAAATATTAGCTCATAAAATCAGTTCTAAAAACATTAAAGACCTAAAAATGGATTCATTGGATTCCATATTAATCACTATTCACATTTAAGGTGATATAAATCATTACCTAATCCATATCATGCTTTAAAAAATTCCAAACGTTCACCTGAACACATCTTGTCTTGAATCGCAAAAATATTTTGGTCCAAAGAAGGCCCTAGAAACCCTAAAAATCACCTCATCATGAGGTAACCTCATATAAATGGACACATCTATGAATCCTCTTTCCAAAAAAACTTTAATCACTTCAAAATCCACCTAAAGCTAACGTTATAGCCATTTACTTAATACTGCTATTTGAGATCCCAAAATTGCCCTTTGACCAATCAACCCATTTGGTCGTAAAAAAACCATAAAAATGAATGAACATGTCCTAAACATTCCATGTAAATAAATAAAAATCCCAAATATCACGCATCATCAATTTTTCATGCTACTCCTTTGGACCATTTTGGCCTAAAACATTCTTCTTCAGAAACTGCTATGTTTAGGTGGGGCCCACATATGACCATGATCTAAACCATACACTTATAGAAATATAAGAGAGTTCTATATAACATAGAATCATCACTTTTTATGAATAAATCAAAAATGAATCACAATACTTCACTTTCTACAAACTGCTCCTAACAAGGGTTTTAGACCCCTTTACCTTCTTAACGCTCATTCATAAAATCCTGACAATCAACTGACCTAATTCTTTTTTGAAACCTTATAAACTTATCATAGAAGCTTCCCTGAAATCCAAAAGGTCCCATTAAAAGAAAACAATTCACAATGAGCATTAGAAGATGAACTTCGAGCTGTAATTTCACTTGTTTTTCACCTTGTCTCAAATAATCAGTCATATCTTGCAAAACACACATCCTGGGCACCTGAATTTTTCTCAAAGAACTATTAAAAAACCCTCTAAAATATTAAATAATCATAATTTTAGTGACATACCTCAATATCTCCATTCATTAAGACTTACCTATGCTTGCATGTTTGATCCTCACTATAGAAGCTAGGGTCAACTAAAATAATGCAATAAATGAACATAAAACCTATGAAAATGACCCAAACATACCTGATATGATATGATATACCTGAATTCATGCTTCCATGATCTCATATGCCTCTAAACCACACTATCACACCTCCAAACAACCATATATGCTCCTAATGAGCACCTGTAACATAACAAGTCACATGTATCTGCACCATGACACTAATTTGAGTGCCCAAGAACCCTAAAATAATGTTCCCCATCATGTCAAAATGATTCTTTAGGAACTAAAAAGCTCATACTATCAATCTGCATCACCTAGGCACCTATATAGGCTTTCTAGAGTAAGATATCCCTCATTGGATCCAATTGTATCAACTCAAACACATATGAACTAGTATTTTAGTATCAAGAACATCATCATGAAATCATAATAAAAATTCAATTTGTCACGAATGTGGTTTTTCATCAATGAAAACATCTATTAGGACCACATGCCAATACTTATAAGGAAGAATCTAACTTTTGGTGATAGGGCACTACTAAATAATCTTTTTAGATTTGTCTTTGGAGGCATGACGTCTCAAGATAATCCTTGATTATTTGGCTATAATTGGTTGTGAAGTATCTCATAGACTCAATAAGATCTTTCTTCATTTTTACTAATTATACTAAGAGATCCTAGCAGTCTTCTCTATTTTTAAATCTATGTTCAAATTTGGTTATGATATCATCCCAAGAAGTGATAGACCTTGCGGGTAGAATATAAAACCATTTAGATGCCATTTCTTGAAATGTTTCAAAAAATAGTCTGAATGACACATATTCATGTTTGATACCCAACATGCCACAAGAGGTGATGAAATATGCTACATGATACTTGAGGAGTTGGGAACTCTCTCCTTTGAATTTTTGAAATCTTTTCCTCAATCCTCTTGGAAGTTTGTGGAGTGGTTGTGGAAGTGCAAGTGGACTGGTATTCCCTGCACCACATTACAATGGGTCTATGGTCATCTAAATCTTCCATTTCTTCTTCATTTTATTCTTCTTACCTTACCATGGCTATGGCTCTTGCATCTTTTCTCACTTGAGCTCTTTCTATTTCTTCAATTTTAGATCTTATCTTAGCTTTGGCTCTTGCTTCAGCTACTTCTCTAGCTTGATGTTATTCTTTGGTCTCTACTTTGGTGAAGTATTCAATTGTATTGTTTATTTATAGAGACTCAATGTTTTACGGGTTGACAACACTTGGAATTCTAGTAGGAGTAGTTGTTGGATAAAGGGGAGACCTTGAGTTTTTGAGTAGTTCTTGTCTTTGCTAAATTTCTTCAATTTTTTTTTGGTTTATCATCCTTTCCTTTATAGTCAAGTGTATCTTCTATCCTCCAATTGGGAAAACAATTCTCTCCTTTGTGGTGTTTGATCTTGTCTTACTCTCCCTAATGCAACATGTTCTTCTTTAAGATCTAATATTATTATGGCAATAAAGTACTGAGTGAAACCTTTCCTATTATGTCAAATATCCTCTCTATAATCAGAAGTAATATCCTCTTGAATGTGGAACAATAACTCATGTATTTCAAGAGGAGGATTACCTGAAATAGTCATGGTTTTGAGACATAAGACTCATGTGATTTTTCATATTCCAAATTCTATATTTTTTGAGTTTCGATTTTTTTCTTTCTAAGGTCATGTTTTGGGTGCAAATGCTTCCCATTTTTCCCCACGATGGGTGCCAAAACTATTGGTGAGAAAATTTTATGGGTAGAAAAATTAGTGTATTTCTTGCTAACACTATGGGAATCCAAGTCCCTCTACTTTAACCGTGAAGCTCCTTGTTTACATGCGTGAGTGAAAAGTGGTTTTTTTGGTGGACTTGCGGTGAGGATTCAACAGGATCACTCCACCGACCTTATGGAAAAGATAGCAATTCCTTTCTAGAGAATACTTTGCAAGAGTTCAAGAAAGGGAGAGAGTAAAGAGAGAGGGATTAATGCTGTAGGTAGAAAATTAGTCCTACACTCATTAATTGGAAATTTCAATAGACGTAGTTTTAGAAGAAAATAATCTAGCAATTGGAAATAAGATGGTTAATATTTATGGGCACAAAGTATCAATAAATCCACCAATAAAAAAGGATAGAAACTCCTTGTATTGATTCTTGAGAAAAATTATACATAATAAGAGTGGAAGAATGTAGAAATGAGAAGTAGAAGAATTGATATCTCTTGGTTTCATCGCAAGAATCACTCTATCATGAGCTTGAAAAATGACAACCCCTGGAAAGAGGGAGTCTTTATTATTTATATTTGTTCGAAATATCTTTTTCTACCCCTAATGACTTTTCACATGCCTTTACATCACTTAAAAATTTTAACATTCTTAGTAAAATATTAAGTCCATTTTTATAAAATAAAGGTGACTTATTACATTATGATCCAGAAGTCAATTTTGAATTCAAATAAAATAATTATGAAAAGTGCAACCCCATCGAAGAATTAGAACATTAAGGAGAGAAAATTGGGGAGAGGGAGAGAAAAGAGAAAAATAAGAGAGAGAAAGAATCATGCCGATGAAGAAGTTGCTTATGATGAAGTCCATCGACCCTAACTAAATGATCCAATGAAATGCTCCATTTTTTCAAATCTAGCTCCTCAAACTATTTGCACCTTGAGAAAAAAATTGAATGATGCAAGGGACACCTCGAATTGAGTGTTTAGAAACATTGTTGAATTCTTACTTTGATGACCATGGGCGTTTCTCTCGGAGTTCCACTCCGAAGAAGATGAGAATGGAAACCGACCCCTATAATGACCTTTACAACATGGACATAATACTACATTGATTGGAAAACTCTCTTGAAGTGCATTTCGAGACAATCGAATAATGATGACCACAACATCCTTGCACATGTTTCAAAGACAAAATCTACACATCAAGAAGGTGATCGCCAAACACTAATAGAGACTCCATGGATAAAATCAAAGAATGCCCACCCGTAAACAATCAATCCAAACAATGAAAAACTACCATTCCTTTGATCTTTTGATTGCACACATAAATAAGAAACTGGAACAATCTATAAAAATGAACTTCATGCTTTCTGGAACACTTTGTACACCTAAAAGGGGATTTACTATTAATAGTAAATGACAAATTTCTACCCTTCTTGGATCTAATCGGTGAAGTTAGCTTTCGGATCACTCTTGTGTACACTTCCTCCGCCAGAAATGTTGTTTGATAGGACTTACTAATTATAGAAAGTTCCCATATAGTAAATTTACTATTTTTAGTAAGTGACAATTTATTTACCTTTTTCAGATCTGCCCATTGAGATTGTTCCCTAGACCACTTTCGTGTAACCCATACTGTCATAACCACTTTTTGCATGCAAAAATAGTAAGTTTTAGTATAAGAGCCTTAGTATTTTTGGAAAGTGGGGTTCCAAGATTTAATTTATGAAGAAACAAACATTTTGATATGGGTTTTTTCCATCGAGCGCACCTCTCGAAATTTCAGCTCGATCCAGTGTCTAGAAAATGAGATTTTAAAAATTCAATTTTTGTTATGGGGAAATTGGGTTTTGTCCACCATAAAAAAATTTGTGGCGTGCATGTAAAAATTCATTTTGGTTCCTTGGGGTTCATAAAAAATATAAGAATTTAAAATACAACACATTGATCTATTTTTGGGCTTGTGAGATATGAGCAATTCTTCTTCATAGATCGTGGAGTTTCTTCAAGAAAAAAATCTCATTTTTGTTCATTTAAAATTTTTGTTTTTTCATTTTTCTTTCTATTTCAGATCATGTAATCCTTCGTGAGATTATTCAAGGAAAAATATTGTGGATTCCAGTTCTAGAAATGTTTCGCCATCATTCGGTAGTATACATAGGGTGTGGGCGATGAAAATGCAAAAATGGCTAGGTCCTTTGGTATTGGAATATGAAGGGAAAGGGTGGGGTGAAATTTTTCTCACCTCATGTCCCTTTGGTGAGGTGTAATAGGGATATGAAAATGTGCCTCAACCTGGTGATTCCACATGTCCCTTTTAAAATTTGGCTAAGTACCGAAGATCATACCTTGAGAGCCGTCTTCAAAAGGTCATAACTGGAGCTCTCAGATGAGTTTTTCAGGTACTTATTTATATTAATTTGCATGAAAAATACCTTTTCATAAGAATGATGATGGTTTGAAGGAATTCCTATGACTTAAAAACCCTAAATAATCTCCTTTTTCTTGAGATTATCTATTTTGTATGGAAATAATGAGTTGACTTGAAAAATGCATGGTGCTTAAAGATTATATTTTTTCTCTACCATATAGGGTATTGAAAATTATTTCCAATGATATGTTTTTTGTCTCATAAATCATTTTAGAACTCCTAGAATCACTTTCTAATGTTTAGTTACTTTTCCACGGTGGAAGCTCCTTCGACCTAAAACCCCACTTTTGGAGAATTACATCCAAAACCCTTGAAGCTTCCTAAAATCTTCCTAAATTGGTTTCATGATTTTTATCTCCTAGATACATCTCCATGATGAAAATGAGTGAATTTTATTTCTTTAGTGATGATGCACTTTACTTAGAAAGGCTGATGAAAGCCCCTTCTAAGTCTATTGAATACTTGCCTTGAAAATTGCTACTCTAACATACTTGATTGATTTTTCTTATCCGAAATCACCTAAGAGGACTGATGAATTCCACATGTGGAATATTTAAGGAAAAGACTAGACTTGACACTGAGGGGTGCCTTAGAAAGGTATGACATGAAATGTTTTTGACACTAGGGTATAGTTGTCTTATTTTTGGGTGATTTTTCCCTTATAAAAACACACATTAACACCAGTATGGAAGAGTTAAATTTTCCCATTTTAGACACTAAAAGAAATAATTGATCCCTATGATCCTTCTCTTTTTCATCTTCATATTTGTTAATCTTCACCTTTGTACAAGTTTGAACCATGTATTCAAACATTCGAGAGAATATTGAGAAGGAATGTCTTACTTTTTTCTAGAATCTTTCTCACCCACTAATCCTTTCTTTTCCTTGCATTGTGAAGCCTTTATTCTTTCTTATGGATGTCAGATCGAAACTATTAAGGGGAGTAAATTCCTCAACAAGAAGAGATGGAATGACATTTGGATCCATGAGGTTTTACACATATGAGTTGAGGGTTCTTATATGGCCTTCTAGTTATTACGTTTTCACCTTATAGTCCTCGTTTCTCACAATAAGGAGAGTGGATGATTATTTTACTATGTGGGCATCTCCCTCATGAGTTATTTTTCCTAGGGAAATGGTGCTTTTTTCAAAGTAAAAATAATCCATCTCACACCCTGGATTGATTACCTTCGCTCAGACTACCTCAACATACTGGTTTTTCTTAAACTCCATTGAAGAAGTAGGAAGTAACTTGGGATAACTTTCCTTTCTTCATTTTCACCATCATGGATATGGCTTGAAAATCATGAACCAATGCATGTTGAAATGTGTAGGGATCTCCTCTAATCATATCTCATACCCTTGGAAATATCTTTCACTTGTAGAGTTGGTGCACTTTTTGATGAGGAGATACTTTGATACCACTAAGGGATTGATGGATGAGATGGATCAATTTCTCCCTATTCCAAAAATTCCATAGGATATTGTGTTTCTCTTCTCTTTTTTCATCCTTTTATAGTGTGGGGTTTTGGATTTGACTAACTTCATTTTTAGTTCTCTCTTAATTTGAAAGATATTGAAGTTTTATCTTTTGAAGAGGAAAGATGAGATTCTTATCTTTTAAGTATTTGGATACCTCCTGATTCGATAAGGGAAAATTTATTATTTTAAACCATTCCCTTGATCTCTAGATTACTTTTTCAATTCACTTGTTTATGTCCCTTGCTTCACAAATGCTCCAAGAGACTTATGGGAGGGGTGAGGCTTTCAAATATTGGTACTCATAATCATACATTTCAGTTACATCATCTTCAATCCCATCATTATACAAATCAAACTTGGATTTCTCATCTACCCAACTATCATTCTCATATGATCATGCTCTGTGACTTTAAAATCATGTGTAAAATTCACCCAATAATCCTCTACTTGTAGAACATGGTGCAAATCAAGAAGGTGGAATGTTTCCTGGTTGCTCTGAATTTTTAAGTAAGCTCTTGGAGTGTATGCGTAGAGTTTCACGGGAGAAAAGGTATCTTCCAAGTTTGTGGCAGTATTAGTATTCTTGTAGGATAATATCAAGAGAAATATAGGGAATGGAACACTATTATTCTTACAATTCTTAAGCTTACCATTGATGTGAACAAACTACCTACAAAACATGAACATCATGATATTCTCACTAAGATACCTTATAATCTTACGGAACAAGATCAAACCCAAACACTCGATGTACAAAAATTTGAAAATTGTGTGAAGAAAGGTGCATGCTTCTTAATCAAAGTAGCAGCTTGTTGAGGAACCCTTGATTCGGGATTTCCCTCAAGAAACTAGGTGAAAAAATAATAAAAGAATCATTTACTAATGTAAAATACTTCTCATAAGTGGGAGACTTATAAGAAATATTATAAGTGAGGGTCAGTCCTATGGATGGTCTTGTGCTCTCATGAGTATAGACCACGTAGGATGTCATTAAAAACTTCTTATTAGTGACAATTAGAGAAACTACTGATGGATTTTGTCATTTATTATCTCCGCAAGTCAATCATCGACTTACCCTTAATGAAAATAAGGATGAACTATGTCATCCAATGCTAAATATCACTCATCTCCTCTTCTCCCATCACCCTAATCAAGTAGGATGTTTGAATCTGAAAACCCTTCATGAAACTCACTCGAGATGGGGATTTTAACATGCAAGATGGATTTCTTCCCTATTTCCATCATGACCACAATGTAAGGCCTTGAAGATATAATTCTATTTTATATCATTCACCCGATGTAAATTCTTTCATGATGATCACTATGTTGCTCCATGTCGAAACTACATAAATTGAGAAATTCCTCTAGGAGTGAGTTCTACCAAAATTGAGTTATCATCCACCCTTATGATTGTTGTCTCTAATTTGCAGTGATGAGAACATACCAAAACCAAATCCATTATTTGAAATGATATAGGATGACCACCTGCAACATATAATCCACTCGTGAACACCTTGTCTTCCACTAGTTCTCTAAGAAAACCAAGAATTTGATTCTTGAGATATTCCAAGTCCATAGGGTAACATCACTATCACACACTTATGTATTCCAATACCAAGACCAAAATTGAATCAATAATATAAAATTTGAACTTCATACTTGTGAAAATCAACAATTTGAGAAAAAATGAATATGACATTTTTTGCAACTGAATCAGAGACTTTCTATTTTTAGTAGTTAGGATTTAGGGGTTTCTGTTTTGGGAAAAAGTGTTTTTTGTCTTAATTATCTTTAATAAAAACCCTTAATATGCTAGGAATACATTCAATAATATTTATTAGTGATTTTTATAGTTTCTATTTTTGGAAATTTACTTTTTTTTCTTGTATTCGTTTTTGGGAAAAGTTTTCTAGGTTTTCATCCTAATTGTTCTCTTAGTGCATTGATTTGAGAGGACTTGATTTTTAGTTAAGTTTTTATTTTTAGTAAGTGAGGATACTAGATACGTACTATTTTTCGAAATAGCACTTATCCACCTTTTTTAAATTAATTTTTTTTCACTAGATTCATATTTCTTCTGGGACTATGTGCTCCAAATTTCAAATCAATTCACCTATCGTAATGCTTGAAAACTAAAAAAGTATCTTATAGGGAATGAATTTAGGCTTTTATACCATTAAAAAATTAGTTCATAATATTCTCTACTATTAGAGTCTTCTTATAGGCAATTGGGATGAGAAAAAAATGTGAAAATTTAAAGGGAAATGGATTACATGTTTGCAAGGTATGAATTTTTCTTGTTTTATTGCATATGGTAGCCCTGGAGGAATTTTGGAAAATTTTCTAGATAGTTTTTGAGTTTTTGGATATTTATCCTCATTAGAAATGGATTTATTATGAAAAAATTGGGTGGGTAGGAGTTATATCAATTTTTATAACACATGGCAATGTTTTTTATTACATGGGAGAGGTAGAAACAAGTAGAAGTAAGAAAAAAATTAGTTAAATTTTAGGTTTTCAACATTCTTGACATGGGTTGAAATTTCTTGTCCCTTATGTCCCCTTATGAAAGGGATGGAAGGGAAAAGAATTCACCATCATGTGATCTTGACAAGTGGCATCATTTGTTTGCACTATAAGGGAAGGGGTAAAAACTAGCATTTAACACCGGAGGGCCAAAACTGGGTCACATGAGGAATCATGGTAGGGGATGGAATGGGGATATTTTTTCCCCCTTTTTCCCCTATGGAAAATAAAAATATGGAAAAAAATTCACCCGAGGTGGTGATGACAAGTGGCAAGGTCGATTCGAGTAGGGAATGTGAGAGAGGTCTTACTTAATCACTACAAAGATTATTTTTGGTCACATGAAAATCCAAAGAAAGGGAAAGAGTGGGGTGAATTTTATTATACCCTCTATCCCCAAGGGATAGGGATAGGAGGGATATAAAAATTCTCCTTACCCTAGTGATGATAAGTGGCACAACTCCATTGCACATAGGAGGGGCTAGAGATAGGTGAAAAGGGCATGTAGAGTGCTTAACAAGGTCATGTGAAGGACCAAAGGGAAAATATGGGGTGGGGTGCATTTTATTTTCCCCTATTTCTTGAAGAGATAGGTATAGTAGAGACAATAAAATATGCCTCAACCTGGAGGTGACATGTGTCCTCTTGTAAAATTGGCTAAGTATGAGAGACGTACCTTCTGAGAGAGAGACTTGTTGATGACATTTCCAGAGATTCAAGAAGATGTTTTTCATCAACTCTTATATGATTATGACTCCAAATATACTTAAAAATTCAAGGGGATGGGTTTCAAGTTCCTATTATTCCTACAATCCCCTAAAATATCTCCTTTTTCTTTAGATAATAGAGTGTGTCTGCTAAAACTAAGCTTCCTAAGAAGTATTTGAGTCTTGTGAAAAATTTGAAAGTTTCATCATGTATAGGGTTGAATTATATTTCCAATGAATACTTTTGTGACTCTTTACTCCTTACAAATCTCCTAGAATCATCTACTAAAATTGAGGTACCATTTTAGACCTGCAAGATCCTAAACTCTAAAAATGCACTTCAACCGCACTTACTCCTAAAACTTGGAAAGTTTCCTAAACCAGCTCTATTACTACCTAAACTTTTAAAAAACAATCCGGTATTTTTAGAACTTTCAAATTTGTCTCGGAGGATGCACACCCATCCTAGAAAGACCAAAAATAGAATTTCTAAGCTTACCAAATAATTCACTTTTAGAAGCAATGCACCTTGAAAGAACTCGAATGACCGTATCACAATGATTCAAACATTTGGTAAAGGTTTTTACAATACATATGTGTACTTGCATGATTAGGATAGGCAAGATAGGCATGACATAGAGGAAAAATTGATCCAGAGAGGTTTTTAGGAGGGTTTTTAAGAAAATTTTTGACACTAGGGTTAAGTTGTCATGTTTTAAATTTTAATTTTTCCTTGGAAAAACACATGAAAACACCTTCATTAGAATAAATTTAACTTTGAATTAAGTTGAACAAGGAGACCTCATCCAAGTAACTCACAGCTGAAAATGACTTTCAACATCCTCTTGAATTCTTCTTTGAATGCTATTTTGGGTTTAACCATATTCTATGACAATTAACCATCATCACTCTTCTTTCACCATCAATTGGGACAAGCTACACAATACCATTATTGTAGACTTCCTCAATTTGATATGGGCCCATCCATCTTGTTTGTAACTTTCCCTTAAAGTCTTTGTATTTTGAGTCAAAAAGTAGAGCCCATTCTCCTTTTTGAAACTTCCTCTATTTGATGTGTCGGTCATGCCACAACTTCCTTTGATGTTGGATTAGCTCATTTTGATGTAATTCTTCTAATCTCATCTCATCCAATTTGTTTAACTAGGTAATTCTTGATTTTTGTGCCTCAGACAATTCAATTCCTATTTCAATAGTTGTCCTTAATGTCTGAATCTCATACTCTATGGGAAAGATAGGTTTCTTCCCATAAACCAACTCATATGGAGTAAATCATGTAGTTTATTTTTAGTTTTAACTATAAAACCATACTACTTCAAGTAATTTATGCCCCCAATTCTTTCTTGAAACATCTACTGTTTTGGTCAAGATGTTTTCTAATTCTCTATTGGTAACTTCAACTTGACCATTAGACTAAGGGTGATAAGGAGATGAATTCTTGTGCCTTTCCGATATGTTTCTACAAAATAACTAATCACATTTGACATGAATTGAGGTCCTTGATCTGAGATAATTGACCTTGGTGCTCCAAATATCTGAAAAATATGCTCATACAAGAAATCTTCCACCTTTTCATCTCTAGCATATTGGAGAGATTTTACTTCAGCCCACTTTGTTACATAATATGTGCATACCAAGATATATTCCTTCCCTTGATAATTTTTATCATTTAGTCCCATGAATTCCAATCCCCACGTATCAAATGGTTCTAAAAATATCCAGGA
Organism: Taxus wallichiana var. yunnanensis; assembly: GCA_018340775.1. Taxonomy (NCBI): domain Eukaryota; kingdom Viridiplantae; phylum Streptophyta; class Pinopsida; order Cupressales; family Taxaceae; genus Taxus; species Taxus wallichiana. Next base: position 76,766,071 of record CM031235.1, on the reverse strand, counting down.
TTGAAGAGGTATATCTATTGTGGTGGTTTTTGCCATCCATTGGGCAGTTATCACATTGCCACACATATTTCTTGACATCCTTGTGTATTGAAGGCCGTTAGTACCCAACCCCTATAACTTTATTGTTAGGTTTTGGAGCCTGTTTTCATGTGAAAAAGTGTTGAAGACTGTAAAATAAGAGTACTATACACTTTCCACGGTTGTCTCACTGGGATTCGGGGCCGAGTCGAGGCCTTGAGTGGGGGTCTAGGGATGGAAGCCCTTAGTAGCGAGGGTTTGGGGGGGTGCAAGCCCTAATTTTTTTTGGGCCTTAAAACGTGCCTGATATACCAAGAAATTTGCTTTTCTCATATGGGCGGGATTTTTGACCCATAGGTTTATGGGACAGTTTTAGCCCATGGTTTTGATACCCAAAATTTTGTAAAATTGCTTAAGTAGTTGTCTACTTATATGGTTTTATGCATATGGTAGGGATAATGTAACATTGCAGATGTGTTTTGAATTTAGGTGTGAATTTTGTAGAGTTTATTGAGCATAGCTCCAAACAAATCTGGGTATTGTATTGAGAGAGTGGTGGCTTGTAATAAAATATGAGCAAGTGATTCTTGGTGGATGTAGCCCAAATTGGGTGAACCATGTTAAATACTGTCTCTTTGTGTTGTGTTATTTTATTCTGCACTTTTATTTGAGATCTGTAATATTTTCTACATATTAGTTTCTACTATTGCAATTCATTGAGGGATTATTCTACATATTTTATCCCTTATTTCCTAACAATTGGTATCAGAGCATAGTTTGGTTTACTGAAATGTTGAATCACAGGGAAAATTTTATCTTGAGTGGGATATATGTCAGATGATGGAAGATCTAGGGTTGATAAATTCAATGGGTAGAATTTCAGTATTTAGAAGATGCAAATGGAAGATTACCTTTATCAAAAGGATCTTTATATTTCATTTTTCGAGAAGGTGAACACCCTCAAGCATGATGGATGTAAAATGGGATTTCTTTGGATAGGAAGGCACTTGGGAAAAATTGGTTGTGTATTGCATCTTTGGTATTATTTAATGTTTCAAAGGAAAAGAATACAAAAAAATTGATGGATGCATTAGGGAAGTTGTATGAAAAACCATCCGCCTCTAACAAGATATTTTTAATGAATTTTTTTTTAATATGAAGATGTCTAAGAATGGTTCAATTGCTAAATGATTTTAATATGGTGGTAAATATGCTAGCTTCGATTCTATAATATAATTTTATGAAGAAGTTAGGGATTTACTAATTTTGTGCTCTTTACCCGAGAGTTGGAATAGCCTAGTAATGGTAGTAAGCAACTTGGTTCCAACTAACTCAAAGTTTAATTTTAAGGATGTTGTAGGGGTGATTCTAAGTAAGGAAATGTGAAGAAAATGATTTGGGAATATTCTACTTCAGGGAATGCTTTGTGAGTGGAACCTAGAGGGGAATAGAAGAATATAAGAATCCATGGAAAATCAAATGATCGAGCAAGGTCAAAATCCAAAAGCAAGATAGTATGCTAGCACTTGTGGAAAGTCGGGGCATGCAAAGAAGGACTGTTGGGAACTTGGGACAATAAAAACAATAGGAAGAAAAAAAAGGAGAAAAATGTGGTAATAGGTAATGTATGTCAAGATGCTTTGATTCTTTCTTTGCACAATATTACTGAATCTTTGGTTTTAGATTCGAGGGCTTCTTTCCATGCTACTCCACATAGGAATTATTTTGTTGATTATGTTCAAGGATATTTTGGGCATGTTTTTCTTGGTGATGATGAGCCTTGCATCATATTAGGAAAATGTTTTATTCAGGTTATGATGTAGAATGGGAATACTTGGCTATTAAAGGATGTCAGACATGTGCCTACATTAAGATGAAATTTGATATCGGTAGGGTAGTTGGGAAGTGATGGTTGTACTGTGATATTTACAATGGTATCTTAGAATGTTACCAAGGGTGATCTTGTGGTAGCAAGAGGTAAGAAGATTAGAACCTTATATTTAACCACTCATAGCACTAATGTTTGGAATCTTGTGGCTTCAGAAGTAGATAAAACATTGTGGCACTATAGGCTCTATCATATGAGCCATAATGGCATAGAGATCATAAAGAAGGATTTTCTCGGATATACATAAACACATTTAGAGTTACGTGAGGACTGAAGTGAGGAAGGTTTCTCAAGGTTGGATCTACAAAGAAAAAGAGTAAGTTAGAGTTGGTGCATTCTAATGTGTGGGGCCCGGCTCAAGTATCATCTCTTGGGGTTTAAGTTATTATGTTATTTTAATTGATGATGCAACAAGGAAATTTTTGTTTTATTGTATTAGAAAAAAATATGATGTATTTGACACTTTTGTTAAATAGAAATCCTTGGTAGAGAATGAAACAAGTCTTAAGCTAAAATATCTCGAAGTCGGATAATAGAGGGGAGTATTGCAGAAATTAATATTATAGTTCTTGTTCTAAGAATGGAATCTGCAGGGAAAAGATAGTTCTAGAAAGTTCGTAGTAGAATGGAGTGTCGAAAGGATGAACATAACAATAATGGAACTAGGAGCATGAGGCTACATACAAGACTGCCTCTTTCTTTTTGGTAAGAATAGGTGAGCACAAATGTGTACTTGATGAATAGAGGGCCCTCAAGTGCCTTCGATGGAGGCATACTTGAGGAGGATTACTATGATAAGAAAGTTGATTATTCATTTATTAGAGTCTTTGGATGTGAGGTATTTGTCCATATAAACAAGGATGATAGGACCAAACTAGAGGCTAAATCAGAAAAATGTACTTTCATTGGTTATGGTGGTGATGACTTTGGATATAAATGTTGGAGTATTAAGAACAAGAAAATCATTCAATCTAGGGATGTGTTCTTTAATGAGAAAGTCATGTATAAGAAGCAATTGCAGGAAAACAGGGAATAATCCAAGAAAGAATATGTAGTGGTAGAGGATCTTCTAGATGGAAAAGTGACACATGAATCAGTTCAGGAACCTCCTCAATAGGAACCCCAAACTCCTATATTAAGGAGGTCTTCTAGGGTAAGAAGAGAACCTGAACATTTTTCTTCTTCTCTTTATTATTTATTACTCATTGAAAGTGGAGATCTAGAGACCTTTGATGAAGAAATACGGGTAGATGCCGGGAAGAATTGAGTAAGCCATGGATGAGGAGCATCATGCTCTCATGGAGAACCAGACATGGGATTTTATGAAGCTACCGAAGGAAAAAGAGCATTAAAAAACAAGTGGGTGTTCGAGTTAAAGAGGAATAAGGTGGTAACAAAAATACAAGGATTGGTTGGTGGTCAAAGGGTTTGCATAGAAAAAGGTATAGATTTTGATGATATTTTTTCTCCTGTAGTAAAAATGACTTCTATTAGAACTGTTCTATGAATAGTTGCGATGTAGAGGACTTACACTTAGAATAGCTTGATGTAAAGACTACATTTCTCCATGGTGATTTAGAGGAGGAACTATATATGCAACAACAGAGAGAGGGCTATGAGGTCAAAGGTAAAGAGGAGATGGTGTGCTGGCGAAGAAGAGCTTATATAGCTTGAAACAAGTTTGACATCAATGGTATAATAAATTTGATAGCTTCATGATGGAGCAAGGTTGTATTAGATGCCATTATGACCATTGCATGTATATAAATAAATTTGAGGATGGAATTTATATTATCTGTGTTTGTATGTGGATGATATGTTGGTTGCAAGTAAAAACATGCAGGAAATAAAAGTACTCAAGAAATAGCTAAGTGAATCCTTTGCCATGAAGGATTTGAGGCGGACAAACAAATCCTTGGTATGATGATATCTCGGGATAGGAAGGAATGGAAGATGACTTTATCTCAGGAAGAGTACATTAAAAAGGTCTTAGAGAGGTTTAAAATGCAGGATGCTAAACCGATTGGGACTCCTTTAGCGGGCCATTTAAAGTTATCAAAGGAACAATGTCTCAATATAGAGCAAGAAAGAAACTAGATGTCCAAGGTACCTTACTCATTAGTGGTTGGAAGTTTGATGTATGCCATGGTGTGCACCAGGCCTAATATCACCCATGCAATGGAAGTGGTGAGTAGATTTATGAGTGATCCAGGTAGAGATCACTGGTAGGAAATAAAGTGGATCCTTCAATATTTGAGAGGGACCATGGGGAAAATTTTGTGCTACAGTGGATCAGACACCACTTTGTGTGGTTATGTAGATTCAAATATGGCTAGATATGTAGACAACAGGAGGAGCAAGACAGGTTATGTTTACACTATAGGTGGGACATTAGTGAGATGGATTTCACGACTATAGAAGTTGGTGGCTTTATCAACCACAAAGGCTAAGTGTATTGATTCCACAGAGGAAAGAAAAGAAATGATTTGGTTATATAAATTTCTTGAGGAGTTGGGGTATAAGCAGGAGGAAGGAAAGCTTCATAGTGATAGTTAGAGTGCTATACACCTAGCTAAGAACTATGCTTTCCAATCTAGGACAAAGCATTTACAGTTAAGGTACCATTTCATCAAGAAAATTTGGAGGAAAGGAAGTTGATGCTAGACAAGATTCATACCAGTTAGAATCCTACAGACATGATGAACAAGGTGGTAACAAGGGAAAAAATGAAGTTGTGTTCAACTTTAGTTGGTCTTCACGAAAACTATTGAAGGGTTGAGAAGATTTCTCAAAGGAAAACTAGTATCCAAGTGGGAGATTTTTAGGTTATGGAGCCTTTTTTCATGTGAAAAAGTGTTGAAGACTTTACACTAAGAATATTGTACACTTTCCATAGTTGTCTCATCGGGGTTCTGGGGCGCAATCTGAAAAAAAAATTGGCCTTAAAACGTGCCCGATATACCGGAAATGTGTTTTTCTCATACGGGTGGGATTTTTGACCCATAGGTTTATGGGATGATTTTGGCCCATGGTTTTAATACCCATGATTTTGTAAAATTACTTAAGAAATTATCTACTTATATGGTTTTATTCATATGGTAGGGATAATGTGACATTGCATATGTGTTTTAAATTTGGGTGTGAATTTTGTAGATTTTTTTAGCATAGCTCCAAACATATTTGGGTATTGTATTGAGAGAGTGGTGGCTTGTAATAAAATTTGTGTAAGTGATTCTTAGTGGAGGTAGCCCAAATTGGGTAAACCATGTTAAATATTGTCTCTTTGTGTTATGTTATTTTATTCTACACTTTTATTTGATATACGTAATATTTTTCGCATATTAGTTTCAATTGTTTTGATTCATTGAGGGATTATTCCGCATATTTTATCCCTTACTTCCTAACATTTATGAATCATTATTTTAACCAAATAATTTTGTTTAGATGATTCATCATGGCATTCTTCGATTATATCAAAGATTTCATCTTCATCTAGACACTGTGTAATACATAATTAGGTCCACATTTAAAAACATTCCATCTAACCACTTATACGTCACACTCTTCTTAACTAACCCTTTAATTTTTTATGTGTGAGAAAAGATATAAAATTTTCTATAGCCAAGTCATTATCCATATCAACAAACTAAGGAGAGATGGTGGAAATATAAATAAATTCTCGTATTAAAAATCATCATTCACTTGTTATTTTATACCTAAAAAATTTAATCTTGAAATAAAATAAGATATCACATTTACTTTACAGTGTATAAACAATCCGAATATTGAATTCTAATAATAACAACAACCATATAACAATTCTCCCATGAACCAAGGGTTTATTCATTAAATATATAATGGTAGAATGGTCTATATGAATGATTATTTCATACCCTCGATGCAATGAAAAATTTCCTTGATTACATAAACATCTTGTAGACACCTAAAATTAGCACTTTGCTAATCCCCGTGTCCGCTTCCACTAGGACTCTTTTATTATCACATCATTATCATTTTATCCATTGAATATTTATCCTAAGTCTTATTTCTCCCCATTATATTTACTCCTCATAAATATCATTCTATAGCTGTTAAATCCTATTTTACCCCTTCTTAAACCACTCAAACCACTTAGAAACTAAAATCAAATAAAAAACAAAATAAACACCCTCTCAACCATTTAACAACATCCCTAACCCGTATATAACCTATTCCCAACATACATCCTTCGTCAAAATAAACAAATGCCTCAATTTAGGACGTTTTTTCAACTATTTTAGTGTACTTCCCGAGATCACCGAAAATTCTCCTTTGTTAACATAAAATCTATATAAACGTATTCTAGGCCTTTATTGGGCTAGTTTCATCAAGCTAGGATTGTCTTATAACAGGACATTATTCAAAGGAATTCATATTATAATATTGTTGTATTAGAGTCCTTTTCATCATAGTTGTGGCTACCGAATTGGTTCTCCCTTTGAAAGTGAGAAATATCAACAGTGTGAGGGATGCTTAGGAATTTGAGTCATTTCATATCTAGAGAGGGATTTTACTAACTCTTTGTCACTCAAGCTTAGAAGAATTAGGTAGCACTGTGTTGAGGGTTCAACCTACCCTCACTAATTTAGGTTGTGCCTTCAACTAGGGTGAGAGGACCTTTTTGTAACCTAATATTCATAAGGGATATGAATGAATCAATAGTATTTGACTCTCCTTCTATGATATTTGAAAGAAAACCTTAAGAAGACATGGTCAATGCAACATAATCTAACTCTCATGAGTTTTCACTCTAGAGAATGGAGATATCTTCTAAACAAGGTTTAGGTTACTAAAGACAACAATAAGACCCAATTGCTCCTACATGTTTTGAGTAAAGGATGGGTAAATTCAATAAATATCCTTAGCATTTATGGAAAAACAGTGCAAGTAAGGGTAATTCTTGTAGGATTTATCATTTATAGATGAATTTTGTTGGGGAATTAAGCAAGATAAAGTTGATTATACCAAATTCTTAAGAACTTTCAACAAAGGTTGGAAAATCTACCAAGCAAGATGATAAAAACACTTCAAATAGTCAACAATGAACCTTCAACTAGAAGATGCACACCCATGGAAGCCCAAAGATGCATAGTTTCACACATTCTTTGAGAAATTGACATAAAATATCATGTCAAAGACTCAACTAAACATCATATATTCTTGGTTCATCACACCTAAGATGCACTCATAAGCTAACAAACAATCTATATCAACAGAATGGAAGTAAAGTGAATTTAAATTTTTTATTACGTAATAAAATGAAATCTCTTCTCACAACACAATTGCAAATGCCACAATACTACCACAAGGACAAGATATTGTGTGATTTAGAGGAATTCCTAACATAATATTGCAACAGGAACATGAATAACTACTTGAAAACATCTCAAAATGAAAGCAGACACAATGATGCTCATGATTAACACAATTAACTCAAGGTTCATCAAATTTATCAGCAAGGGAAAGCTTTATTTATCAGTCTCAAAGATTTTCAATGGCTAGAAACTTACAACCATCTTGACATGATTAAATTTAAAAACACAAAGGAAATAACAAGTTTCTCATATAAGCTCTTGGAAAATGGTTTTTTACTCAGCTCTCTCTTTTCTTCAAACAATTCTTAGAAAATTTTAACCCCCCTCTTCACGTGATTATCTCTTACACCTTTATACCATTCAATTCACTCACTAACCTTAAAATACCCCCTAAATATGAATATTCCAAGGAATATTCCCCTTTACAATATCCATTTTAAAACATGCCACTCTTTTGAAAAAACTTCACTTCATACTGTCAGGTGTACAAAATGTGAATCTTTTCAATTGGTTCCATTTGTGCTTGACTGGGATATCGGGTCATCACTTTTGGTAGATTATTTTAATCATTATTTCCACATATTGATTGGATAATCACTTTTAATGACCTTTTAGAACTTCTAGGTGATTCTAATACGACATATATCCCCATCTGCTTCCCTAGAATCCGTTTCAAGTGCTAAGTACTTCATTTCATGTCTTATTGGCTAAATCAACCCACATGGTTCTTGTCAAATCTAATTAATTCATCAATCATGTTTGGTCTTGATTCACTTCAACCATTAAATTCTCCTTGTGCAAGTTGGGAAATATCTTCCTTTATCAAGTGTGAATGATCTCTTTCAATTCAATCAATCTGTGCCACTTATACTATAAAACCAGTTTCATCCCATCACCAAGATGCATTAATTTTCTTATCTTGTAAGTGGGGAAATTTTTCACAACCTCCTACCAGACATGGTGAGAGTACTTGTGGAAAATAGTTTGAAAGAAATTTCTTTAGAAGATTTGAATCAAATCTTTGATCTGAGTGGCCCTGATGAGGCTTTCATTAGGGCCTTGTTTGACATAGAGTGTGTAGGGGACACCAAAGGACCCTTGACTTATTGGCAGGTTTGGCTTGCACTTCTTACAAGGATGATTATGATCAATCCTATATTCACAACCTTTCAATGTATGTACTTTCATCTCTTTTGATGGGAACATCTGAAAGCTCTTGAAGACTTAAATAAATTATGGATTGAGAGAAGGCCCCAAGTTTCTGGGTAGACTAAGATTCGAGTGTCCATTCTTATGTGACTAAGAGTTTGTATTAAAGGAGATTCCCAGGGAATCATATTTTTTATATGACAAATCCTTCATTGACACTATGTCTACCATCTCTCATAAGGTGGATGAATTAGAGCAGAGGATCATCTCTCTGGAGAAAGGACAAATAGAAATTGTACCCTCACAACCAAGTTCAATGCCAACATCATCTTCGGGAAAGAGAAGGGGTGAATCAAGTCCTCAGCCCCCAATCATTATCTCAGATGGAGAAGAAGAGATGTCTATATCTTTTCATCATTAAAGAGTAGTAATCTCCTCTACTCGAAAAAACTTGGTTATATTTTCCATTCAATCATCTACTCATTCAAAGTGCATTGATCTCCTCAGTCAAAGCATGAATTTTTGGGACCTCGGCCAATTCCTTCTCCCAGAGAGCATCCACCCCACACAAGGAAATGGGAATATGGGTTAAGCTCAGGACCTCATAACTTTTATATTCGCAAGGTGCAGTTCTTTCCCTTCTAATTACCCTGGACATCCCCTCTCAATCCACTCCTAGTAAGTCAATCCTTCACAAGGGGAAGGGGAAAACAACCTTCTTCACAGGTGGTTTGGATCTTCTGGATTGGGTATCCTCCCATCAAAAGAAAATTGAGCTAGAAAAGATTATGGATAGTCCTAGAATGACTCTTGAGTCATTGATGGACATGGGGATGTTGCAAGATCTAACAGGGTCTATTATATTTGTCTAGACGACACAGGGCTCAAGTGAATTCATGTTGAGGAAGAATAAGCTATTGAACAAACTTCCTCCATTAGGGGGAGTTTTGAAGAGGGAATAAAAGATGTCTAAACATTGTTTTTCCCTTGTTTTCTTTATTTTTGACATGTATACAATCCTTTTTTCCATGGGAAGGGGCCCCTATAGAACCCCATTTTGTTCTTTTTCAACATGCAAGAAGCAAAAATATCTCAATAGTTTATATGCTTATACAAATGTATATTGAATTTTATCTAAGCCATATAAAACTAATGTATTGTACCATTTTACAATTGATATAAGACAACAATGAATTTCAGAGTAATAATTATCCTTAATGAAATAGAAATATCAATTAAAACATCATCTTAGAAAGGAAGTATGGGAAGAAAATACAGCTTTAAGAACAACAAGCTTAAGCTTGTTCATCATTTCTTATGTCTGCATCCTTTTCTTCTTCAGTTTCCACTCCTACATCTTGTTCTTCTAGAAATATTTCCACATATGCATCATATCTCTGAAATCACTCATTTATTTCATCCTCATCTGGCCCAGTGTGGTGTTGAAATATTAATGTCTGTCTAGCTATCGCATCCATACAATGACCCATATTATGCTTAATTTTTCTCATTTTTTAATGAATTCATAAGAGAAATCATCTTTCTAAATATTCCTCTCAAAAGAGTTGAACAAGAAATCAATCTTCAAATCACCATAACTCTTTTTGAATTTTTCAGACACCATGTCTTCAATTTCAAATCGATGGCATCAAGAGTATCATCAACCCAATTTCTTTTAACTTCAAGCTTTTCTTTGATCCCATTTAAAGTTTCATCAACCAATTCATCACTAAGATGAGTTATATAGTCTAATTTGGGAAAAATTCCCTCAAAGTAAAAGATTTCATTGTCACATTGCTTAGTTATCTCATCAATCTCATTAAGCTGATTTTGAGTTCTTCATATTTTTCCATGGATTTCTCAATCCATGTGTCTATAGCTTGAACCTTCTTGACAACTTTATCAATATTTTCCAATCCTTCAGGGGTATTTACAAAGGTATCTACTTGAGTATGGTTGGGTTGCCCAATTAGTTTTACATACTAGAACTCAAAGCTTTGACATGTTCTTTTAATTTCTTTTTGTTATCCTATCTTCATCCACCTTTTGCAATAGGTCATTTACCACCTCTGATACTCCTTGTTTTAGTTGATCTCTTGAGGGTTTTCCTAAAGGAATGAGCTGAACATTGTAGTCACTAGTTGTTACATTGTCTCTAGTTTTACCTTCATAAGGGATTGATATTTCTATAGTTTTGGACCCCAATGAATCAAGTATGAGTCTTGGTAATAACCCTATCCCTTTTGGAGGTTCTTACCATATTTGGAAAGGATAATGTAGTAAGATCTATGGCCTAAACAAGAAGAACTTATCTTTCCTCATTTGAAATCAATTCGCCAATCCATCCCTTTGCAAGACTTGTCCCACTTTTTCTTCTTGTAATTCTTGTTGGGGTTTCTCGGGGACAACCACCAATTGCTTAGATATTCCTTGTTCATCTTGGGCTAATGGTTTTACCTATTTCTCACCATCTATTTCAATAGCCATCTCCTTGCTCTCATCTTGTACTAGAAATTTCTTCAATTTTCTTTCTCCTTGGTCTAGATCTTGGGATTGATCAGCCTCCTTCTGATTTATACTAGTAGTTGGAATATATTATTTCCTTATCTCTCTAATTGATGCCACATTAGATTTAGTTTCTTCCCTGAGGTTTTCTTGAACCAATAACTGGCTTGCAGATTCCTCCTTCCCATCACATAGCTCTACCTTCTTTGAATATTGTTGGGTTGGCATCTTACTATCCTCATGTTCTAATGATACCTCAGGTCATGCCATGGTGGACTTCTCACCTGATTCCAACTCCCTATTCCCATCTAGAGATTGCATATCTATATCAGCAATAATTTCCTCTCTAGCACTTGCATCTTGTGTAACTTCTATTGTCTTTTCAAAGATATATTTCCTTGCTTGAAAATGCTCATCATCCTTAGTGGTTTTGACACAATGGGAAGCATATTATTCCACTAATATATTTGGACCCTTTGACTCTAAATCCACTTGAACTGTAAAATAAGCTTCTATTATTTGGATCTTGATTCCATCGGTTGGCACATGAGTAATTTCTTCCATTTCTGCATTTATTTGAAGATTATCTATTGGTTTGGATATTTTTTCATCAATAGATACATCAAGTGCATCTAATGTGGAAAATTATTCACCAATGTCAACATCTATCACATCTACCTAAGCCTTTGTAGACTCTGCAATGTTTCAAACAAAGGTATATTCACATCCTCAGCAGGTAGGGTTTCATATGTTCTCATACCTAGACTTAGAATTTTTTTTCTACTAGATTAGATGAAACATTGCCTTGGGTAATTTGTTCTGAGTGCTTCCCATTGTCACTTCTTCCAAAGGAAAATATGAGGAGAAAGGCACTAATTGTTCCACCTGTGGTACTGGTGCAACAGTTGTGTCGAGAAACATCATTCCTCTCATGTTTAGGGGGATCAATCACCACATCTCTATGTTTATGTTTCTTGGGTGTATGGGCACCCTCTCTTACCAGAATTGGCTCATAGAAAACCTTGTGTCTCTTATGTTCCCTTTCAAACTTTTTGAGGTTTGGTGCTTTTTTCATTCCTCTTTACGTGGCCTAGATTGAGAATGGCCACTTGTTATAGCCCCACTCATTAATTTTTCAGCACTATGAGGTTTTGGAAAAATACCTGAAGGAACCAAATGAGATGTCAAACCTTTCCCTTTTTCTTGAAGTGGTGTTGCAAAATTAATAGGAGCATTCTCCATAGATTTTAGGAGCATTTCCTTAGTATTTTTCCTCGAGATCAGATATAGAAGTACTGGTCCCACTAGTGGCTAAATTCCATTCATCTATAAGTTCAGAAGTGGGCCTCTTTGAAGGTAACTGAGGAGATTTTCCTCCCAAAGGATCAATTTTGTCATCCCCTTCTCTTAGGGGAGGGATATCATCATTTAAGTTTCCCAAATCCCTGAAGTTGTTTAGGATTCTTGTATTTTGGACTGATAAATCAATATTATTTTGAGCCAACCAATTTATAGTTCTCCTCATCACATCAATTATCCAAATATAAGAATCATCTAATTTTGTTTCATTCTAGTTTAGAGGGGCTATAGGTTTTCCCTCTACCTTTTGATCAAGATAATACTTACTCACCATGTGTGGATCATCCACAATTCCCTCAAGGATAACTACAATATTGAAGTCTATGATTTGTGCAAGGGTCATTCTAGAGAAATATCTCAGCCTAAATTCTTCCTCATCCCTACAATTCATCCAATAGTCTTCAAAATGAGGCTCATGTTCAAAAGTGTTTGCAATATTATTGAACACCCACCTAATATCATAGTTAGCTCTTGCCTCAAAATTTTCCATCTCAAACCTTTTCAATTCATCCTCAATTAATCTGTCCTTTATAATTAAAGGGCATGAGTACCTTCCAATTCTAATGGGGAACTTAATATTTGTCTTATGTTTCCTAACAATCAATTTATGAACTAGTGTTAATTGCCTTGCTAGTTCACACAAAGCCATTTTATCATATCTAGGAAATTTACAAGGCTTACCTTCAAAACCACTAACTCTTATATATGTGAATTTCTTATACTGAATGAAATAACACCCATATTCCATAATCACCTTCCTAGCCTACTCAGAAATCCTATACTGCCCCCATTCTAGTTTGAAAATACATATAATTGGTGCAAAGAAAGCATCATTGACCAATCTTACATTCCCACTCTAATTAACTAGTTGCAGGGAAAAATCTCATGCATTTGGCATTGCTTAAAATTAGCATGTGGAAAAAGGCCAGGGAAATGTCTATGTCCTACAACATTGTAAATTAGGTAGGTCATCATGTAAAATTCCAACTCTGAGGTATCACCCATCTCTATTTTTGTTGCCAAGGTAACCATGTGGCTATGAAGTGCTTCTGTAATAAAAGTAGCCCAACAGATGCTCCCCTTCCTTTCAAAAATTATCCACATGTAGGTGCACATCCATTCCTTGAACTCATTTGTAGTCTCCAATCCAACCATTTAAATTAACAATACAATAACATCTTCAACAAATTGTGCCCTAACCAGTATTTTAGGGATTTAAGTTGTTTCCTTTTTCTCTACTAGGAGCCATTTTGTATTTATGAGCTTAGCATAATATTTTTTCTTTTCCTCATAATCTCATAAAGCTAACTTGATACCCAAGGTTATTGGATTTGTTATCATAGGTAACTTGAGCATTATCCTAATAGCTACAGGCATCAATGTCAACACTACATCACCACTTTTGTCTAGCACTTCCCTTTTTCTGGGTCATAGTTCATAGCACAATGTCATACCAATTCTGGGCAATGAACTGATGGTGGAATAACACCAGACTAAAGTGATGCGGCTATCTTGAATTTCTTTCATAGACTCACTCTTATTAGGGCTACTCAATCTTTGAAGAAAATATTTTAAGTCGACATTCATTAAGTCTATGTTTGTAATTTTATCTAAATCACTCATGATTCTAGATGCAACTGAGAATGAGGATGGCATGGTTTTCATCTTTAAAAACCCTAGCTTTACTTCAAATTTCTTACCAATAAAAGAAAAGCAAAAGAGTTATTTAGTTCTTACTAGTTTCCCATGAATTTATGAGCAATTTAACCTCAATTTGAAATATTTTCAAACTTCTAGTTCCCAATTCGAGCTCCATAGTAAAATTCACAATATTCCTCAATGAAAATTACTAACGATGGAAACTAGATCTTGACAATTGATAATAAAAGGATTGAGGCATTTGAAAAATTTAAAATCATCCTTGATTTGTGCAAAATGCATTAATGGTGGCAGAAATTAATGCGTTGCATCGTGGCCATTCATTCCACTTTTCCCAATTTTAAAAGTGAGTCATCCACATGGAAAATTCTTATGTCAATGTGGGCTCGGGAGATTCTTTGAATTTTTTCCATGTTTTAAAACACATACACTTTTAGTCATTTGACCCAACTTCCCACTTTTGACTTTCAATCTGATCTTGACACATGGTCACACCTAAATGATAGCAGAGCTATGGGCCCTTTCTAAAACTTTGTTCCTTTTTCACTTTAAACCAAAAGTATAAATTTTCTCTAATGACCCACTTCCCCGCTCCTTGCATAAGAAAGAGCCACATGTCTTTACGGGCCTCGGGAGCTTCTTTTCACTTTTATACCTTATTACCTTGGTGCATGAATATACAACTATGCCTTGATCCCCTACATCCATCCCACTTGTGACAAGTGTACACCTTCAGAGAGAGGAATAAATTTCTATTTGTATATTTTTTGATTGCAAATATTTGAAGGAATATTCATTGGGCCACGGGACCTAATTTGCATATTGTGAATGTTATAGAAATTTATAAGTTTACAACTTAAACCCGCCATACCACAACCAACTAGGAAGTGCCATGTACCAATGGGTAATGGAACAAAATATGAAATTACCGAAATGACCAAGGAACACCTCACACAAGAAATTTTATGATTTTTAGACCTGATTCATGATTGGTTTTTTGCAAGGGTTTTCAAAAATAATACATATCCAAACATGATCCTCAACTAAAAAGAGGAAAAATAATCAACACACAAGAGAATCAAAATAATTTAATCAATGACCATAACCTTTCAAACTTGTACCCCTTATGAGAAGACAAAAACAAAACAAACCTTATAGGAAAATTTCAAACAAAAAGGCATGAGATTAATGTGAGCACCAACAATAGTAATACTCAAGATATATCTTCGTCAACCCTTCAAGGTCACTCAAACATCCAAGCACCATATTATCAATCTTCTAGCATCTATGATATCTTTCTCCCCAATAATGTCATCCTTTGAGCTTTACTCATCAACTCAAACAAGGTAAGTGCCTTCCCCTTCACATTCCTATCTCTTTTATTCATATTTTTCAAGAATCATTCAATTTGATATCATTTATTATCAACCTATATAATTCTCATGCAGCAGAATGGTCAAGCAATTCTCATAATCTTTGACGATTTGGCCAAATTGTTGGTGATCATCCTCAATTGCAAATGATTCTTATCTGTTAGACCATTTAACACATCGCTTGTCCTTCGACATACAAATCTCAATCTTAAACACCACTCTAACTTTACAAGTTTTTTTCGTCATATCAAGATCCTTTGAGCCATGTGTAACACTATATCACCTATCTTAATCAAATATATCACCCTGCTCACCTTTTTTTTTTATTATTGGCAAATAGTTTTTTGAAAGGGACTATACCCTTGAGTACAAAAGATGGCCTAGGAGCCAGAATAAAGGATCAGAATCCAAATGTGACAATGAGGCCCAAAGTAGCCAAAAAAGCTACCAAACAAGACAAAACAACAAAAACACTGCAAAAAAGTAGTAAAGAGACCGCGAAAAAACAACAGAAAAATAGACAAGTACAGCAAAAGCACCAACATCTACTTCTTGGTAGCTTTGTCGATGCTGGTCTTGATATTCTTCCAGGATTTGAACATACCCAAAGTTGTCATGTGGGCAGCGTCAGTCTTATCCAGCTGATCAATGGTCCTTTTGCTTTCCTTATCATTGCCCCAAAGTGTTGCCGGAACTCCGCTGAGATTGGAGACACTTTTGACATGTTGCTCAATGAACTCCTCAATCGCACTGAAGATGGCCATATTGTAGTCATGACGAGTTTTGGCCTTCCCTAAATGGGAGTCTAAGGAATTCAGCTTCTTGTATATATCATCAATCTGGCTATTATCAATATCCACCTCCTCCTCCTTCCTCTTACCTTTCTGTTTTGCCAAGTTCTTAACTTCATCCTTCAACAATTTCATATCAGCCTCTAAGGCTTCCAGCCTTTTTGAAGAGCTTTCCATATGCACATCCCGGGGACTGGCACTGCTAATGTTCAGTAGGTCATGTGCAATTTCAATTTCATGAGGACCCTTCTCCATAGCAAGAGTCTCAATTTCATCACCCTGCTCACCTTAGTCAAGTATAGAACCATCTATATCCTTGCTCCTTTGAGCCATTTTGTGATCCCTAGACTCCTTTTGGATTAGGTATCACCATCAAACCATCATATAGCCATGTACCATGCGAGTCACTTTACCTTTGCATTATTGGTTATATCCTTTGTTATATTAATTTATATTATCATTATCATATTTATTTCTTGAATGTGGATTGAAATCCTTGTAAGGAAGTCCATTGAATTTTGGGGACTAGCCTTTTCTAGTAAATTCACCATATATCTATCTAATCCTATATTGTTCTAAGTGTCTTTGCATTACAGGTGGCTTATCTTATTAGAGAGAAGAAGTTGTGTGCACGCTTGGATCCGTTGATGTCAATCATCTATCAAGAATCAATATCAACATCCATCATCGAGGGTATCAATAAACACCGCCATCTTTTCGAGGTTGGCTTTATTTTTATTATTTCACTTCATTAATTTAAGTAGAGAGGTAAAAACATCTCTGAACACAACTGTAAGAAATTATTTTTCCATGGTAGTTTAATTTCTTTCAACGGGGAGATATTTTTAGTAATGTGATATATTATATGCATTTCCTATCCCTCTTCTTGTTTTCCCAAAACAACCCCTACTACCTCATTGAAAGAATCAATTTAGATATGAAAAGGTAACTTCCAATTTGGACCTCTCAAAACTTGAGTATTAGTTAGTTTCTCCTTTATAATGTCAACTATTTTTTGACAAGCCTATGTCCACTGGAATTAAAAATCCTTAGTTATAAGTACAAGCCTTTGGAGAGGCTATTTTATTAAATTCAAAGATAAATCTCTTATAATATTTTACATGTCCTAGGAAAATTTTTACCTCTATCCGATTCTTGGGTGATGGGAGTTGTAAAATGATCTTGAATTTATCTATATCTACTTTTATTCCCTCTATTGAAATAAGGATTCCTAAAACTATCCCTTCTTCCATTTTAAAAAGACACTTCTCATGGATAAGAGATAGTTGATATTTATCACATATAGAGATAATTTATCCAAATTATATATTACCTCTTAGAATGTAGTTTCATATACTATGAATTCATCCATATACATTTTCACAGAGTCATGATTAAGATCATACAAAAATTCTAGCATGGCTCTCTAAAAAGTGGTAGGAGCATTACATATACCAAAAGGAAAATCTCTATAGTAAAATTTCCCCCTTGGGAAAGTGAATGTGGTCTTATCTTGGTCTTCTGTTTCTATCTTAATTTTATTATATCCACTAAAGCCATCTAGAAATGAAAAATATCTCTTCCCAGATAGGTTATCCAAAACTTGATCAATGAATGGTAAAGGAAATCATCTCTATGAGTAGCTTTTTTCAATTCCATGTACTCAATAAAAATCTCCATTTACCATTTTTCTTGGGCACTTTGTGGCCAAAGGGAGACCCAATGAGTGTTTGATATTGCATAGATAAATTTCACATGGAATAGATTCTCAATTTTACTCTTTACAATGTCTCTTAAGGTACGGTTTATTCTCCTTTGGGTATTCCTAACTTGTTTAGAATTATTGGTATAAATGTTATGTGTGAAAATTTGAGGATGAATACCCTTGATATCACTACATTCCCAAGAAAAATATTGAGGATGGGAGTTCAAAATCTTAAAAAGGGTATTCTCCTATTTATTACTCATCCATCTATTAATTACCAATGTCCTCCCTAGAAAAATAGGTAACTATTTTGTATCTAGGTGGAAAGAATTTACCACTGGATACTCTCTTAGTAATGAGTTCAAGGGACATTTATGAGGAAATGTGTTTGTGGATTTTGGATATGTTATGTAAAATATCCTCGGTCAGATCAATCTTCCTTAAGAAAGGGTAGATTATTGGTTGTGTGTTTTTATCTAATATGTATTCCTTTTCCTTTGATACTTGTGAATGAAGTTCAAAAGAATCCAAATCCTGGATCTGATATGAGGGTTCCTATATTATTACCATATATAATTAGTAAAAAAATCTTCAACCTCCTCTAAGTCACCAATGCACCATTACTTTCATGAAGTGGAAAAATATTTTACACTGGGTATACACATATTTTATTTTAATTGTGTCCATTAGTAATTGTCATATCTGTTGTCTTGGATTCAACGAGTGTTGCAGAAGTGGCTAACCATGGGTGTCTAGGATTAAGGTATATATAATTTTCTAGTTCTTTGTTTTAATAACCATGAATTCTACTGAATAATCACATGCTTCAATTGTAATTATTACATCCTTTATGACTCCCTTGGGTTTAGCAACATATTGGTCAGTCATTTGTAAGTTTACTAGAGCTGATTGTAAATTAGTAATGTATAATGTTGATAAAGTATTTGTATTCATTACATTGATTATATCTCCTAAGTCAATCAACACATTTGGAATCTCAACATTCCCAATACAAATAATGACTATTGGACTTCTAGGATCACCATATTTGGGAGGAGTCATCTTCCCTTCTAATATACTGGCCAATTTTCCATCAACGTGTATTGTCCTTGGTTTGTTTTTCTTCCTTCCTGGAGTTTTGACACATAATTATTTGATGGTTTTTTTAGCTTTGGGATATCTCTAAGAGCTTACAAAAGAGGGATTCTAATGCTTTATTTTATATTCCTTTGATCAAATCCACCGAGGTCCCTCTTGGTTTGAAATATTGTCCTTGTTCAAAATTCTAGATGGGATTAACATTTTTTAAAGTGGTTTAGATGTGTTTTCAAAATAAATTTTAGGTTGTGTCTCCTCTTGTCCTTCTTTGTCTTATGAAACTTCTTCTACTATTGGGGACGAAGTTTAGGAAGTGATCTTTCATGAGTGTAATATGATTTTACAATCTATGGAGTTTTGTGGAAATTTGGTAAGTTTCAACAATGTATGTTGAGTTTCCCTACCTAAAATTATTTGGGTTAGCCACAGTTTGAGTTGGGATTTGAGTTTGGGTAGGTTGTTCAATAGGGAAAAAAATTGTGTCTAATTAAAAAAGATTTTTTTCATCCCCGGGTTATTATTTGGCTATAAAATTGTTGACCATATCCTTGAGAAACTTTCTATTGCTTCTAAAATTATGGGTGGAGTTTTTGGAATGATGGTGAAATGTTTTAGATTGGAGTCCATGATTGCTAATAATACATTGGTTGTGCATTCCACGACGGACCTTATTCTTGTGACCTTATTTATTCAAAGGTTAATAATATGACCATGGTGTATTCTATTGATTTAGAAACCATTGGGTTTTTGGGGCATAATGTTGGTTCCAATTTGAAGAAAAATTACCTCTTTGCTTCTGAGATACATAGTTAACCTAAATGTAACACCCATATTAAACTTCAAAAACTAAGGGGTTTTTTTATTTAAACCATGTTATTAACTTGATTCCTACAATGATTGTCAACATGCAATAAATGAATCCAACATACTAATTAATTTTACAAAATACCTTAATTATTTTCATGCTGCAATGTTTAACATCATTACTTAGATCAATACTAAGTAATCCATCATTAATTAATATTCTATAATCCATCTTAACAACCTATGATAACCATGTAAAATGGAAAGGGTTTATAAATCCTTCTCGATCCCCCTTCATCACTCTATACGAGCCGATATATATTGAATATCATTAGTTAAAGATTTTTGTAGGTACAAAGAATCATGTGCATATTCTTAGTGTCAACTAGTAAATCATAAAAATACTTCACTCCATCTCAAAACAAAATTGATATAAGAAATGGTGAACAAACAATGCAATCAATCCTTTGCACTACTATGCACATAGTTATTTGGCATTGCGTTAGCAAGATGGTTCCAAAACAACATAGAATCCTATGAAACATGTGTTCCCTTCACCACAAGACCATCCCAACATAGTTATTAGGATTCATTTCCATTATTCACTTATTAATTTTATATTTATTCATGTTAAGTAACCATGTTTGTATATTAATGGATTAAATACCAAAGCTGTAGATAGCATCACTCGAATTCGGGTCACATGGTTCGTGCCAACACCAATTTGGGATCCCTACGGGAAAATAAATGTTCATGTAATGAACTAAGTCATTACATGTCCATTCATCCCCCTATAGCAATCCCAAACTACTACAAGTATGAAAAAAACATCATTTCATGATTCCTTCCTTCATTTACTATTCATTATACTTTCAATTCTAATAATGATTACTATATATTTTTTAGGTTATGTAAATCATGATATAGGTATGCAATGATCACGAATAATGTATACACCTTCTTTCATATATTCGTTAGAATATATCAATATATGACCATTATTTAGGTTTATACAAGTACAAGGCTTAATTTATTTTATAGCATTATTTAAACATCATTAATGATAAATAATAATCACTTAATCTATTTAGTTTACCTAATTTAATTAAGTACCGAGGTAATGTCTCATATGAACATAATGTAATTTCATACTTGATTCCAAGGTTGTTGTGATTGTTTCCTATTATGATTAAGTGGAATCTAATAAGTTCATTTTCAACGAATGTAATTTATCGTAAAATGTAAGTTGCTACTATAAAATACAAAAATCTACATACCAAATTTTCTTGATTATTAAATGATATGCCTTATCCTTTTTCTCTTCGATTAATGAGATACATTATTTATAGACATCTCTTTCAAGCACACATTCATAAATTCTTGTTTACCTTACAACTTCATTATACAATTATTAGATTATGATGACATCTCAACACAAGTATTAATGTCTTATTGAATATCAATTCCCAATGAATGCTTTGTTTTTTTATTATAGGAAAATGGTTTTAAAGGAGCATAAAATGTAGTACAATAAAAAGGCTCAATAGTGAAGATAAACGTGAAATTGCATTGTGGTTTTTTGAAACAAGGGGGATACATCCCAACCAAAATCAAAAATCTAGATAAAAATATAAGAGTACTAAATGAGGGCTAACTACTTACAAGAATCCCAACAATAGACTAACAACAGAAAAATAGCATCTTAGAAACAATGAACAATAGCTGCACTAAGAACATAGAGGAAAAAAAGGCACTAATTCACATATTTTTATACACCTTAAGTGTGACTCTAAGTGCCTTATATAGATTCATGGCTGCCCGACATTAGGGTCCAGATTGGTCTCTTTGAATAACTTCTTAGTGATCCTCCCATTCTTCCATGCTGATTCAGAATCCCACTAACATCACAAATCTAGTTAATATGAACCTGGAGGAGGTCAAGAACTACTATGTGAATGGAAAGTTGATTATTATATTTATCCTCAAGTACTTTGATTTGACTAGAGAGTGAGTTTACTTCCTCTTGTAGGCTAGTAATGGAGGCATGTTCGTGGTGATCTTGCTACCAGTCTTTAGGAGAAAATCAACATTATCTTTAATAGATTTCAAAGCATCATCCTATTTTTAAACTTTTCAAGTATAGAAGGAGTGACCTAAGCACTAGGAGTATCATGGGACAATCACCGGAAGGATTTCTGCTCTAATTATCTCCTTATATTTCTTATTAATTTTGAGAATTCTATTATGCCATGTGATCTATGTAGAATATAAATGGTTTTGATAGTAGATACTACCTAAATTCATGAAGTGCGTAAATCATTGATAGTGCCTCATGCCCGGTGGTTATGTAATTCTATTCTTCTAGTGTCATCTTCTTACTTATAAAAAACAAGGGATGATCAACAATCCCCTCACTAGGTTGTGTTAGTAATTCTCTAATGGTTGTTATCAAGGAATTAACATGCACATGGAAAGGCTTATCCCATGAAGGGAAATGTAGTATGGGCGCAGTAATAAGCCTATCCTTCAAAGTGTCAAACGCCTTCTGTTGTGCTTCTCCCTAGTGAAAGGAACTCTTGTGCTTAAGAAATTCCTCCAAGGGTGTGAAGATCTTGGCATATCCTTTGATGAACTTCCTATAGTACCTCGTATGCCCAAGAAATCCGTGCACTTCGCACTCTGACTAGTAGGCTCTCTCGATCGCATAATAACATCAACTTTGGCGAGATCCACTAACAAGCCTTCCTTACATATAATATGTCATAACGAGGTTCCAAACAGAGTAGTAGAGACACATTTCTTAATGTTGAGGGATATCCTCAACTGTTGACATCTCTCAAACATCAGTCTCAAATTGTCACAATGGTCTTTCACTAGCCAATACATCATCTAGGTAGACTTGAAGAAACTTATGGATGAAGTCTTGACATGCTCGTACCACGATGCGCAAGAGCATAATAGATGTATTCTTCAATCCAAAAGGCATAAATGTGTATGCAAAACTTCCTCACTTATTTTAAAAATTTATCTTTCTCTGGTCTTCCTTTGCAATCATGACTTGGTGCTACCCAAAGAATCCATCCGTGAAGGAATAGACCTCACGCCCACCTACTCCTTCTAGAATTTATTCAATGAAGGGGGTTGGAAAAGGGTCAATGACACATACTATGTTTAAGTCCCTGTACTCAACATATATCCTTATCCTCGTGTCCTTGTTAATACTTATAACCATTAGGATTACCCATTTTTATTCTTCTACAACCTCAATGATACTAGATGTTATCATCTTGTTTATCTCCTCCTTGACTCTTACACGTAAGTTTGGATTCATTCGATAGGGTCTCTTCCAAATCAGGTGTGCACCTTCCTTCAACTTGATCCTCATCTCCCCCAAGGAATGGTGAAAACATTTGAGCTCATGGTACCCACATGGGAATATATCCTAACACTCACGTAATAAATAAATGATTTTGAAACATCTTTTCCGACCAATAATCCCTAATGATATCTTCCTTAGGTTTTGTCTCTTTCTCGATGCTAACCTTATTTGTTTTCAAGGGCTCATGGTAGGCATGTGCTCACTCATCAACGCTATCGATGACTTCGTGCATACCTTCAAAATGGTTAACATCCAAAATTTCCATTTCTTCACCATATACTACATAGACCATATTTCCTTTTTCATTTTCAATGTATGCGTGCTCAAGTTGTATCTCTTCTGATTCTTCTTCATGAAAACGTGTCTCCAAACTAGGTTCACCTAACAATTCTAGTAACCTATCTTCTACCATGGCACTATCTCCCATTGTAAGGAAATTGAAAAATTGTAATGCCTTATCCACTGATGGCTTGGTATTTCGATACTCAAATTCTTGAATGAGATCAGTCATTAACTCCTACCAATTCCCTATCTGACGACATGTCTTGAGTGAATATAACATGTGTTTACACAACCCTGTAAGGTGGAATATAACTTATGCACCCATAATGAAGGTGGTAAAGCTTTTGTACCCTCCATCAGGCCTTCTCACATGCTTAGATATGGGAAGAGGTAGAGTTCTTTGCCATGGTAATCTTGTATAATAGTGGGCTCTTAGATTCTATAGAACCTTATAGAAAATGTGACTCTTACATCACACCACTCTAAGATACTCTTGTGATGTGTTTCCCACCAATGCGTTGTAGTCCCGAGAAATTTATAACTAAGCATACTTCTCCTTTTTCCTTATTTTTCCACTGAGCCTCCATTTCTTGTAAGAAATCATTAGGGCTTGCTCCTTCGAGTAACTTGGTAGCTTCTTCCTTCCCAAGCACTTGACTAAGTGGGCTTTTTCACCCTTGTTACAGATCCTCTCAATTGTCACCCAATTAACTCATAAGTCTCGTGCACCCAATTTTCACATGTTATGCTAGTTGTATCACTCATCGAATGAGCATCTTCAAATTGGATAACTCCTTCTATAGGATGAATTATTTTAGGGTCTCTGATGGAACACACATAGATTATGTTGAGGAATTCCTCTCCTAAGGGCTCAATATAGGGCGTTGACTTCCCATCTGTTAAAGGGATGATCACCCTTTCTTCCTTGTTCTCAAAATTGATATACCCCTTGTTAAACCGTAGGTCAAAATTATTTTTATAACACCAAGGGAACCCAAGTAATGCTGAAAAATTATCTTCCTCGAAAAGCGCAAAGACTTAAAATTCCCTAGTGAACTTGGCCCCTTGAATGAAGATAATTGTATCTTTCAAGACTCTAATGGGAATTACCTTTGTATTGTTCACCATATACAACACATCAAAATATGGTTGTAATTTGAGCCTTCCCATTTGATGCCACGTATCCAAAGTGAGAACATTTACCTCTACCCCTTTATCAATTAGGATGTTGCTTAGAAGCCACCCATTAACAACTACATTCAATGTGATATCTTTATCATAGTCAAGGCTACAAAGAGAAAGGTCGGCATCCAGGACCTAACTTTTTCATGCTCTCTCTCAGCATGTGGTACCTTATCCCATAACCATTC
This sequence comes from Taxus wallichiana var. yunnanensis, assembly GCA_018340775.1. Classification (NCBI taxonomy): domain Eukaryota; kingdom Viridiplantae; phylum Streptophyta; class Pinopsida; order Cupressales; family Taxaceae; genus Taxus; species Taxus wallichiana. The sequence continues at coordinate 76,741,337 of CM031235.1, read as the reverse complement.
TCCTAGCATGGGAATGATATTCTCCGGCATTAACATTTTACACACTTCCCTGACCTCATCTAGATCCTTTGTGGAGCCTCAACATTCTTCCTTTACTCCAACTACCTTGACTTCTCCTTTAGACACTGGATCTCTCCTTGTAATCCCCGAATCACATCCATAGTCTCTTGATACACTTCTTTCTGATGAGCAGGGTCTAGATATTTCCCATGTACCACTTCTTCCCTAATAACCAATTTCTACCTGGCATCTCCCTTGCGTGTGTAACCTCTTCTCACGTTGTCACTAGTATAGGTTCTAATCTTGACTCACGCATCACTCTTGGCATCCACTATGGGTCAGCCTTATTTATACTTACCATCCCAATGCCTTTATCCTTTCGGTGATGTTGGCTCATGTGTTCAAACAACTCAAGACACTCCTCGTACTTATGTTTCTTTCCACACCATGAGCATTGCAATAGGTTAGGACACTCACATGTTTATAATGCTTGTTGATCCATAATTATAACAGTTCCACAGGAACTCACTTCTTCCTCCACCACGGTTATTGTGACCATGAAATCCTTGATAAAAACCTCTTCACGTTTTCCTCCATCTGTGCACCCTTCATAGTGGTGATCATCATCCTTGGAACTACTTGCAAGGCTAGTCTAGTGCACACTAAGATCAATGGCATCATGAATCTAGTCGATCAACATGCAATCCTTAGTATCATGGGTCATAGAGGTACACATATTACACTAACAAGACACATTCTTGTGTCTCACACATTGTAGTAGAGGACACCTACTTGCATCATGATCCCCATGGTAGATGTCATAGTCCGCTATCACAATGTGTACCAATTTTTGGGGGAAACTGTCCATTATATACCATTCCACTTCACAATCTATGCACCAAAGATGACTACGAACCTCATGCACTGATTTTTCATACAACTTCTCTAACTGCTTGGCCATTATAGCAATTTGAGCCTCGAGAAAAGGGCTCACACTGGTATGAACCCTCCCAACAATCTCAAAGCATGTAGGGAAACCTCCAAGGCCTTACGGTGGTCTCTGTGAAAGTCTTCTATGATAGTGCACTTATAAATGGTGTTTATCAATCCCCTAAAAAACCATTAAGCATGCTTTAAGAGGGGTGTATGTCATAGGATAGTTTTGATAAGAAATTTTGAACCATGCATCGTACTCTTGCACACTCTTTGTCATTCCTTGTTTGATCTCCTTCAGGGTAATGATGATTTTTTTTCTTAAAACTAGGGATATGGAAACTCTCTAGAATGTGTTCTTCAATGCATTTTAATCCAAAACAATCTAGTGGGGTCATACTTGTTGGTACCAATATATACACGTGCCCCTGCAACATTTTTGGAAACTGACTTCCCTTTTGCTCCGGGGTAGTGATCTCCTTCGCGTGCCATAACAATTCACACTTTTGACATGCTCTACTAAACATCCTTAATACACATGTAGTTCGGTAGGTGAAAATACATCTCAAAAATACTTGCGGGGGTGGTTGAGATCCTTTTATAGCTAACTCAAAACCATGGTTTCCTCCACCACTAGATCCACTAGACCCACTAGGTCTGTCCCTCCTGACCCACTAGATCCTCCTAGATCCACTAGGTCCACTAGGTCCTCGGCCCCTACACCACCAAATCCACCTCTATGTAGCTAGAAAATGGCCTTAAGTGGTCGTGCCTAGTGTCCCTAACATCCCATTAAACTGTCTAGTTGTGTGTCCCGTGCCACTCCCAGATGCGATACCCAAACCTTGTGTATTTACACCTTGTCCAAAAATTCCTCTAAATATGAGAATGGTTTGTGCAGCCATAGATGTCCCAAACAAGAAATTATATCTCCTAGGCATAGATCGGTTACTTCCACCAATACTAACCGGATTAATAATACTTCTCCCTTGATCTAGAAAACCAAGCACTAGGGGTTGGTCATCAGGTGGGTTTAGATGCACGTCAATGGCTCTCCTTTCTCCATGTGATGAATCTCATCAGAAGCTGAAGGGTCTTCTCTTCCACGCTTGTGAAGATGGGGTAGCACAGACTACTCAGTTCCACATCCTCTGTGTGAACCTCAACTCCTTCCCGCAATGTTTTCCTCCATAGATCCATCACACCTATAACCTCATATTGTTTAGCCATCTCCCTTTCACATGAGCTTCACTATACTTGAGTTGTCTCTCTTCCCTCTCCTTTTCAGCCACAATGTTTGCCATCTTCCTCCACCCTAGCTTCCTCACCTAGTGCTTAGAGAATCTTAGCCGGCCATAGGAAATACCTCTAAACTTAGGGTAATGATCAAGATCTTCATAGCCAAAGGACAACATGTAAAAATTATCCTTTGGGTTCCCTTAGGAACTCAATTTGAGAAACCGTTAGAAAATAATACCTAGAAATGGTGTATTATAGAGTATAACTAGTCAGCACTCCTTTCCACTAGTGATCGACAAAACACGTCCACGTTAGATCCACATCCTACAGCTTTTGGTAATCATCTTGGGTCCATATGTAAGATCTATAGTACCAGATCAATTTGGATGCATACACTAAAAGCCATTCATACAATTCTATGGAAAAGAAATAGAATAAATTTTCATATAGCTCATGGTATAGGTGCTCTTCTACCCATCTATGTGCATCAAACTCAAGTCCAAACTGAATCTTTGAGAAAAATCATCCTCTGTGCTCCTAAACCATGCTTTAACACTCTCCAAGGTTAGGCACTCAATCATCACACATCAATGGAACCAATATGTAGATGTATCCATTTCTCACAAAAATTCAAAAAGAGGTCCTAGCAATGGAACCAAGATGTAGTCATTTTTATACCCTTATAACAAGTCTAATCCCATGTGCATTGACCTATCACCCAGTGGGTGCTAAACGCTCACCCAAGGCATGGGTAGGCACCGAGCCCCTCCTTTATGTGAGTCTTGTGAGAATACATTGATCAATGATAGAAACTTAGATGTAAAAAGGTAAATAACCATGCATTCATTTTGAGAGCTTAAGATGAGGCATTATATTAATATACCCATTAAGATAACTAGAGAAACATTATATGAATAACAAATCTGATCCATACTAGAAAGGAAATATACTAGGATTCACACCCATGAACAATTTATACTTAGAATAGAATCTTATATTCATATTAGTCAAAGTTCAGTAACCATATTACATTCACCAAGCCATGACAGGCCAATGTAACAATACATATCAGACTTATGCATCAAAAAGCCTAACTATGCTCCCATATTACATAAATATTTTTACAGACTAATCCCTATTGAAAAGATTCTAGTCCTATAGTCCTCTAAATGAGAACCTCAACTCTCTGGAACCTTCTTATCATTCCTGCAGAGCTTCACCCTTTTCATTCTCTCTATCTCCATTGTCTCTTCTTCTACCCGAGCATCTCTATATATAGTTGTATTTCCCACCACCATGCCTTTCTAAAGTAATATATCAGTCACCAAGTGTCAAGGTGGTCCTCTAATGGAGCATGATTCTTCCCATCCGATATCTCCACTCTCTGTAATGATGTCTTTCTGGATCCTTCCATTGCATGGAATATTCCTTTCTTGATCACCAAGTTGCCAAGATGGCACCTTATCCACTCCGCATGTGTATTCAGGTCACGCTTTTCTTGTGTGCTTCCTAGAATGTTGAATATGGATAAGTCTTGAAACCCTTTACTTTTCCATGTGCGCATGCCTTGGTTTTTACTAAACCCTCCTAAAACCCCTTTCTTGTGTGTATTTACCCCACGTTCCCTTCTTCATATTGACCCCACATGCCCACATGCCCTTTGGCACTTAGCCAATATACGAGACCCAACAAATTTCATATTTTAAAAAAACCATAAACCATTCATTCATTCATTAATGTGTGTAAATCACCATTTAACATACATTCAAATAACCATGAACAAGAGAGAGAACACCATAACACAAGATATAAGTGGGAAAACCTTAAGGGGAAAAAAACCCACTATAAGTTTTTATGATATTACACACAACAAAGACTCAAGTGATTATTACATATCACAAGATATTTATTTATGACGCAATAACCCCACATGGAACACCAACCCCTAAACCCTTGTTGATATTACTCACAAAAAAAATACTCCTATGAATATGAGTCACATAATATATTTTATATAATTATGAAAACTAAAAATATGTTGATACCACAATTGATAGTGATCCAAAGATTCAGCTCCAAACTTCTTCAAATCCTTGGTCAAACACGCCTTCTTAAACTTGCTCTCTCTAGATCTTTTATGGACTAATTTATCTTCAAAACCTTGTACACATCCTATCAATCAGTATTAAACTTGTAACACATCGATAGTCTCAAAAAATTCCCTCATATGTAAAATTTACTCACCTATGGGTTACACTTTTCACCCATGCAAAAATAGCTCACAAAATGAGCTCAAACTTCACTTTTATATCCTTCACTTCCTTCAAACCCAAGCTATGTCCATTATAAAAAGTTTACTAGACCCATAAAACTTCATAATATTCAAATCAACTCACTACGGTTGTCACATATGACCCATATAGGTTTTTCATGCTAAAAACCACTCATCGTGCACTAAAAAGCCTCAAAACTTCATCACTAGGCAGATCCTAATCCTACTCTAAATTGCAAGGAGACAGGGATAGAAATGCAAAAATTGAAACTAACTAAAGATGGTGATGCACCAAAAGGAGTGGTGAATATTTTTGTCATGCAAATAGACACAAACCAAAGATTGCAACATAAAACATACACAAGCTGATAAGATATAATTTAGGATCTGAAATGAAGCAAATAATACAAACAAAGGATTGAAACCCATTCACAAAGCTTGCATTATCATTTCCAATGTCAAAACCATTGCATTACAACCTCAGAGAGGTAAAAAACTGTTACAATCTTTGAAGAGGTCTGATTCTTGCAACAATCACTTGCTGGAGGTGAAAGAAGAAGATTGCTATGCCAAAAAGTGTTCCCCCTTTAGAAATGAGCCAAATCTGGCTTTTACATTGCATGGGTCGAGCCCAAGAGAGAGAAAACGTACAAAACATGGGAGCCCATTCCTCATTGACTGCAAATGCATTAAAATGGCATGGGGACCTTACAAACCCATACCCTATCATTTTTGACCAAATTGGAGGAGAATGCGACCCATTCTGCATTAAATTTGGTCGCTGAAATGTCACTTCTGGCCATGAACACGTGTCAGAGCCATTTCTTAACTTTTCTCTCTCTAGACTAAACCAAAATTCAAGATTGACCCTGGAATCATGTAGAGAATTTTATAAGCTTTCCAATGATATAAAGAACGTGCAAATCCGAGCTCTGGATCGAAAGATATGGCGATCTGAAGATTTAGGGCACAAAACAGGCAAAAATGGGTTTTGAAATTTTTTCCCGCGCTCCGCCACCTGGACGACACGTGTCAGGCATTGATTGGATGAGAAATTCTCTCTCCTTCCCTTACCCATGGGTTTTCCTTGAAAGTTTTGACTTTTTGTAATTTTGGAAAATTTCCCATTTTTTCCCGCGCCCCGCCACACTGGGACACGTGGCATGATCTCGGTTGGAGGACAGGGGCGCTGGGGTCATCCTTTACCTTTTAGTTTTTGGCCAAAACTTTTGCCAAATTCTCTAATTCCTCCCCGAGCTCCGCACTCCCTTCTCCTTAGGACACGTGTCCTCTTTTTTATTGGCTCAGGCCAACGCTTCAAACCTTGCCCTTTGAAATTTTGGACGTTTTCCTCGTGACACGTGGCATTTCCCGATTCATCCGCGGCCTCGCCGGCTTTTCACGCCCCTCGCATCCTTTTTGGCCCGGGCTTGTCCCAAACTGTCCTGGGACAAAATTCCTCCGATCCACCCGATTGGGCTTCCCGTCCCTTTGAGGTGAAGACACGTGGCGTGATTTGATTGGCTCTCGCTCCTCTCTCTCTCCGCATCCCACGCGTCCCTTATGTCCCAACTGTCCCAAAGCTCTCCTGGGAAAAATTTCTCCGAACCGCCGAAATCCCGATCCGTTGGGTTCGCCTTTTCACGCATCCTTCGCCTTTTCATGCCCTGATGTCCCAACCTATTTCGCACACAACAGCTTAGTCGATTTTTTTTTACCTTCGGCCGGTTCGCCTTTTCGCGTCCCGCGCGTCCCCATGTCCCAATTATCCCAAGTGCTTTCTGGACCGCCTGGAGGCTTTTCGGCCGATTCACGCCCCGACGTCCCAACTATCCCAAGGACCGCCTGGACTAGGACTTAGCCAATTTTCATGATTTTTTCTGGCCCAAGCTTGTTTTTTTGCAACTTTTTCACCTTTTTTTTAGAACTTGCTCTTTCTCTTGGACAGAGAGTTAGAAAAATCTGAGGGGACCCTAGAAACATGATTTTTTGCCCTGAATCAATCTATTTTCCTGGGACTTGAGTATTTGATGCATGTTATCAAATTTACCCTGGGGGGTGAATTTTGGATAACAATTTGGTGACTCAAACAATGGGGTTACCTGCCGCTAGGTAGAAGATACCAGTTGCCTGAAGTAGTCCATTGGGCATGGAGTCATCAAATATTCTGTTTAGAACCCCAACTGACTTAGAATGTGTAAGGAGGAAGATGGAATATCACCTGATGGAAGCAAGGACTGCAAAACATCTCCATGGACAGCAAGTTGTGCCAAAGCACTTAGGGAAAACAAAACTAACCTACAACAAAACAATGTGCACAAGCACTTGGAGGAATGAAAATCTAATCTAATATTTACAAGGTAGTGAATTTCCTCTAGAATAACGCTTGAGATAGATTCCATTGACTGGAATCTGCAGTTCTTCACCATCCAATGAGGCCAATTGGAAAGCATTGTTGTTCTTGCACTTCGTGACCATGTATGGGCCACTCCAAATGGCATCAAATTTTGAATGCCTTCCCGGTTTTTCTCTATCCACATCCCATTTCAACACTAGATCTCCAACCTGAAAAGATCTATCCTTGGCCTTCCTATCAAAGGTCTTCTTGATCAAAGCTTGATCCTTTTCCATTGCTTGGGATGCCGATTTCTGATCTCGCAGCTCCATCAACTCGCATACCTCACCTCCATGGGCTCAAACTCAAGCAACTCCAGCTGCTTCATGAGTTCCAATGTTGGCAACTCAAGTGACATGGGCAAGATTGCCTCTCTTCCATAGACAAGTTTGAATGGAGAGTTACCTGTGGATCTTTTGGGAGTTATCCTATCAGCCCATAAGGCTGATTTCAGTTTGGTATGCCAAGACCTCTGATTCTCGTCAAGAGTCCTCCTAATGATCCTCAACAAGTTCTTGTTTGTAGACTCGGCCTGGCCATTACCTTGAGGGTAATAGTTTGATGAAGTGCTTAGGTAGATACCATTCTTGACAGCCCACTCAGCCACCTTAGATCCAATGAATGCCAATGCATTATCGAGATTATTCAGAAGTAGGTACACCAAATCTGGTTGTTATCCCCTCATAAAAGTCTAAGATGCTAGACTCATTTGCCTCTTTGAGTGCTACGCTTCGTCGTCCATTTGGTGAAGTAGTCCGTGGTCACAAAATCCATTTGTGCCCTTGGCTTGAATTGGGATTAATGACTCCAATGAAGTCCAAACCCCATTGCATGAATGGCTGGTCAACCGAGATTGATGTAATGGAAGGGCAGCAAGTCTCTCTTTCCCCGTGAAGAATGCACAATTCTTACACCTCTTGATCCATGCATAGCAATCATCAAGATTTTAGGCCAATAATAACCAGCCTTCATGATTTTTAGAGCTGTCACTCTTGGTGCAAAATGACCACCACTGGTCCACCATGGAACTCTTCCAACACCCTTTGAATCTGATTTGTGCTAATGCATCTCAAGAAGCACTCCATTCACATCTTTCTTGAACAAAACTCCATCAACAATGGCATACGGGACAGCCTCGCAATCTCAAGTGTCTCCTTTGGGTCTTGTTCATCTCCGGAGGGCATAGGCCTCGTGCCTAGAAGTGTATAATGCCTTGGGTCCAGCAAGGAGTGGGGGCAGCATTGTCTTTCTTCTTGATCGCCACTTGGCTCATGGCTGTCCCGGACTGTCAAAACAGCCTCTTCTTCATTGCATACTTCTTTTTGCTTCCCAAAACCAGCTGCTCACACAATCCTTTCCTCTTACCAGCTTGGTGATCTTGATCTCAATGTCATACTCCATGACACGGGTGATCCAACCTGCCCTTTTCTCATTCAAATCCTTGTTGAGGAGGAAGTCCTTAACCCAAAGATGTGAGACCAGCAACTCGACCCTTGTTGTTTGAGACTAAATGCTTGAATTTCTTCAAGCTTCGACACGCAAGTACATGCTTCTCAATAAAAGAGTACCTCACCTCATAGTCATCTAGGCTCCGGCTGAAGAAGGCAATTGGCTGCTCATCATTATCCTTGTTCTGCTGTACCAAAATGGCAGAAATAGTGTCATTACCTCCAAATGCATAGAGGATGAAATCCTTGGAGAAGTCCGGGTTGATGAGAGTTGGTGCTTGAGAGATGGCTTCTTTGATTGCTTCAAAACTCTCCTTGCCTTCTGCTGTCCACTTGAAAGCCATGCTCTTCTTTAACATTTTGGTGATGGGCTTGACAAGGGCTGCAAAATCTGGGACAAACCTCCGAACAAAGTTTATCCTTCCCAAGAAACTCTGAAGGGCTTTCTTGTGGCTTGGCAATGGTAGTGCTCTTATGGCTTCAACCCTCTCTGGATCAATTGCTAATCCTTCTTGGAGACAATATGGCCAAGGAGCTTTCCTTCATGTGCAAGAAAGATGCACTTCTTAGGATTCAAAGACACTCCAAATCTCCTGCACCTCGTGAAGACTTGTCTCAAATGAGAGAGGTGGTCTGCTGCATTTTTGGAAAAAACAGTGATATCATCAAGGTAAATCAGCACCACATTGTTAATCAAACCTTTGAATGCCATGTCCATTGCCCTTCGAAGGTAAAGCACAGCGTTGACAGCCCAAATGGCATTTTCCCGTATGCAAAAGTTCCCCATTTGGTTGTGAAGGCTGTCTTGAATCGGTCCTCTTCCTTCACCATAACTGATTGTAGCCCGAGTAGCCATCAAGTAGTGAAACCTCTCTGAGCCAGCCACACAACTTGCAAGATTTGCTCCATGGAAGGGAGTGGGTAATGGTCCTCGAGAGAGGCTCTATTCAAGTCTCTCAAGTCAACACACAATCTGATCTCTCCACTCTTCTTTCTCGATCGAACTAAGTTGGCAACCCAACTAGAATGCTTGATTGGGAATATGATCCTCGACTCAATCAGCTTGTCCAATTCTTTCCTCATGAGAGGCTCCATGTGTGGATTGACGGTCTTTGTTTTCTCGCCCGACAGCTTAGTATTTGGATCCAATTCGATGGTATGCGAGCTAAGTTGGGATGAAACCTTTCAAGTCTTCATAGCTCCAAGAAAACACGTCAGGAACTCTTGACACACTGTATGAACTCATACCTTTCTTGTTCAGCATTGTCATCCTTCCAATTTGCAATGGTTTGTTCTCTTCTACCAAGATGGATACCGAATCTCTCTCTTGACCCGAATGTTTGCTTTCTCCTTTCTAAACTCGATCATGGGGTTAAAAATGGACTCCAAAGTGATAAGTCCCTTTGGGCAGCTTGTTAGTTCTCACTGTACCACTTGGTCACCATATCATTGTTCCAATTTTTCTTGATTCTTGGCCGAGAACTCAGCTTCTTCTTCGCAAGAAATGGATGATTGCTGGTCATTTTCAAACACTTGCCAACTAACATTGTTATCCGGCATCAAGGCCTCACAATCACGTGGATGTTTGGCTGTACCTTGTCTTGTTGAATGCTTTCCACAATGTCAAAGGCTGCCCTACCGCGCAAGCCTCGTCGCCAGCTTGATTCTCTTTCCTAGGAATGGATTTGATGCCAAAACCCTCAAAATCTTCCATGAGGTCCCACACCCCGTTCTTGTAGCACCGAGTAGATCATTCTTGGCAAAGCATGTTGTCCCTTGACCTGATTTACAATCAATTCACACGTCACCAAAGACTTGCAAGTTCTTTATTTTCTTCTTTATTGCCCAATGCATCCTCGCACCAAGGCTTCATATTCAGCAGTTGTTATGGAGCATGCAAACTGAAATCTAAAAGCTGAATAGTACTTTACTCCTTGAGGTGAAACAAGCATAGCTCCACCTCCTGCACCTTGTCTACTCCTTGATCCATCAAAAAACAGCTGCCATACCTCATTGTCATCTTTGTGGTTTGGCTTGGTGATGCTAGGAATAGGCTGATTTTCTTTGTGTATGCAATAGACCCCTAGCTCAGATTCTTCCACTTCTTGATAAGGATCAAATGCATGTATCTTGTTTGCCCATTCATCAAGAGTTAGATCCGGGATGCTTCCAACCTTAGTGTCAGCTTCATCAGTGCTTGGGTGATCTTCTTGATCAAATGCTGAGCAATTGGCATTAATCTGACTTGGAGTGTAAGGCTCAATGTGGAAGTTTGCAATAGGTTCAGACCTGATTGTAGCCTTAGTTCCATACCTCATTCAACACAGCATGTGTGACCAATCAGCAGACAAATATCCCCCAATCTTGGCTGTGAAGTCCCTTGACAAGCATAGGGCAAAGAGTGGTGGAAGGTCTATGACTGATACATCTTGTAAAACAACAACATTTGGACATGCATGCAAGGTAAGACTCAAGTTTCTAATCACTCCAACTGTTGCTATTGCTGTCCCATCTAGCTGCACTACCCCTTTGGATGTTGTTTCATACTGGAGCCCTAGCTGATCAGCTATTTGTTTAGGCATTACCGAGCTACTTGCCCCGGAGTCTATCATGCAATTGTGCACTAGCTGATTTCCAATGATTAATGAAACATAGAAAGGAGGGGGCTTCAACATTTTACCTTGTTGTCCTCCATGATTTCCCTCAGGCTGGGCAGCATTTGTAAGCACTTTGTCTTGCATCTGAACTTGCTGTTGATTTGAAGTTGGCCAGTCCTTCATGGCAGCTTGCAGCAGATCTCTTTGGCCTGGGATAGATAGGGATTCCCACATTGATATATTGACATTTGTCTTCTTCATCTGATCAATGATACTGAATGGTGATGAAGGATCTCTTTGTTGTCCCTTGGTTTGCACATTCACTCCTTGCATGTGGGCAGCAACAACTGGTATTTGAGTTGGCCTAGGGGCTGTTCTTGGCTGCCCTTGTGCATTTGAAATTGGATTTTGCTTGCCAACCATTTGTGGAGCCATGGAAGGTGTGGATTGGTTGGGGCTAATGGCTGTTCTTCACCCAAATTCCTCCTTTTTGACCTTGTGTTGGCTGCAACACCTTGAGAAACTACGCCGGTTCATGCCACAAAAATCCTCTGCTTGCCAATTTACCAATGTGGTGTCATTTGGGGCTGATTGTTGTTGGAATGTTTCTTGTTGTTGGTTGCTTTTCTCGACTCGCCCTCACCCTCCACACCAGTAGTTGTCACCATTAATGCTTGATTCAAAGCACCATTGAAGCACATGGATTGGTTATGAGGCTCATTGCATGGAAAACACCAATCATACTCCTGAGCAATGTTGTTTTGTGTTGGCACCAATGCCTTAGAGGCAGATATGGCATTTGGATTATAGGGCTGAAATGGTCTATTGGCAGGAGGCCTTGTTTGATTCATATTTGCAACTGGATTAGGTGGCCTTTGTGGTTGGTATGGCTGCCTATTAGGCTGAGCTTGGGGTTGATAAGAAGGTCTAAAACCTTGGGCTTGTTGCCTCTTGAGAGTAACCAGCTCATTGCCTAGGTTTTGCAATTGCTTCATGACTTCTTGAAGCTCATTTGGGGCACTTGGAGATGAAGTGGAAGCTTCATTTGAACTCTGATTTCTAGGAGTGGGAGAAGGAGCCAAATTAGGTGCTTGATTGGTGTTTGGACTCTCTAAACTTGGAAACAATGGCATGGGAGGTCTAGGGGCAAGTTTGCCAGCTTGGATCAAACAATTTTCAGCCCTAATGGCAATGCTATAAGCCATAGGGATAGTTATGCCTCCCATGGACTGAATCAACATAGAAATATCAGAATTTAGAGCTTTGAGATAGTAGAGAAAAGCACCTTCTCGCTCGTTGGCCTGGCCCGACCGCCACCGGAATTCTCTCCCAAGTCTTTTGAAATCTGAAGTTGAAATCGGTCACCGCTCATTGGGAGCTCTTCGATGGTTGTCACTGCTCCAAAAGAGACAAGTTGTCTCCTTTTCTCCAAATTGCTCATGAATGAAGTGCTATACACAAGCTGATTCCAATTTGTGATAGAACCAGCTCCAAGGCTCCTAAACCATTGCAATGCTTTACCCTTGAATGAAGATGCCAGCAACTTGACAACCACTGCATCTCATTGATTTCATGGATTGCACAAAGGTTAGCAATATCTTTAACATGATCACCTGGAGTAGTCTGATTTTCTCCAGTGAAGTAGGGAATGTTCTTCAAGGCTGCAATAGGAATTGGATGTTGTGCATTGAGGGCAAGTGGGCTGCTGACTGTGAAGTTGACATAGGGGTTGTTTTGTGCCATTCTAATTGGTCTTAAAACCCTTGTTGATCGAATGAAAGGCCTACTGTGGAGGAGTTGAGAGAGTTTCTGTTTGGTGGAGATGGAGACCTTTGAATCCTTCTTCCTCTTTGCCTTCTTCTTGGAGATAATTGCAGGTATTCAAACAACACTTCTTCTTCTCCAACTCTTGACCTTGTGGTGATTCTTCTCATGAGTTTTCAGGCCTGCACTGCTGAAACCAGTTGATTCTTCCCCTTGGAGTCGCCAGATATGCAAATAATAGCTCTTTTCAAGCAAGAAAATTGCAGCAGATGCACATCAACTTTGCTGCAATAAAAATGAGACCTCTAGTGTCCCACCGGCGTGCCAAAACTGTTAGTGCAGATCACAAACACCCCGGATGCAGATCAGGCTTCTAGGTTGATCACTCTAGCATCCAAAGCAGTGATTGCACAACATGGAAACCTCTCTCCAAGTGTGGGACTTGTGAAACTGAGAGAGGAATCTCCAGATTAGAGGCTGGTTCCTCAAACTCCTCTGATTTAGATCTATATTTGCACAACTACAGAGGTTCAGATCCTAATCCTACTCTAAATTGCAAGGAGACAGGGATAGAAATGCAAAAATTGAAACTAACTAAAGATGGTGATGCACCAAAAGGAGTGGTGAATATTTTTGTCATGCAAATAGACACAAACCAAAGATTGCAACATAAAACATACACAGGCTGATAAGATATAATTTAGGATCTGAAATGAAGCAAATAATACAAACAAAGGATTAAAACCCATTCACAAAGCTTGCATTATCATTTCCAATGTCAAAACCACTGCATTACAACCTCAGAGAGGTAAAAACTGTTACAATCTTTGAAGAGGTCTGATTCTTGCAACAATCACTTGCTGGAGGTGAAAGAAGAAGATTGCTATGCCAAAAAGTGTTCCCCTTTAGAAATGAGCCAAATCTGGCTTTTACATTACATGGGTCGAGCCCAGGAGAGAGAAAATGTACAAAACATGGGAGCCCATTCCTCATTGACTACAAATGCATTAAATCAGCATGGGGGACCTTACAAACCCATACCCTATCATTTTTGACCAAATTGGAGGAGAATGCGACCCATTCTGCATTAAATTTGGTCGCTGAAATGTCATTTCTGGCCATGAACACGCGTCAGAGCCTGTTTCTTAACTTTCTCTCTCTAGACTAAACCAAAATTCAAGATTGACCCTAGAATCATGTAGAGAATTTTATAAGCTTTCCAATGATATAAAGAACGTGCAAATCCGAGCTGGATCGAAAGATATGGCGATCTGAAGATTTAGGGCACAAAACAGGCAAAAATGGGTTTTGAAAATTTTTCCCGCGCTCCGCCACCTGGACGACACGTGTCGGGCGCTGATTGGATGAGAAATTCTCTCTCCTTCCCTTACCCATGGGTTTTCCTTGAAAGTTTTGACTTTTTTTTGTAATTTTGGAAAATTTTCCATTTTTTTTCCGCGCCCCCGCCACTTGGGACACGTGGCATGATCTGGTTGGAGGACAGGGGCGCGGGGTCATCCTTTACCTTTTAGTTTTTGGCCAAAACTTTTGCCAAATTCTCTAATTCCTCCCCGAGCTCCACACTCCCCTTCTCCTTAGGACACGTGTCCTCTTTTATTGGCTCGGGCCAACGCTTCAAACCTTGCCCTTTGAAATTTTGGACGTTTTCCTTGTGACACGTGGCATTTCGATTCGATTCATCCGCGGGCCGCCGGCTTTTCACGCCCCTCACGCCCTTTTTGGCCCGGTTGTCCCAAACTGTCTGGGACAAAATCCTCCGATCCACCCGATTCGGGCTTCCTTGTCCCTCTTTGAGGCGAAGACACGTGGCGTGATTTGATTGGCTCTCGGCTCCTTCGGCTCTCCGCGTCCCCCGCGTCCCTATGTCCCAACTGTCCCAAAGCTGAAAGTTCTGGGACAAATTTTTGGCCGATCCGAAATGGGCTTCCGTCCTCTTCTTCGTCGCTTCACCTCATGGCCCTTCCGTCAAGATGTCCCAACTGCTTTCTCGCACAAACAGCTTAGTCAATTTTTTTTTACCTTCGGCCGGCTTCGCTCCTGGAGGCTTTCTTCCCCCCGCGTCCCACGGTCCCAATGTCCCTGCCGCAAGGGGACCAGACCGCCCGGGAGGCTTTTCGCCGATTTCGCGCCCGACGTCCCAACGTCCCAAGGACCGCCCGGACTAGGACTTAGCCAATTTTCATTTTTTTTTCTCGCCCAAGCTTGTTTTTTGCAACTTTTTCACCCTTTAGCTCATCAAGTTACTTGACACCCTACTTAGAACAAGCATCCTTCAAAATTGACTCTTAAATAAAAGCTCATAACTTTTGCATAGCTTATCCACTAATAAATTTTTATATAAAATTGTAAATATATCGTAACCATCTTCACAATATAAATTTAATGGAGTCCTAACTCTTTCGTAGCTCTTTGCAATTCCCGGCTTTACTCGATGGTTGCTCCAAACTATCTCAAAAACCAGTCTTCAAAAATAGGGAAGACTTTTAAATTTTTCATCTCAACCATGATCTTAAACCTTCATTTTCATAAATAAAAACTCGTTGGATATCCTAAATTTCAATTTATACTTTACCTTGTTTAGAGAAATTTTCCTTAAAATGTAACTCTTGAAACAAGAAAATTCGGGTGGGGCCCACATATCGGTACATACTCTAATATACCTATACAACATCCAATCATAACTTTATAAAAAGGAATAAAAAAGGCTCAGTATACCTCTTCTTCTACAAGTTTCTCCTCGCTAAGGTGTAGCTATTGTTTCAAACCACTTTAGCTTCTTAACGATCATTCATAAAAATATGATTATCAAAACATGTCATTATTTTTATAAAATATTCATAACTGATCTAAGAATATATTACAAATATCTCATTTCTCCATGAAAATGATACAATTCACAATGTGCATCACAAGGTTAATGTTTTTAAAAAAAACACACCGTTACTTATCTGGTTTTTTGAAAACTTTCATATATTCAAAAAAAATCTTCAGAATGACCTAAAATTTGGTATGAAGCATCATAAAAACCTTATCTAAATTTTCATGCTCATCATCTAGCCCAAATATGTCTCAAAATCCCCAAAAATCTCATTTATCCATATTTAAATATTTGTTTCTCACATACATGGTTTATAAGGACCCTAAAACAACACCAAACCTTTGCACACTAACATGAAACTCATCAAAACCTCATATAAACTATCACCATGCTTCTACCATGATTCAACCATGACTTAGTTGGTCTAAATCTCACACCTCTAGCTCATTATTCATGCTCTATGGCTAGAAAAAATCTTGGACCTAACTAAACCCTATGTTAACCAATATGACATCATACGCACCCATAGATACTCATGACACATCATTAGTACCATTCTTGAGCTCATGAAAACATCCAAACAACTCAAGAGAGATCAAACTATAACTAAGATCACTCAACCATGCACTAGGACAACACTAAACTCACCAAAACTTGACACTACCAATCAACCTTCATGACTGCATCTAATTGAAATCTCATGGAGACTCGAATGATACCATGACACCTTTTTTTCATCAATGGATTTTGCGTCAATGACAACATAAACACCCAATGGCCAACATCTTAATGGATTAAGGTGTAATTTATAGGATAAGTTGATTCTTACTAGTCCTAGAACACTTCAAGAGTGTTATCAATTAGCATTGAAGGATAAAGATAAATTTAATAGGATGAGAATATAACATTTTAGAGAGAGTACAGAGCAAGATAAATCATAGGTAAAGGACATCAAGAAATTAAGGAACAAAAAAAGAACAAAGAAAAGCAAGTAAGGAAACAAGTTCACAAGTAGAATGTGTTATAAGAGGTAAAAATGAATGGAGAAGAGTTGAGTTTACAACAAGCTGTTTTCAATGTAATAGATGTACAATTCAAAAATTATATGAGTTTCCAGAGAATTCAAAAGCAAGCACAAGAAGAAGAGAAGAAATAAATTAGGTTGTGGAAGTGGTGAAGAAGAAGAGAGTGTTGGATCAAAAACTCAAGTAGAATAACCTGAAACAAGAGAGGCATTGATGATAAGAATATTGTTGATGAATGTAACTACAGAAATTGAAGAACTGGCTCAAAGGAGAAATTTTTTCAAAACTATGTGCAAGTCAGGAGGTAAGTTTGGTAAACTTATTATTGATAATGGTACCACATATAATCTAGTGTCCTCTAAAATGGTTGAAAATATCAAACTAAAAATATTGAAGCATTCAAAGCCATATAAGGTATATTAGGTTTAAAGAGACCATGAGTATTGGTTAGTGAGGAGTGTTTAGTTGATTTTTATATTATAAGGTGTAGAGATGAAGTTCTTTTTTATTTAATGCATATAAATGCTTGTTATCTATTGTTAGGAAGGCCATGTCAGTTTGACAGAAGAGTTATTCATGATGGATGAGCTAACACTTATACTCTCATGAAGGATGGAGTGAGAAACACAATGAATCCACTAAGGGATAGCTAAGTATGGAGTAATAACTATCCTAGAGTGATCCTAATGGGCATGAAAACATACTTTCAGGAGAGGAATGCATATCATCATGAAATTAAAAGAGGTATAACTAAAAGATGATATGGTATGATGGGAGGGAAAGCTGGTATAGTGAAGAAGTTATGGAAGTGATTAAGTGGAGAGGAAGAATATAAGGTAGCTTTAAAATAAGAGTGAGGTAAAAAGAGGTGAAGTTAGAGGTTCTTCAAATCACATTGGGAAAGAAGACAAAGGTGAGCTCTTAGGATCAAAAGAGATAAGTTAGAATGAACACAAATTAGAGCATGATGAAGAAAGAAAGAAATAAAACATTGAAGAAGGTGAAAATAGTCTTGAAAGATGTA
Organism: Taxus wallichiana var. yunnanensis; assembly: GCA_018340775.1. Classification (NCBI taxonomy): domain Eukaryota; kingdom Viridiplantae; phylum Streptophyta; class Pinopsida; order Cupressales; family Taxaceae; genus Taxus; species Taxus wallichiana. Next base: position 76,723,801 of record CM031235.1, on the reverse strand, counting down.
CAAAAATATTTCAAAAAGAAAAGATATTGTGAGATCAAAAAGAAGAAAGCATGAGATGGAAGAAGAAGTCAAGAAGGATGATGAGGCTAGTTTTTTTCAGTCAAATATTATCTTGATCATTGTTTATGTAGGTTTGACAGATAAAATGGAGGTGGAACAGTCAAGTGAAGATGATTTTTTCAATGAATAGAGTCTAGATTAAGATTTCAAGAGCATGAAGACTCAATAAGGACAAAAGGAAGATAACAAGGACACTAAAATAGACATGAATGGTGAAAATTCATCTCATATGAATTTATATTAGGTGCATATTCTCGGGAACAAGGTGAAAAGGACAACATACAATCCTAAAACAAACATCTTGCTAAAAACATGACTGTTTTAGAGGAAAAGAAGCTTATGGGAAGCACAAAGCAACTGATGAAGATAAGGAAAACATGGTATTCATTTAAATTCCACTCTCAAAAGATTATTTTCAACTAGAAAAACAGTAAGAAAAAAAAATCTTGTAAAACCATAAGTTTATACAGAATATTTTGTTGATTCAAACAACATGGGCGAAGCGTGATTAAATTTTATTAAACTCAATCAACCAACATTACAATGAATGGGCTGCAATATTTATAGATATTGCACAGCCAAATACAAATAGGAAACTAAGTTTCATAGGTGCAACAAAATTCCAAAATACACAAGCTTCCCATAACATCCGGGAAGAAATAATTAAATAAAAAAAATACTGTTAAAACAATATAACTCTCATAATATTCAAATACAAACAAAAGGATGGTTATAATTAAATATAACCATAAAACAATAACTAATAAATTTATTAATTATGGAATGCATAATTAATTAGGATAATAATATTTTATCCTAACATTCCCCCCTTAATTGTGCATTATCTAAAGAGATGAGGAGAGGAACTCTCTGAACAACTCGAACTTGTCACGTGCAAGTGAATTTGTGAAAATATCTACTCGTTGTTCAGCAGTTGGACAAAATTGAAGCTAGATGTTGTGCTTCAACACATGCTTACGTATGAAATGAACTTGAACCTCAATGTGCTTTGTTCTTGTTATCACCAAATCACAGCACCCTAATGTTTATACAAGCACATATACTTGAACTCATGATGTGATTGGATAACATGGGTACTATCTCCAAGTTGTGGGTCTTGCTACTTGAGATAGACCTCTAGAGAAAGCTGGTTCTTGCTCCTAAAATACCTGCCACAATCTACTCTAATGCAGGGATAACTAACTATTATAATCTATTCGTCAAAGGGACCAGGAGAGAGAATACATAAAATGAAAGCCTACACTACAGCGTTGATACACCAGAAAAGGAGGGTGTGAGAGTAGTCTTACAATGCGTGAGATATAGAAGCAAAGTGCACACTAGAAGGGGTGATGACAGTTCTCCACAATCTAGCAAAATGCATTCAAAAAAATATTTCAAACATACACAATGATAATGGATCCCTGCAAGAGCATAATAATAGACACAATATTCTTGTAATCAAGGTTGAAGGGGCAAGAAGAATGTAAGAAAACACAGCAGGGGAAGATATATCCACAAACTTATATTTTATTGCTTCATGATATGCACAGTTCAATCTATTACAAGATAAGGGCCTGGATCACCATGCAAGGAGTCCACAACAAGGGCCTGTAACACATCTACTTCACAAAGCAATTTTGGCAGAGCTTTGCTACAAAAACTACCTCCTTTTACAATGAGCCCAACACTCCAATTTATAGAAAAATGAGAAGGGAAAGAGAAGGGAAAATGGAAATCCTAAAATATGTCCTTCAACCACTTGTAAGAGGCATTAAATGGAGTAAAATGATTGTATATTACTTCAAAATGATCCCCATAATGTCCTGTGATGCAGCAGAGAAAGAATGATAACCATGCCTCTTAATTGCACTCCCAACCACCAAATAAAACACTGTTATGAACCCGTCCAAATTTTGTGAAAACTATCAATCAATATCTCTTAAAATCTAGAATTTCTTGAATTTTTTGTGTTGGGATTAGATCCATGATTCCAATGGTACCAATTTTGTGTGATTTCGTTGAGAAATGCAAAAGTTATGGCCTTCTGAGTGCGGACAACTATTTTGGGTCTGGCAGGTGTTTTCTGTCATTTGACGAGAATGAGCATTAACTGACTGGAGCTGAATATTTTTATTTTAATTAAATATATCTACCCTTGTTAAAAATAATAAATATTTTTTTTTTGGCATAGAGGACATCGTGCTCATTCCATAAAGTCCAATTTTGTGAAAATCAGAGCTCGGAGTCAAAAGTTATGGCCGTTTGAAGTTTCACGGGTCAAACGTTGACTTTTCTTCTTTGCCTTCGGCGCCGCCACGCTTTTCATGTCCCTCACATCTCGCACATACCTTTTTCCCAACTATCCTAGATGAAAATCTCCGCTTCAACCGATTCAGCTTCCTTGTTCCTGTTTGCGGCTTTTTCACCTTTTCGCGTCCCTCGTGTACTTTTGTCCGGATGTCCTGCGGACGAAAATCTCCCGCTTCGGCCGATTCAGCTTTCCACATCCCTTGCATACTTTTGTCCCAACTGCTCCCTGATCGCTTGGGACAAATATCTTTGAACCACCTGAAATGGATTGTCTGTCGGTGAATCGCCTGCCGGTTTGCGTCCCCGCGTACTTTTGTCTCGGTGTCCCAAACCATGCGAAAACAAAACTTTGACGATTTTTTCCACTTTCGGCCGTTTAGCTTTTCACATCCCACACATCCCGATGTCCCAACTATCCGGGGACCACCTGGGAAAAAAATGTCTGAATTAGCTGATTACCTTTGTATTTCGGCCCCAACCTTGGTACGACGAACCTTAAGTACGACCGAACCCTTGAGACCGAAATGCTTTAAACAGATTTTGCAACCTTATTTTTGTATTTTTCCCATTTTTCTAACTCATTGGGATTTCTTCTTGGATGGGAGAGTTAGAGAGAAGCCGAGGGGGCCCCAAAACATGATTTTGGGCCTTGAATCAATCTACTTGCTCAGGAATGAATAATTTGATGCATGTTATCAAAATTACCTTGAGGGGTGAATTTTGGATAACAGTTCTCTCATGAAACATTGGATTTTGAACAAGTTTGAGAACACCTTCATTGTCAACATACATGGTGGTCGGTTTGTCCTGTGGTATTCCAAGTCCTTCTAGTATGTGACGTATCCAAATCTATTCATAGACAACTTCTCCTATAGAATACTACTCGACTTCTATGGAAGAATGAGAAACAAAGTGTTGTTTCTTGCTTCCCCATGATATTGATCCAGATACCATAAAGAATACAAATCCAGAAGTGGATTTTCTATCATCAATGTTACCTACATGATCTGAATATGAATATCTAGTCAAGAAGAAGTTTTCATTCTTCTTGTATACTAGACCAAGATCCACTAATCCTTTGAGATATCTCAAAATGTGCTTTTTTTCTTTTCAATGACAAACTTTGGGTTCTTGCATGAACCTAAATACATAACTTCATGTTTCACACAAAATTTTAGTTCCAGAATAGAGTTGCTTCTATCCTTTCATTCTCTTGAGAAATAGATAAGGGGTTAGGGTTAGGAGTAATACCTGTAGAGTGTTGGGAAGGTGTGCGCGTACTATCGAGAGATCAGACTGATTGTGAAGAATGTGCTCCTTTTTTTCTAGGAAGGACTACCTGTAAATAAGAATGTAAGACCACCAGATTTTAGTTAGGCAATAAGTGAGGGAGCTGCCTTGGGCCCAGGAAATATTAGACTTCCTTTCGAAGGTGGTCAATTCCCTTTTTAATACAAAGTGATGCAAATGATAATAAAGAAGCTATTGCAAACTCACGATTTAGGTATCTCGTTACTAAAAGTAATAGAGACTAAATTACCAACAATAGAATGTCATGTTGTTTGTTTGGTCACTGGTTATTGATATGTTCCAATCAAGTTATAGGGATAGACCAGGCTGGACATGAGATTGTTTTGAGGTGAATAGGTGAAAGGTTGGTTTTGGTATAAGTCACAGTGACCGATGTCGGTCACTGGATAACCAATTGCGGTTATAAAATTTGTACCTTGGTAGGGAATAACCGATATTGGTAGGGGTAGTGATTTAGGGATTTTTAAATGGAGGTTGGTGTAAGGTGGATATGAGGTTTGGAAGGTTGGTAGATGGTTGAGGGGTGTAGTAGGGTGATAGAGAAGACTCGAGAGAGTGAGAGAGCTGTCTTTGGGGTAATATAGAGATGGATGACCAAGATTAGGGACAAGTTGTTGCTGTGTATTAGATCCAAAGCAGTGAGCTTATAATCCCTATGAATTAAAAGTTCACAAAGTGGTGTCTAGAAGCATACAAGGTGATAAGAGAGACTACTTACTAGTTTTTGATGTGGATGCAGGTCCAAAGAATGCAGTGGTAAAGGTAAGGTCTAGTTGGGATGATCCAACAATCGGAAGTGATCTGATGAAGCTATCCTCCAACTCTCCCAAGGTTTGGTTGAGTGTGACAATGCTCTAGTTACTCGGCCCAGTTTTGGCTCGATGCTCCTCTTTGCAAATGGATTTGGATCCCTCCATTTTGGTTAGGGAGGTCATTTTTACATGGTAACCGAGCGTTGGCCGTGTAGGGACCGATGTCGGTTAGGTCAAAAATAGTTATTTTTAGTACAATAGCCAACTTTCCCTCCTTTTCTCCCGAGGGGTCGGTTGTGGGCTTGGTCAAGTCATTATTAGGTTTGTTTTGATGCGGGTGAGGGTGATGAGTCATGGGTGTGGGTCCTGGACCAAGTCATAGGTCTTAATTAGGTTAGTTTAGGGTTAGGGTTAGGTCATAGTGAGGTGGCGAGGTGAGGTGGCATGGTTGGAGATGTGGATTTATTAATTATAAGGGAATTAATAAATAATTCAAAGTGTGATGTTTTAGGTGGTGAGGTATGGTTAGGTTGTGGGACGAGATACGGGGTATAGATTGTCATAAGAATTAAATTTGGTGTCTACATTTGCCCCTTGTTATCATGTAACTTGTCTTGTAAAGCTGCACCGACAATAATAAGAAGTGGTTGCCCCAATTAAGGGTATAGGTAATCCCCCTCAAATCTATCACAGATTGAGGTGATGTGAAATCAGGGATAGGGTTGATAAAGGGTGAATGATGATGAGATGATGGTAAGATGGTGGGGTAAGTTCAAGGAAGAAGACACATGTTGAAATGCAGTAGTGCGACCAGGGTACACGATTTGAAGAGAAAACAAGCAATTCATAGGCAAAGGTCGATAGTTTATCCAAACAAGGTTGATATAATCCTAGTATCAAGGCATAGGAAGTAGCTCGGGGGATATAATGGGTAAGGTACTAGAGCGTTTAGGCATGTTTGGCAGTACCAAATGGTTGGTTTGGTTGAGATAAATGTCACGGTCTCGGTCTAGGCAAAGCTGGTTGGCTGATCAATTCAAGTATCCTAGTCATGCTAAAACATGAATAGGTGAGCTCGATTGAACAAACAGCTACATGATGAGTGGATAGAATCGTAAGTTGCGGGCCTCGGTCGAGGGACTTAATTAGTGCGGTGTGGGTCGGGCGATTGGGTGGTTGCGGCCTGGGTCGGGCAAGTGAGTGGTTGCGGCCTTGGGTCGAGCCGGTTGGTTGCGGCCTTGGGTCGGCCGATTGGTTTATTGTATTGTGACCTTGGGTCAGGCCGATTAGTTTGTTGCAGCCTTGGGTCGGGCCGATTGGTTGGTTGTGGCCTTGGGTCGGGCTGATTGGTTGGTTGCAACCTTGGGTCGGACCAATTGGTTTGTTGTAGCCTTGGGTCGGGCCGATTTGGTTAGTTGGCCGTGGGTGGGCCAATTGATTGGTTATGGCCTTGGGTTAGGCTGATGAATTCAAAATAAGGATATTTAGCAAAGCCGGGGGTAGGCGATGTGGTGAGAAATGGAGATTGGTGGATAAGGGCAGGAATTAGGTTAAACTAAGCCTTTAAGTGAGTTTCATACATAGGGGTAGAATAATAAATAAAGATTCTAACCTGCTTTGCGTCGATGATAGAGAAGATGTATTTGTTTAACATCTAAATAAAATGGAATATGTATGTTGATTTGAGTTTGTGATAATCATAAGAATATTTGTGTTTTGAATGTTTGGATTGATAAAGGATCAAGGTGAGTGTTATCAATAAAAATACGTGAAAATATTTATATTTTAAAAGAAAACACAACACATGATAGGTTATGGTAGGGGATGGTCGAGCTAACCTTGGGAGACCCCGTGTCTCCTAAGTGCTTCCTACATAGCCCATTACACAAAGCAAGGAGGGGCCTCGGATCGATGTAGTTCTCCCTTAGGACTAGGGAGAGGTGAATTCTAGCAATTTAGTTGTGGTTAGGAAATTTGTTGGTTGGTAAAAGGTTGACGTTGGTAGAGTAATGTTGTTGGTGTTGGTGTGGGTATAGGTGATGTGAGGGTTAACTTACCCAAGCATAGGAAATCGTGTCCTAATTAAGATCAACACACAATCCTAGATTCGAGTAAAAGAGGCAAAACTGTCCCATAGTTGGAAAGAGCTAAAAAAACCACATATTATCGTAGGATGAGCTTGAATCCCTAGGTACCTTGCATAGGAGAGAAGTCGATAGGTGAAAAGAGTTGTATAATCATAATATATCGAGATATACACATGTCCCTTGAGTTTTGTTATTGTGAAGAATGGTGAGGAGATGTGGATGGGATAAATGAGGTGTAGAGAACTTGTTATAAGGTGATTATCGACGGAAGAGAACCAAACCAAAATAGACAAGTACATGACTCAAAAGTACTTTTGAATACCGCTTTGATGTTTCAGATATAGACCGATTGATGCGGGAAGTCTACATACGATATGCATTTTGTTGTTCTTGAGGTCTTTGAAGTGATCAATGCGAGAAGCTTCTGATAGAAGATGACTTTATATAGCTGTCCTTTGAGGGAATAGTCTACTTATAGTAGTAGACGCGACGTTGCACATAGCTGTCCTTGAGGGAGTAGTCTAGTTATAGTAGCAGATGTGGCTTTTGCACATAGCTGTCCTTCGAGGGAGTAGTCTAGTTTATAGCATGGAGGTCTAGATGTCTGTTTGGCATGAAGCATCTAAATTTGTAGGAAGTTTGACTCAAGAATATCCCAGAATTGTATAATTGAGAACTTGTTATTTTGATACTTTTAAGTCATGGACTAGACTAAAAAGGAGAAGGCCTCTTTACGAGGAGGTGATGATCAAACCACGTGGGTTTGATTTTACTTTGAGATGCACAAAAAAAAGGTGTATGAGGTGGTAAAAGAGCTCAAGGGACGAGCACAAGGTGGATAAGGAGTGATGTAACACTAAATTCAATAGAAGAATGGTCGAGAGATGCAAGGCATTAAGGGGTTTAGGCTCAAGTTTACCATTAAGTGAAGCTAAACGATAAGTACCTGATCCATAAGTGTGAGTGATAATGTAAGGCCCAATCTAATTAGGAGCAAATTTTCCACGTTTGCTCTTTTCTAGTTTGGTTACATGTTGATTCTCTTTGAGGACAAGATCACCAATTTTAAAGGTACGCTCATGAATTTGCTTATCATAAGCACGCTTGATGCACTTTTGATAAATTTGAAGGTGGTCAAGAGCGGTAAGACGACGCTCGTCAAGAAGCTCCAATTGGGCTAACCGCTCTTGGCGGAAGTCATCATTGGTGAGAATATCCTGGAGAGATATTCTGAGGGAAGGGATTTGTATTTCGAGAGGCAAGACAACCTCGGTACCATACACCAGAGAGAATGGTGTGGCATTAGTGGAAGTATGAATGCTGGTACGATAAGCCCAAAGGGAAAAGGGGATGTGATCATGCCAATTTTGACCAGAATCGTTAACAACTTTCATGAGAATTTTGGTTAAGGTTTTGTTAGAAGATTCAGCTTGACCATTTGCTTATGGATAGTAGGGTGACGAGAAGCTAAGTTTGATACCAAATTTGTCACAAAGGGCTCGTAACAGCTTATTTTTGAAAGATTTACCATTATCGGTTATCAAGTGATGAGGAACACCGAAACGGAAAATAATGTGATGATTGATGAATTCAACAATTTTCTCCTTTTTGGTTGAAATGAGTGGAATGACCTCCACCCATTTAGTGTAATATTCAGTTTCGTGATGATCCAATGGTGACATTGTGAAGAAGGTGAATGAATCTCACCAATAAGGTCCAAACCCCATTGTGAGAAAGGCCAAAGATCTCATGCGACCTGTAGTGGATGGTTGGGAGTATGTTGAAGGTTGGCATCTTTGTTAACACATAACAAAACACTTAACATATTTGCAGCAGTCTTTATTAAGAGTAGGCCAATAATATCCTAGACGAAGGATCCACTTGGCCATGGAAAAGCCACTAAAGTGCCCACCACAAATTCCATCATGGACTTGTTGGATGGTATGAGTGACTTCTTTCAAGTTGGTTAGACATTGAAGGAGGATACCATCAAAGCCACATTTATAGAGAAGTACCCCCATGATGACATAATGAGAAACACCTTTAAGAAAAGTGCATTTGCCATTACTATTAAGGTCAGGTGGGAGAACAGAGTTTGTAAGGTAGTCGTGAAATTGGTGATACCATGTATCCTGCGAGTCAGCAGATGTATTATTTACCATACAAACATCCAGGACTAAGTAAGATAGGGCAAAGAGTTGTTGGACCAAGAAAAATATGTCAGAATCAGTTGGTGATGCAGGAATTTGCGAGGCCAAGCAAGCCATAGTATCCAGTAAATTTATTAGTTGAGCGTGGAACGGTTTGGATAGTATAATGGGTAAATAAGGTCAAAAGTGAATCTACGTAATGTTTGTACTTTTGAAGTTCCTCATTTTTACATTGGTAGATACCAGTGACTTGATTTACTACCAATTGAGAGTCACCGAAAATGTTAATAGACTTCACACCTAAGTGTAACGTAACGTGGAGACCTAAAACAAGGGCCTCGTATTCCGTTGTATTGTTAGTGCATGGGAAATTGAGCCTGAATGAAAGAGGCATAGGTTCACCTTTAAGAGGAATGAGAACAACGCCTGCCCCTCTACCGCATTGGCATTTAGATCCATCGAAGAAGAGAGTCATCGGATAAGATGCATCATTGAGCGAAAGAGTTACGATGAGTTCATCAGGGAAAGTAAAATTGGTAAATTGTTCCCCAGGTAAAGGGGCTTCCGCGAGTTGGTCTGTGATAGTTTGTCCTTTGACTGATTTGTGGTGTATGAACTCAAGGTTGAGGTCGGCGAGGAGCATAAGCCATCGGGTGATGCATTGGTTTAGATGAGGTTTGGTGTACATATAATGTATGGGGTTAGTGTTGGTGATGACACAAGTTTTGTGATTCGGAGGTAATGTCAGAGTTTGGTGGCCACGAATGATAGGGCTAGGCACAACTTTTTCACATGTGTATACCTAGTTTCGTAATCCACAAGAGTACGGCTTATGTAATAAACTGCTTATTCTCGATTCTCGGAGTCACGATGTGCGAGCATGACTCCTGGCATGGTTGGTGGCGAGAAAGGTAAAGGTAGAAAGGGTGATCATCCTGAGGTGGGATAAGCATGGGTGGCTGCAAGAGATAAGTTTTAAGAGCCTCAAAGGCTTTGTGGAACTCCTCGCTCCATTGAAAGACAATGTCCTATTTAAGGAGATGATGGAAAGGTTGACATCAATCTGAGAGTTGTGAGATGAAATGACGGATAGATTGGAGTTTTCCCCACAAACTACGCAATTGTTTTAGGTTAGTGGGTGGGGCATTTCTGAAATATATTTTACTTTAGCGGGAGTCGACCTCAATGCCATGCAAAGAGATGATAAAGCCAAGGAGTTTTCCCAAAAGGACGCAAAGACACATTTCTTTGGTGAAGATGAACACTGATGTTATAGGCAGGTGGTGAAAATAATGGTTAAAACATCAAGATGTTCACTGTGATGTTTGGATTTTCAAAGAAGATCATCGACATAATCCTCAAGGATAGTGTGCATAATGTCATGAAAAATGTAAGTCATAGCCCGCTGATAGGTTGCACAAAGTATTCTTAAGGCCAAATGGCATGACACGATAGCAGAAGGTGCCCGGGGGTAATGAAGGTGGTTTTATGTTGATCGTGAGTTACTAAAATTTGATTATATCTTGAGAAACCATCCATGAGAGAAATCATCTCATGGTCGCAATGAGATCAACAAGTTGATCAATACTAGGTAGGGGAAGTCTTCCTTTGGGCAAGCAAGGTTAAGATCCCGAAAATCCATACATATCGAAGTCTCCCCATCACTTTAGTGACAGTACAACATTAGAAATCCATTGCAGATAGTCAATAGGTAAGATGAAAGAAAGCAGAAAGGAGTCATTGAAGCTCTTCTTTAACCAAGAGAGCATTGCGTGGATGCATTTTTCTCGGATTCTCGCTTAATTGGTTTAGATTCGGTTTCAGAGTGATGTTATGGACAGCAATGTCGTGGATTGATTCTGGCATGTTGGCATAGGACCAAGCGAAAGCTTGATTGTGGGCACGGAGGAAGGCGGTGAAGGTGGCTTGTTCTAATGCATTGAGAGATTGTCGATATTTACAATGTGAGGATCATCCTCCATGTGGATGTTGATTTCTATAGTCGACTCATTCAACATGGTTTGGGTTTCAGATGTTAAGGCGTGTTGAATATAAGAGTCATCCGCACCAAGGTAGGTGAGGATGGAGTCATCATCTTGGCACTCCACAACATTAATCGAAGACAGGTCCTCTTCGATCATGTTTGGATGTAAAAGGGGGAGAGAATATGGGTCCTCACCATCGCATTGATAAGTGAGAGGACCTAGGAAGATAGCATTCATGAAAAAAAAAAAAAAGTTAGGAGGGATAGATTTCGGGTCTATCAACTCGTGGGTGAAGATGGTAAAATGGGCGATGATTGTTAGGAATGGGTGACTTCGTCATCCTCCTAGATACAATCAACACGAGGTTTCTTCAGTGTAGGTGGTTCAGAAAACCCAAGACCACTATGATCTTTATGTTTTTGTGTTGTAATGGGAATAACCGTATGTTGTCCTTGCTCATAAAGACCGAAACCAAAACTTTTCCAAGCACAAAGTGCATCGGGAAGGTGAGGGTGAAACGATGGTTGGTTAGATATTGAAAATATTATTAGAAGGGAACCACACCAAGGGGAGATTCGGGGTGACAGAGGATACGTAAACACCCCCATATGTTAGGTTGGTGCAGAAATTAGGTGGTCGGTAGGAGATCACCTCCCCCACATGACGGTCGTAGGTAGGATGCACCTGTAACTATCCATACTCTTGTGGGGTATGGAAGGTGCTAACATTGTATAGGCAGTATTCCCCTAGCGTAAGGCATTGAAAAACACCTACCAAGGGATCTGAGGTTGGGATGTTGTCCACGGGAAAGGAAGAAGTATTTGCATCGGTGGTTTCATTGGTCGAAGGTGTGGGTGCGGCTAAGGTGGATGGTTGAGGCGTGGTTGAAGTAGATGGTTGGGTTGGATCAATGGGTGTCTTGATGGGTACAAGCACATCATTAGGGTGGTATAACATATTACAGGTTTTGAAGGGGAAGTGTCGGTTTGCAACGGTGTATGAATTCCCTTCATACTCGAATTTGATGCATCTATGTAAGGTGGAGGGAATGCATCCCATAGCCTAGATCCAAGGGCGGCCTAACAACATGTTGTATTGGAATTCTCCCTCAAGGACATAGAAGAGTTCGGGTAAGGTACGTGGCCCTACATGAATGTTAAGGATCACGGTGCCTAGGGTAGAAGTAATAACATCGTTGAATGAACGCAACATGGTGGGGTTGGCACACATGCAGCTAGGAGGGATATTCATCTGTTGGAAGGCTTTAGAAGAGATGATGTTTAGGCTAGCACCCCATCGATCATAACACGATGTACCTGGATGTCCCAGATGTAAGCCAAGATGAAAAGAGTAGGGTCAGGATCTTCTGCACCAAAGATGACAATTTCTTCTTTAGAAAAACTGACAGCAGCGGCTTGCTATACAGGGATAGAGGTGGTTGTGGAGGTAGGTTGTTTGGTGAGAGAAGCAACGTGGTTGGGTGTGAAGATGGAGGCAATGGGAAAGGTTTCGTTAGGTAGGACCTCTATCCCTTGAAGGATCTCAATTAGAGCTTGTTGATGTGATTCAAATGTTTGAATGAGATCATAGAGTGTCATTTTTATAGGAGATTGGTGAAGTTGTTTGATCATAGTGTGATGGGAAACTCCATCAGAGACTGGATAGGCTGGTCCATGAATAACCACTTTAGGTGGTGGTGCGATCGAGATGGCGGAAGGAGAAAGAGAGACCGTAAGTGTGCTCTATTTAGCTTTTTCATTGTTTTTCTGACCTTGAGTAGTAATGCTAATCATGTTGATCTCATGAATGTAAGATGAGGAAGATGACAGGGATAAGTCATTGTTTCGAGGTTGCAATGATGATAGATTTTGGCGAGGTGGGGATAGGTGGTATAGGAGAAGGGATCAAAGCTAAGGGATTTTCCTTCGTAAGTCGTCTTTCTAAGATTTTCTATCCGAGATAGGTGACTGGCGAAGGATGGCTTTCAAAGCTTTGCATCCTTCTACATTGTGTCCTGGTGTGCGGTGGTAGGTGCAGATTTTAGATTCATCATAACCTATAGGTCGAGGTTTAGATGGATCATAGGGTCTGAGTGGGGGTAGGGAAATGGTCGCATCCCCTACCAGCATATCAAGGATCTTGGTGTAAGATCCTTTGAGTGGGTCAAATGAAGATGAGGCTATTGATTGAGTGGGTGAGATTATTGATTTTTTTGGTAATGGTTGGGTACAAGTGGTTCGTACGGGTGGTGGTTTAGGCAAGGGATTTTGATGATTGGGTTGAACTAGGCGTGGCTTCTTCTACGCAGAAGTCATGTTTAGCTGGTTAGATGATGAGGCCACAGATGACGTGGTGGTAGAAAACAACCATGGGGAAAGAGGAGTGGCAGCAAACAAGTCCTTCAATGATCGAGTTTTCTTAGGGTTGGTAGGTAGGAAAGATACTTGGGGCGACAGTGTTGAGATGCTTGTGGATTTCTGTAGGGTACAGAAGGTGCTAGTCATGTTAAAGAAGATGTGGGAGGCATGGTGTATTGAGGCAAGGTGGAGGGGTGAGGCCCCAATATAGAAGGTAGGTGTGACGGCGAGGGTTGAAGCCATGCCTGCTATACTGGTGTGATCGGGGGTGAGGGTTTTAGTTGTGGCGGAGGCATAGATTGGACTCGAGGAGATTGGGTTTGTCTCCTAGGTGGATTGACGACTTTATCTTTGGATAAGTCTAACCATTTAGGTGGGTGCATCAGGCTGGGTATTGGTAAAGTCCCAAGCATAGGGGAAGGTTTGGTTAGGTTGATAGAGGTTGATGAGGTATTCGGCAGAGATGAGGGGGGTGGAGGTGAGGACATAGGCATTTTGAGCTTTTGTAAAAACTTCGGGTATATGGTAGAGGTGTCTGGATTAGTCATTTACATTTGAGTAGAGCATGGTGTTCTCAAACATGCCCATAAGAGTCGTCTATCTTCTGGGGGATGACAATCTTCACATATGGATGGGCATTTTGATATGGAAGAGAAGTGGGTTATGATTCGGTCCACTGGGGGTGTGATACAGGGGACGAATGAGGCATTGTATCAATGGGAGTTAAGGGGTCAACCGGTCGCTGGAAATATTTAGGCAATGAAGAACTGATAGGGAGGAGGGCATGTTCTAGAGGATCTATCATGATTAAGGAATTTGGTGATGTAGGCTTGAGGGGTTTCTCTTCTAAGGACGACAGAAAAAGTGGCAATCCTTCTTCTTTTGCAGCAAGAGCGGTGGAAGGAGATGTTTGGGCAATAGATAAGTTGGATAACATCTGCTCATAGTCTTGCAGGGATGTGGTGTAAGAAGGCTCTTCTGTGAGAAGAGAACTCTAGGCGGTTGGTTCCTTTATGGGTAAAGGAATAGCGGGGTTGTCCTCTTGTCCTGATGAAGGAGAAGGGGGCGAGGACTCTTACATCGGTGAAGAGGCTCGATTCAGAATTTCTTCGATGGAAGCCCTTGGTTGGGAGTTGAAAACCACATGGATCTCATGCACACTCTTCTCCTTGGCTAAGGTTTCTTGGTTTGTGTTACTATTAGAGGAATGGTTTGGAAATGGTTTGTTGAAGATTTTTAAATTTCGATTAGCAGGGGCATTAGGATTATCAAGGGTTATATCCCCTACATCAACCATTTCCTGCACTATATTTTTCAACATCTTACATTTTTCGTGGCTATGTCCCTTCACGTGATGGAAGTTATAGAATTCATTTTCTTTATACGAAGAAGGTATGGCGCAGGTGGAATCAAACCCGGAGTGAGGTTTAACAGGAGGCATGGTGATAGCTCCTATTTTAAGAAATTTTTCCAAGATCACATCATAAGTTTCTCCCAAGGGAGTGTACTTGATGGGCTCGGCTTTATACTTATAGGTGGATTTCAGCTGGGTATAAGATGGTGCTTGAGATTTGACCATTACCGTGTGTACAGCTCCTTTTGATTTCAAAGCAACCGATGCATGAGAGTTGGTGGTGTTGGGCTTGTTAGTGGAGTCCTAGGTTTGGAAATTTGAGTTTTTGTTGCGCAACTTCAATTTCTCCTCCTTTAAGGCCCGAATCTCTAGTTTCTGAGCCATAGTAAAGGCCTCATCAAAGGTTTGGAAAGTTTAAATTTGGAGGGTGGGAGAAATGTGTTTAGCATAGGCCCACGTAAAGAGTTTGATGAGCTCAGCCTGAGGTAAGGCATAAGTAAGTTGGTTGATGAGGCCCCGCCATCGTCTAACGAAATCTGTGATAGATTCATCTTCAAATTGTCGGATGGCATAAATATCGGTAATGGATACTTTCTTGGCAATATTGATGGAGAAATGATCCAAGAAAGATTGGGCTAACTGGTTAAAGGAGAAGATTGAGTGTTGGGCTAAAGCACTGTACCACTCCAAGGTAGGTCCTAATAAGGACATGGGGAAGGTATGGAGTAGTAAGGCATCGTCATGAGTAATCAGATAGCAAGTATGTCTAAACGATCACAAGTGTTGTTGAGGGTCCTCTTTACTATTAAAGCAAGTAAATTTCGGTAATTCCCATTGAGGAGGATATGTATGAAGGGGGAAAAAATAATGAATAGGCTCTAGACAAACTTGCTCATATGTCAGGGTGTTACGGCTTCTCGAAATAGAAACCTCAAGAGTTTGCATCTTGTCCATCATTTGCTTGATTAAATAATTAGTTGGGTTAGATGATGGTGTTGTCGTAAACGGAGGAGGATTGGGCCAAGAGCCACTAATAGACAATGGTGGGGCTAACTGTTGATAAGGTATCAATGATGAATGTGTTGGGGCGGATGAATAAGGGTGTCTTATATAAGATGTTGAGGCCCTTTGGATGTGTTTGTGGAAATGAAAATGTGGGCGGAGCTTGAGAGGGAAAGCTTGTGTGGATAGGTGGTAGAGAACAACTTATGAAAGAGGTAATTTGTGAGAGGAATGAGGTAGGGGCAAGTGGACAATAGTGATATGTGGGGCCCTAGATTAACCAAAGGAAATCTAATTGGTGTAGTATGGACCATCAAATCCACCGAGCTAGGAGACGAGGCTAAGGATGAAGACAATGAGGCGGAGTTATTAGGTGGGGAAGGAGCTAAGTGAGCGGCTATACCGATAGGCATACCCAATAGGAGCTGACCGTCGGGTGTACGATCGTGGGTATGAGACAAATAATATGTATACAGTGCTAAGATTAGCATCCAAAAATTTAGCTAAATTCGGATCTCTAACGAGAGATCTTGGGAAAAGCATTGGTGTCCGTAGGATTCCCTATAGGATGCGAAGGGGGCAACTCAGGAAAAGACACAGAACAAGCATGTGAAACCATGGCTATAGCTTGTTTTCAGGTGATAACAACCATGGACAAGAGGATATAGTAGAGAATTAGTCAATCAGGAACAAAAAATGCAACAAAATTTTGGAATTGGTAGGTTCTTTGGTGTGTCGGGAATTGTAAAACACGGTAACCAATATCGGTCTGGTAACCAATGTCAGTCAAACAGGAGCCGGCGTCGGTCAGTGTAACCAATGTCGATAGAAGAGGACCGGTGTCGGTCACCGTGTGAAGGCAAAAAGAGAATGTAAGAGGTGTTGGTTTGGGGATAACAAGGCTTAGTATACCCACCAAACCTGTCTGCGAGGTGATAAGCGAGATAGGGTATAAGCGAGAAACAACTGAAAGAAAAATAGAAAACAAGCAAGATGCACAAGCTAATAAAGAGACTAACCCTAGGATTAGTTTTAATCACTTTTGGGCTTATCCCTTAGATGCAAGATGATGTCATTCCTAAACAAAATACCTAAGGGAGATGTCAAGTTTGTTTTGGCTTATAAGGCTACCTCAATCGGGCGAGAGGAATACCACGGAAAGGGGGATGTTTGAGATGTTGTGTAGATTATGATGTGATTTGGTATGTGTTGTGCAGTGAGAGTAAGATTAATTTCTCATCAATACCATGGATATTACCCCCACATGTACGACTGTTACTTAATCTACGTTCACTAGAATAAAAAATAGCAAGCAAGAATGTGATGCACGTGTTTTAAACCCAAATCGAAAATGATATTCGATGAAGCAAAGAAAGAGAAGAGGTCAAGAAGATGACTTTCACTAATGCAAAGATGTGAAAAGACAAATTCTTTTACCAAAATGACAAAATATTTTGTGAATATTTAGAAGAAAGAAACGACAAGTGTGCTCCTTATATGAAAACAAGCAAGAAAGAAAGAAACCCGAATAGGGTCCCACCGGGCGTGCCAAAATGTTTCGCACAAAATTTTAGTTCCAGAATAGAGTTGCTTCTATCCTTTCATTCTCTTGAGAAACAGATAAGGGGTTAGGGTTAGGAGGAATACCTGTAGAGTGTTGGGAAGGTGTGCACGTGCATCGTCAAGAGATCGGGACTGATTATGAAGAGATCCTTTTTGTCTAGGAAGGACTACCTGTAAATAAGAATGCAAGACCACCAGATTTTAGTTAGACAATAAGTGAGGAAACTGCCTTGGGCCCAGGAAATATTAGACTTCCTTTTAAAGGTGGTCAGTTCCCTTTTTAATACAAAGTGATGCAAATGATAATAAAGAAGCTATTGTGAACTCACAATTTAGGTATCTTGTTACTAAAAGCAATAGAGACTAAATTACCAACAATAGAATGTCATGGTGTTTGTTTGGTCACTGGTTATTGATATGTTCGATCAAGTTACGAGGGATATATCGGGCTAGGTACGAGATTGTTTTGAGGTGAATAGGTGAAAGTTTGGTTTTGGTATAAGTCACGGTGACCGATGTTGGTCACTAGATAACCGATTATGGTTATAAAATCAGTCGATAGGGAATAACCGATATCGGTAAGGACAGTGATTTAGGATTTTTAAATGGAGGTTGGTGTAAGGTGGATATGAGGTTTGGAAAGTTGGTAGATGGTTGAGGGGTGTAGTAGGGTGATAGAGAAGACTCGAGAGAGTGATAGAGCTATCTTTGGGGTAATACTGAGAGATGGATGACTCAAGGTTAGGTGCGGAGTTGTTGTTGCCGGGTAGTAGATCCAGGAGTGAGATTATAATCCCTATGAATTAAAAGTTCACAAAGTGGGGTCTAGAAGTATACAAGGTGATAAGAGAGACTACTTACCAGTTTCTAATGTGGATGCAGGTCAAAAGAATGCAGTGGCGAAGGTAAGGCCTAGTTGGGATGATCCACCAATCGGAAATGATCTGATGAAGCTATCCTCCAACTCTCCCAAGGTTTAGATGAGTGTGACAATACTCTAGTTACTCAGTTCCAATTTTGGGATCGATGCTCCTCTTTGTAAATTCTTCTCTCCTTCTCACTTGTCTCTACCTTGAAAATGGATTCTGGATCCCTCCATTTTGGTTGGGGGAGGTCATTTACAGGAACTCGATGTCGGTTACCTAATCGACGCCACCACATAGGGACCAATGTCGGTTAGGTCAAAGTTGGTTATTTTTAGTAAAATATCCAACTTTCCCTCCTTTTCTCCCAAGGGGTTAGTTGTGGGCTTGGTCAAGTCATTATTAGGTTTGTTTTTATGTGGGTGAGGGTGATGAGTCATGGGTGTGGGTCTGGACCAAGTCATAGGTCTTAATTAGGTTAGTTTAGGGTTAGGGTTAGGTCATAGTGAGGTGGCGAGGTGAGGTGGCGGGGTTGGAGATGTGGATTTATTAATTATAAGGTAATTAATAAATAATTAAGTGTGTAAGGTTTTAGGTGGTGAGGTATGGTTAGGTTGCGGGACGAGATACGGGGCACAGGTGTCGTAAGACCCAAATTTGGTGTCTATACTTACCGCAAAGCTGATATCTAGTCTAGTGTAGGTTAGGTAAATGAGACTCCCGATCAGTTGCCGATAGAGAGTGGCACTTACCTCAGGAGATGGATCTGAACAAGATAACTACAATCTATTCTCCATGGGTGTAGCAATTGGTGTGTAATCCATCATCCTAAAATTCTCAAGCATAGTATTGGTATATTTCATCTGAGAAACAAATATATGATTCTCTTTCTACCACACTTCCAATCCAAGACAATAGTGCATCAGCCTAAGATTGGTCATGTCGAATGATCGATTAAGATCTTTATTCATTGCATCAATCATCCTGAATGAACTGCTAGTGATGACTAGATCATCGACATACACAACAACAATCACCATCTCCCTCCCTTTCTTTTTGAGGTATAGATTGGGATCGTATGGATTTCTAACGAATCCATGTTGTACGAGATGCTCATCAATCTTGATGTACCATGCCCAGGGTGCCTGTTTGAGACCATACAGAGATTTCCTGAGTCTAAATACCTTTGCTTCTTGATCAGGTACTACATATCCCTTAGGTTGAGTCATGTAGACTTCTTCTTGTAAATATCTATTTAGGAAGGCACTTTTTATGTCCATTTGGTAGACTTTCCATCCAAACTGTGCAGCTAGAGAAAAGATCATCTTGATCATTTTGATCTTAGCTATGGGAGAAAATGTCCCCTCATAGTCAATGCCTTCTTTTTTTGCATACTCCTTAGCTACAAGTCTCGCTTTATACTTTGTTTTAAATGTCCATTTGCATCTAATGGGTTTCTTTCCTAGTGGAAGATCAACAAACTACCAAGTGTTATTCTTCATCACTTACCGATATTTAGAATCCATGGCATCTTTCCAAGCTTTTGGTCGTAGGGCTTCCTTGACTGTAGAGGGCTCATCCGATTCAATAACTCTACTCATCAAAGAAAAGTTAACTTTTTCTCTTGCTTTACTTTGCGAGTCTCGTGGTCAGGGGTGGATGTATCCGGTGAAGCATCCAATCTTGCATCTCGTAAGGTACTTGTACACCATTTACGCATATGTTAAAATGATCCCATGGGTCGTGGTTCTATCTGATCAACACCATCATCCCCATCATCACTTTCATCTTCCGAGGGAAACATCAGCTTCAATTTTTACAACGGTGAAAAATCTATATCTTGTGAGTCCGGATGAGGAGTCTCTCGCTTCCTTCTTCTCGAAACACTTAACATCTCTACTGGTGTAGAATTTTATAGTCTTAGGATCCATCAATCTATACCCAAGAGTCTCTTAACTATACCCAATGAAGATGAGTTTCTATGACTTCATATCCAATTTCTTTCTTTCTGTTTGGGTATGTGCATGCTTGTTTTGCACCCAAACACTCGAGGTGCACAATGGATGGTTTCCTTTTTGACCATGCTTCTTGTGGTGTTGTTACATCAAGAGAGCATTGTGGGTGCTCTGTCTCAACAAATACACTAGTATTTTTGCTTTGATTCTTCCTAGAATGTCTTTACAAGTCTGGAATCATTGATCATGCATCGCACCATTTCCATGATAGTACGATTTCTTCTCTCGATAACACCATTTTTTCGTGGTGTGTTTGGAGGGGGAATTTGTCGAAAAATCCCATGAGTTTGTAGGTAGTCTCGGAACTCATCACTGGTGAATTCCCCCTCGATCCGAGTGGAGATTTCGATGTGACGACTAGTTTCTTTCTCAACCGCTATTTTGAACTTTTGAAGGTTTCAAATGATTTAATTTTCTTGCAAAGACAGAAAAGCCAAATTTTCCGCTAATAGTCGTCACAACAAAAAGCATGAAGTCTTGGAACCTAGAATGACTTGGCTACATTGGACCATAAAGATTGGTATGAACGGGTCAAGTTTACCATGAGCTTGAAATGTACTCTTCGGAACAAAGCTCTGTGTTGTTTTCCCTACTAGGTAGTGAGGACACTTGTATGCCTGTATCCTTTTGTAGAGATGGTAGCCCATGTACCATATTACATCGGTGAAGTGTTCGAGATATTTGAAACATACATGACCAAATCTCGATGCCATAATTGTGATGAGGTGGAGTTTTTAGCCACAAGTGCTTGATCATCTCTGTGAACGAAATCAAGTTGGAACATGTATTCCACATTGGAGGCTTTTGCAATTATTTTCAAGCCTCTTGATTTATCTCGAATAAAACACGTTTTCTTACCGGATTGACTATCAATGTCAATTCTCGGGTTGTGATCTAGGATTTGACTAACCGAAAGAAGATTCTTTATCAACCTAGGGACATATAGGACATCCGAGAGTCTGCATTTGTGTGAACCAAGGGGTAGAGAAATGTTTCCAATCCCCTGAATTGTATATGAAGAATCATCTCCCAATGAAACATGATTTTTTGATGGCATGTCCCTCATTGAAATAAACCAATCTCTGTGGCTGGTCATGTGTTGAGTGGCTCCCGAATCAACATACCAGACATCACTAGATGACGTGGATGGTTCACTTGATCGAGCAGTGAACAAGAAGTCTTCATTGTCTGACTGGTCTTGTTGCTCAACAATATTACCTTGCTGGTAGGGTCTTCTTTTCCCCTTTTTCTACCCGTAATTGTTGTTAGAATGTCCCTTGTAAGATTGTTGTTGTTGTGGTCCAGAGTTGCTGGATGAACCTTTCTTGTAAGTGTTATACCAACAATCTTTTAAGTCATGTCCTCTTTTACAGATAGGACATTGCTTCTTCTGTTGATTGTCCCTGTGATACTGATTCTGATGTTGGGACTTCTTATAGGAATTAGGTTTTCCTTTACCTTTTCTTTCCATTTTGATGAAGAAGACTGTGCCTACTCCTCTTCATCATCCTTATTGTGCAATGCTTCCTCTTGTTGCATTAGGTTTACCATTTTTTCAAAACCAACTGTCGTATCTTCGTTTAGTGTTGTGACAAAAATGTAGTAAGAAGAGGGGAGTGCTCTCAGAACAATAGGAACGAGAACATCATCTATGATTTGGTTCTCCTAGGGCTAGAAGTGAAGCCCTCAATTTTGTAACTCTTCTTAAGAAAGCTTCAATTTTCTCATTCTCGCTTGAACTTTGATGTGTATGTAATCGACTCTACAAATTGATTATAACATTATTGTTCTTGGCCTCGTATATTGTGCTTAATTTATCCCATGCTTCTTTTGTTTTTTGGAATCTCAAATGTGGGGTTGCACATCATGGACACTCCAAACAAGATGATGAGTTTGGCCTTCTGACCGCTTTATCAAACCGCCTTTGTTGTGTTGTATCGTCAGGTTGAACCGGTCGAGTACCATTCACAAAAATCCAAATATCTTCAAACTTGAGTTGTGTCTTGATTTTAGTCTTCCATGCAGCATAGTTATTTCCTCTGAGCAATTGTGAATCTGGAAGAAAAAATTTGGGGGCATTGGTGCCCATTTTGTAGATATCACTGATAGGGTTTGGCTCTTATCACTCTAGGTACTAGGTCTCCCAATCTATATATCGTCATTCGATATACCAAACCTTTCTATATACACACCTTTCTCGATATACCCGTCAAGACGTAGAAGAAGCTCGCCCTTTCTATATACACCGGGGTATGTGAAAGAGGCAAAAACGTACATGAAAGAATTCAATACGCGGTACCAAGATAATGCGATGGGGTCCTGTGTGATTATTGACACCAGCTCAGAGAAATATCATCATACGCGTGCGTAACTTCCCTATATACTTGGATAATTTCTCAGTCCGGATTTATGTCATGCAATCATTCACAGACGGATGGGATCGCTCATAGTGTGTGCATTGTGACCTTATTAATCCCCGTCAATTTATAGGGACGATGCCCAGACGATGTTGTTGCAGCTATATTAGGCATTAAGTTCATTAGTAGTCACGACGGCTTTACCCGTAAGTGCTTCCCAGAGGCACTATATATACTAAACACTATGAATGAGATCTAGGATCTCGTGAGTGTTCTCAGAACCAATTTTTATTGTTTTTTATTACAATTTGCCGCGCTTTTTGAGTAGTTACAAATTTTTCATTGCCTATGGCAACGGCAAATTAGTACAACATTCTTAAGTATACAAATTGCATTCAAAAATTTGAAAAATTGAATGAAAGAGGAAAAAAATTGTTTTGTGGGCCCTAGTGGCCTCTGGAGCCCAAAACAACCCAAAATGCAAATAATTGTAGAAAACCAGTGAAAAAGCAATTTTTAGATGGGTCTCCTTTTGCAAAAAAATTCCAAAATGAAGAACCGGGCCGAATGGGAGAAATTTTTTTTACCCTAAATTAGGGATTTCTCCGCTAAATTTAGTTAGTTATAACTAAATTCAAATTTTTTGCTAAATTTGGCGTTTCACCAAAAATCTACCAAATTTCAAAAACAAGTTGGGGTGGGATTTCAACCATGCACCTCCCACTTCAATGGCTTTCCCTCTATCCAATTTGGCCACTAAACGGCTCTTGATATAGGAATGAACAAACTTGTATTTGAAGTATATGAAAAAATGACTTACCTTTGTAAAAAGTGACCTGGCAGAGACTCCACGTGTCTGTGAATGAGTAGATGGTGCTTTAGGGTTTCTTTATGTGTAGAAAATGGATCCAAATCTCTTTTTTGATCTTCTTTGCAAGGATTTGTATGATGCCTCCTTTGATTTTATTTTCCTTGGTTTGGATCCAACTTTTGCTTTGTATTCTCACCGTTTTTTTATTGTTGTATGCAGGTTCGACCAAAGCTGCAGGTTTGTGTGGAGAAAATGCCTCATCCAAAAAAAATTTATTTATTGGTGTGATCTTCCTTTGTGTGTGGTTGCAGGTAATATACAAGGAGAAGCCACAACCATTTTTTTAATAGTTTCCACCATTTTTTGTTTGTTTGAGCAGATCCCTTGCGTGGAGATGTCCTCTTAAAAATGCCAAAGTAGGTCAAAGAACATAGACTTTAGTTTAATTTTTAAAAATGGACTCACCTTCAAAGGTACGTGGTCTCCAATGCACTCAGTCATTCCAATGGAAAGTGAAACAATGACATGAGCTCATCCGCTTCTTTATCTTTGTCATGGGCTTGGTCAAGACTCATCTAATGTTCACAAAGTGATATCTCGTTTGCCTTTCCACACAATATGATCTCCACTTTTTTATATAGCATAGTCCTCCAAATGTAGAGGTCTGATAAAAAATATCAGAGGCTAAAATGCTCATCAAAATTAGAGGTAAAACCCCTGGATGGGGAATTTTTTAAATTTATTTATATAGATTCTGAAAATGAATAGCTTCCAGATAGCAAATTTTCCTAGTGCAGAGGGCACCAAGGAAAAGAAAAAAATTGCTTTACTTTTACCTGGAATTAACACAGGAGGTTGTGGGTTTGCAAGGAGATGTGGGAAGTTGCTGGAGGCAACACTGGCTCTCTAATGTTGTAAATTTCTTCTCCACGAATCCTTCTTCCTCTGCAACCTTCTCCAACCTTTCTAGGAGCTTGATTCGCTCTGGTACCAAATGTTGATTCAGCAACAGGGGCGGAAGCCTGATTAAATTTTATTAAACTCAATCAACCAACATTACAATGAATGGGCTGCAATATTTATAGATATTGCACAGCCAAATACAAACAGGAAACTAAGTTGCACAGGTGCAACCAAATTCCAAAATACACAAGCTTCCAATAACATCCGGGAAGCAACAATTAAATAAAAACAAATATATTGTTAAAACAATATAACAGCTCCTGTAATATTCAAATACAAACAAAAGGATGGTTATAATTAAATATAACCATAAAACAATAATTAATAAATTTATTAATTATGGAATGCATAATTAATTAGGATAATAATATTTTATCCTAACATATTTCTCATTCACTTGAGTATGATGCACGAGCATCTCTCCTAGCATTCAATTACACTTGGCATGTCAAATTTTTGTATGATATGTTTTCTAGGATTCATTAGGAAGTCTATAGTCTTAATTGTGATTTGTTAGTTTGAGTCTAGACCTTATAACATTTGATCTCTTTCTTTTTCCTCCAATAAGAAAATTTGAATTGTGAAGGGTATTTTGGCTTGGTTTAGGAGTTTTAATGCACTTTTTGGAGCAAATAATCCTTTTCAAGGTTGGAATAAGTCATCAAAATACTTAGGAGTCATGATATAAAATTAAAGTTCCAAATGTTAAGAGTTAATCCTTTCATATTATTTATTAATGATGTGTTTAAGTTAAAACCATGATCTCAACAGGTCATATGGGCTCCCATTTGGTCAAGAACTAGCCTGAGGATATATCTAAGAATTTTTTAAACTAACTTAAGGCATCATTATAACATTGAAGAGGAGGATCTCTAAGAGTTTTTAAAGGAGGAATATTGTTTTCAAACAAGTTGTTCTTGGTTTACAAAAACTTGTGTTTGAGAATTTGATAATCGTCCAAATTAATGCATTCAATGTGATGAAAATACCTTATTTGGAAGAAGCATTTTATATTTTATTCATGTTGATTATTATGTTTTTTTTTGGTTTTGTTGGAATTAGGGATTTAGAAATCGTATCGAGACACTGTAGCAACAAGTTTGGGTTTGTAATCAAAATGGGACTATCAATTTTGTGATAGAACTTGATCCAAAAGGTTAAATGTTGACACAAAAAATTGATATAATACATCCATAGAATCCCATACATCCTTAGATGTCTTAGAAATTGAAGGTTGAATTAGTGATTGTCTATAATACCTTCAAAATTTGAAATTCCTTGTTTCAAGTGGATGTGCATGTGAGTTTTCGACTCATTTTTGCCATTGTTGAAATAAGAAGTCTTACTATCAATTTAATAATCTTAAGAATGTTAGAACAAACCTCTTGAATTAGATTTAGGCATAGGAAAATAATTTACTTTTATTTTATCAAGAATTGAAGCTTCTTGGGATCACACTTAAACCCGAATAGGGTTTTGGAGAAAAAATAGAGTTGAGTGGGTTAACGGGAAAACCAGAGCATATAATTTTATAAAAATCATCTAGAGGAAGAATATAAATAGTTTGTGGAATTTTTAGGGCTTTATCATGCCCCCACAAACCAAATGCTAAGACAATTTCAGTTCAAGATCTGTGTATGCTAATGAAGGGCTATATGTCAACTTGAAATCATAATTTGAGGGGTTTAAAATGTGAACCAAGACTAGAAAATTTGGGTGAATAATATCGAACCTAAAAGATATCTTAATATTCTTTCACTTTTGGATAATTTTTTATAGTTTCTTCTAAGCTCCAACATTGGAATTGAAGAGACCTAATTAGTCTTAGAGAGAGAGGTTAAACCTAAAGTAAAGGATCTATGGTTTGAGATAGATCTCGAAGACTTTATATTTTGAAAATATTACATAAATCGTGCCATAAAATCATTATTTTTGTGTAAAATACCTCTAAAACAAAAGATAAGTTAGAAAAACTCTTAAGGCCTATAAGGTGGAAGGATTGGAGAGGAATGGTATATTCTAGAAAGATCACCTAAACTCATAGTTAGGAAATGAAATTTATCACACACCTTAAGAGGAAAAGTGAGTGCCCAAAACTTATTTTGGTTTGTCTTAGTTTTTATAGATAATTCCAAAGATGAGCCTCATGAAGTCATTAAACTTAAGAGGAGAATTTTGAGAAGAGTTTTTTTCATATTTCTTTGGTGTTGAGTCAATTTTATTGTTGAATTGGGATGGTATATGGTCTAATAACATGATGCAAGAATAAAATAAGCTAATTTAGGCTATAATTACTATAATTTCTAGTTTTGAGTTTCCTAGAATCTGGAGATTGAGTTATTTGCCTAGGAAAGGAATGTTTTTGGATATTTTGATCATTCTAACCTTGATATTAGATTGAGTTTTATTGGTTTTCTAAATCAACTTCCAAGCCCCGGCTCAAGAAAATAACTTTTTCAAGTGTAAAACAATGTGTTACAAGATTTTGAGTGGGATTATCCAAGTGATCAACCCCAAAATCAATATGCTTGTGAGTTTGGAGTGAATTATTAAAGGGAAAAATCTCTTACGGTGCAATCTCCACTTTTTCACGAGAAAGTAATGAATTCACTAGAGATCGGTGCAGAGATGAGTCACAATAGGATCCTCATGAGCCTAATTTCTTGTTATTTAGATCTGATGACTTTTGTGCAACTAATCAAGTTGTTAAAAACTTTAACAGTCCTCAAATTCATGTCATTGATAATACGATACTTTTGGATACTCAAGCTTCGTTTCTTTTCAATAAGGGAACTTCTCCTTATACGAGAAAAAAATTGAGGAAGATTAAAATAAGGATAAGATGCCTAATGTTTCCATTAGGCCTAGTTGTATAAAATAGTTAGTTTCATAGCCAAAGGTACCTATCTCAATCGTATAATCAACAAGGTATAACATCATATCTCAAATGTATAAAATATTTATATTTCATTTCAACATTGTTGAGAAAATGAAGACTATAAATGTAAATGTGACAATGTGGGATGACATGGCTATTCCATCATAGAGAAATATCCTGTATGAATATCTCAAAAAAATATCTCAATTTTATCCATTAGTTTAGGGAATACATTCTATTGTCAATCTATGTAAAGAAAATGAGGAATAAATAAGAAAAATAGAGAAACCACCACCCTTTTATATGTTCTTAATTATAAGTAAACACCTAGTCCATAATTGAATGATAAATTATGATGTTAACACCTCTGTAATTTCGGCCATTGTGTATTATTTTTCTCATTTATGTTAACTCCATTTATGAAAAAGGGTATCATGTAGTCATGTGAGTCTCCTTGATCTATTATTCTCAAGTAAAACATGAAGGTTGATTAGTAATGTCCAAGTTTGGTGAGTTCGGTGTTTTCCGGAGCATGATGTAGTGAGCTAAAGTGATGGTATGTGTCTTTTTGAATTGATTGGATGATGTCACATGTTAATTCATGGTCCATGACGTATGTTACATGTGTTTATGAGTCTACATGAGATTAGTATGGTTAGGTCATGAGGTTACAATGTTGATACAGTAATTCTAGGCTTGTTTCTAGCCTTGGCACATGAAGAATGAGGTAGAGGTATGAGATTTGGACCTAATTAGTCATGTTGAAGCATGGTGATAGTGTACCTCAAGTTTATGGTGAGTTTTAGGTCAATATTCAGTGGTTTGATGCATTTTACGAGGTCTTTGGGAATCAAAATATGGGAAAAACAAGAAAACACATGTAAATGAGATTGGATGGAGAGTTCTAGAGCTATTTGGGATAGATAATAAGTATGGACAATTATATAAGGTTTTCATGATGATTCATGACAAATTGTAGGTCATTCTGAAGAAGGAATTGTAAGTTATGCAAGTTTTGGTAAAACTAGATAAGTGACAGTGTGTGTTTGAGACAAATGTGGACTTTCTCGATGCTCATGAATTTTATTCTTTGCATGGGGACCTGAGATATTTTGCATATCTTCTAAGGTCAGTTATCAATATTTCATAAAAATAATGAGGTGTTTTGATCATCATATTTTTATGAATGTTCGTTAAGAAGGTAAAGTGGTTTAAAAACTCAAGCTAAACCCAAGCTAGGAGTAGCTTTGAGAATATTTCTTGTACCAAATTAGTTTTTATTGTTTTTCCAAGTATTATGATTGGTTTTTTTAGAGGAATCTTCTAGCATTCCAGCAAGGTACATTAGAGCATGTGGTGATATTTGGGCCTCACTTGAAAATTTTTGTTTCGAAGAGTTTTAGTTTGTGGCAAAGTTTCCTAAATGAGGTAAAGTCTAAATTAGCATTTATGATATATCAGGAGTTTTTATTTATTTCCATGAAGTTTTAAGGTCATGGATGTGTGGAAAAATTGTAAAGTGTGCCATATCTATGAAGACTGGTTTTGGGGTAGTTTAGAGCATATTTCAAGTAAAATTTATAGTGTAGGAGCTACAAGAGAAGTTAAGAATCCATTCAAGTTTATTTGTGAAGATAGTTAAGAGATATTTATATTGGTATATCGAACTTCATGATTGGATAAGGTATGTCAACGTTATGATGTTTTCTTTGAGGATCAAATTTAAAGGTTGTTGGATCTAGCAGGTGCAAATGCCTACATGAGGCAAGATGATGTTTCGAGGATTATTAATCATTTATAAGTGTGTTCAATGTTTTTTTTAAATTTTGGAAGTGTTAGTTGGTATGATGGAGCATGTTGGGATCATTGTGAGTTCTTGAGTCCAAGAAGGGTCAAAAATTAGTTTAAAGAGATTGGCTTAGAGGAAGGCCTTCCACTTCGAGGTGGAAGGATTTATAATGTGTACCAGAAATATGATTCATATATATTTCCATTGAGGTATGGTTTTAGTCTTGGTGAGGTCATTTGATGTGTCTTTCAGGTCATTTTGTGAAGAAGTTTTTATGTTGATTTCAGGAGAGTTTTATTCTTCTTGAAAGATTGAGCTTATCAGAGCATCAAATGAATGTGTTGAATTTTTATCTCACCTATAAAGTTAATAGGGGTTAATTTTGCATCTAATTAAAGAATTTATAGATCTTGAAAGTATAAAAAAAAGGGTGTCAATAACCGAGTTTACAAAACTAGTTTTGGTGAAGAGTAAAGTAGTTGTGGTTTGAGCATGAGGATTTTTAATGAATTATAACTTACATATAAGTTATTTACAGGTCCTAATATTTCTATAGATTGGTAACATTCCATAGTTGAGTTCATCTTGAGGGATCTTAAGGTCCAAGGGTGAAATCAGGTTATTGGAAACAATTGTTTTGAGAAGTAAATGAACCACTGGGCCCATTAAATGAAATAATTTTATTAGTTAATGTAAATGTGTGACTATGGATTATTAATATATATCATATTACTCATTTTTGGTGAATTAGGGAGATTGAAAAAGTATGGTTTTGATGTGATTGGATTTTCCTCATTACAATGGTAGGGTTTTGAGGCTTGTTGTTGCATGATAAGAGGTTTTTGGCATGGCCAGCCCATATAGGTAATATGTGAACATTTTAATGATTAAAATGAGATTTAATTAAGTTTATTTGGTCATGAAATAGGTATAGGACTTACCTTTGATGGTTTATGAGGAAGAGAAGCCTATAAAGGTGATGTTTGAGTTCATTTTTGAACTAGTGCTCTTGGAGGGAAAAGTGTGACCTAGAGGAGAGTGTTATGTAGGTATGATTACATGATTTTAACGTTGATAAATATAATGATAGATTAATAAATTTTTGATATCATGTGTGCAATATTTTAAGGCTAAGACAAGTTGAAGAGGAAGAAGATTGTGCAATATTGAAGCCCTAGGGTTTGAGAAAAAAATTATGAGCTGAATTAAAGATCTCCAACAATTCGGCAACAAAAATAGATATTAAACATCTTTAGATGGTTGAGTTTGTTATTAGTCATCTTATTGGGTTGTATCCTCCTTTTGAAGTGGGTGTTTTATTTAATTAGGAGTTGGTGCTCCTTTTAGGGTTGTGTTATCCAAAATGTGTCCCTGCTCATTTTTGTGGTTAACTCCTCTCATTTTCCTCTCTTGTGCCTCAGTCATAATATTTTTCTTTTTAGGCACTCAAAACCTTCTGGAAATGACACCATTGGATAGAGCTCTTTCTCATCTTTCCAGAAAGGTAAATTTTTCCTCCTAACTCCATGTATTTTTGAAGTTATGGCTCGGCGGAGTTTTTTGGAAAAAAATTCTCTGAAAGGCCCACGGCCAATGAGATGCCGCCACGTGGCACCTAGAGTGGCGGAGCGTGGGAAATTTTGGAAAATTTTCCAAATGACCAAAAAGGTGCAAAAATTTGAATTTTTGCCCGCCAACCCGATTTGGCCCTGTTTTGCCCTAAAACTTCAAATCGCCATATCTTTCGATCCAAAGCTCAATTTTTCATATTCTTTATATCAATAGAAAGATGGTGAAATTATCTACAAGATTCTAGGGTTATTTTTGAATTTTGATAGATTTTGGAGAGAGAAAATTGAAAAATGCCTTTGGCACGTGGTCATGGACAGAAATGACGTTTCAACCACCGTTTTTAATGAAGAATGGCTCGCATTCTCTCCCAGCATGGCTAAAAATGTTAGGGGATGGGTCTGTAAGGATTCCCATGCTGTTTTGAATGTTCTTTGGTCAATGGTTGAATCCCTTCCACTTTTTCTCACATTTCTCTTTCCTGGGCTCGTCCCTTGTACTGTAAAAGCTAGATTTGGCTCATTTTCAAAGTGTTGAACATTTTTTGTGTATTGCAGGTCCCCTTTCTCACCTTGGAAGTGATTTTGGTGGAATATCAAACCTTTTCTAAAAGCTGCAACTTTATTTTCATCTCAGGTGTTGTAATGCAAGTGATTTTGATGATTAAAATAACAATACAGCCTCTATGATTAGTTTTCATCCTCTGCCTGTGTTGTTTGGTTAATTTATGATCCTTCATTACAATTATCAGTTTGTGCATGAGGTTATTTGTTGCATTTTTATGGACTGTGTCAATCTGCAAAAGTAAAAATGCTCACCACTCCATTGGTGCATCACCTATTAGCATTAGTTCTTTCTTTTTTGCATTTTCTATCCTTGTCCCTTTGGAATTTAGAGTAGATTTAGGAGTTTAAACCTCTACAATTGTGCAAGTAAAAATAGCTGATCAGAGGAGTTGAGGAACCAGCCTCTAATCTAGAGATTCCTCTTCCATTTTTGCAAGTCCCACACTTGGGAAGAGGATTCAATGTTGTGCAATCACACTGGATGCTTAGAATGATCAAACTAGAAATCTGATCAACATCCAAGGGGTGCTGTTGATTTACCACAACAGTTTTTGCATGCCCAGTGGGACCTTAGAGGTCTTCCACTTTATCTTTGATAGGTTGGTGTGTTCCTGTTAAAGATTCAGCCTTTTGGAGGCACTTTCAAAAGCACATCTGGTGACTCCATCTGGTAAACAACTCATTCTC
Organism: Taxus wallichiana var. yunnanensis; assembly: GCA_018340775.1. Taxonomy (NCBI): domain Eukaryota; kingdom Viridiplantae; phylum Streptophyta; class Pinopsida; order Cupressales; family Taxaceae; genus Taxus; species Taxus wallichiana. The sequence continues at coordinate 76,692,369 of CM031235.1, read as the reverse complement.
TAAGTTATAGACATATTTTCCATTCATTTCCATCCATTCTTCTTTCCATCATTTTCATTCTTTTCCATTCCATGAAGTTGTGCAATCATGACTTCATTTCCATCATGGAATTCACATTTACAACAGCAGTATATCACACCTCCAACATGTTTTACAAATCCTCCAAATCAGCATTTTGATCAAATTCAAAATCAGCATGTCTACCCATATGAGCAGCAATGCCAAAGTCAGTTTGGATATGAAGCATGTCAAGCACAAGGGTATGCTGGTTATGAGGGTAGTCAAGAAGAAAATACAGATCTGTTGGAACAAATCCAAAATATGGAGGTAAACATGGTGCAATCCAGGGCTCAAACACAAATGAAAGCATTTAGAATCAGTTGTAGAGCACCTTGTCCATGGGTGGGACCTTTTCCAAGGCATTACAGCCCTCAAGAGAAGCTAGACTTCATGATTACAACACTACCATTGCTTACAAAGTGGACTGAAGGAATAAAGGTGTATGAGAGGAGTATTCAACAACCTTGTCAATAGGTAAGCACACCATCTCATGCCTCTTCTCTCCTTCTTTCCCAATCTGTTTTATCTCAGCGGTGTCAAGTTTTAAACTCTCCATCTGCTGTCCCAAGTGTTGAATCCATTTCTCCATTCCCTAGTCTTCCACCCCATCTCAATTATTTTTTCCTCTTCCCTTCCAAATAGCCATTCCCTCCAAAGAAACAAGAGTTCTTACCTCCTCCACCACCACAAAAAATTGTAAAATCAATTGAGTTACAATCCACTTCTCCTCTTGCATTCCCAAATCCATGTTGGGAGGATAAAAATCAGAATGCCAATCAAGGAAAATAGTAGCAGAAAGAAGAGCCAAACAAGGATGAAGAAATTCAAAGTCTGAAGAGTTGGGCTCTTAAATTCGGGATTACAAAAATCCCCTTGATGGTGAAACCAATAGAGGATGTTGAAGTTGGAGAACAAGTGGAAAACAAGGCTGATTTTATAACAGCAGTGAAGTGAGAAAAACAATAGTTTGTTGGTGATGAGTTGGGTGTCCATGTTGGCACTTTTCCCAAAGAAAATGCTGATCCAGTTTGCACTACAAAATCAGCCATCGAGAAGGAAGGAAAACCATCTCAAAACCCCATCTTTGAGGAGCAAATGGATGAGGTCAAGTCAGTTTTTACAACAGTAGAAGAAGGAAGCATTATTGATACATTTTTGCTTTCATTTGAAGGGGCTGATTTGATTGATGAAGCCATTATGGAGGTGAACAAAACAGGTCCAAATTGTGAGCAAAAGGCACAAGAAATTTCATGCTTCTCTCCCACTTCATCTCTCCAACAATCTGATTTTTGGGATGAGTTTGGATTGACAAGTTTCATGTTTGAAAATGAAGTTATACAGGGTGAAGAAAATGCAGATTTGGAGGCCACCATACAAGAGGGAGAGACTTTGCTGTAGCAAGACATTCAAGAGTTTGATTTTCCATCAGACTTAGAAGAATGTTTAGATGAAGAGCTAGCTGAAATTACCATGTTTCCTTCTTCACCATTCATTCTCCAACAACAAGAACTTGCTGCCATGGACAAAAGAGTTCAAGGACAACAGCCTACAGTTTGCAACATGCCTCTTGAATCAAAGCTGGAAGAATTTGATCTTCCAAAAGCTACAATGGAGGAGCTCCAAAGCCAACAATGTATTGCAGCAGGTAACAACAATGCAAAAGCAACTTCATTGGATGTTGCAATCAATAACAAGGAGTTGCACACTATAGAAGAGTTCCATGTTGCCATGAAGGAAGAGAAAGGGCAGAAAAGTCCTACCATTGCTTCCACATCACCCACCCAAGAAGGTCTACAAGAAGACTCCATTTTTGGAGTTGAAAATTAGAGCTATGGGCATATCAAACAGATCATACCTTGCCCAATAAGGTATTTGACTTCATTGGAGTCAAAGGAGAAGTCACAACCAGTCATGCTTGCTTCTAAGCATGAGGGTGAGCTACAAAGTACCAAGGATCAGCTGTCATACCTCTTCAATCCAAATGCAGAGCAACTAAAAGAGGTATTGGATTTGTTTTCAGTTGACACCTTGATGATTTGGGTAGAAGACCAACTTCTTGTTGATTTTCCACTCATCCAATCAGCCATGTTCAGTGCCAAATCAGTTGCATGGTTGCAACTTTTGAGAAAGGGAAGCTATTTCTCCCAACTAGTTGCAAGGTTTGTTTAGCCCACTTTTTCTTCTAGTTAGAGTAGGATAGGTAGTTTTTATTTTAGTAAAAGAAGTGCTTGTGCACACTCTGCATGTTCCATTTTGGAGCATGTATGACCTTTAGTTTTGTACATAGTTTTTGTGGTGCTGGTTTTTCTCTTGCACAGTCCATTTCAGTGGGTTTCCAAGTGGCTCAGAGAGGAGGTTTTCAAAGTTTAGATCAGTTTGTAGGCTACAACTCATGACTCCATGCCCAATGGATGCTTCAGGCAACTGGTAACTTCATCCAACAGGCAGATGACCCCTCTGAGTCGCCAAAATTGTTATCCAAAATGTGCCCCTGCTCATTTTTTGTGGCTAACTCCTCTCATTTTTTCCTCTCTTGTGCCTCAGTCATAATATTTTGCTTTTAGGCACTCAAAACCTTCTGGAAATGGCACCATTGGATAGAGCTCTTTCTCATCTTTCCAGAAAGGTAAAGTTTTCCTCCTAACTCCATGTATTTTTGAAGTTATGGCTCGGCGGAGTTTTTTGGAAAAAATTTCCCCTGAAAGGCCCACGGCCACTGAGATGCCACCATAAGGCACCTAGAGTGGCGGAGCGTGGGGAAATTTTGGAAAATTTTCCAAATGACCAAAAAGGTGCAAAAATTTGAATTTTTGCCCGCCAACCCGATTTGGCCCTGTTTTGCCCTAAAACTTCAAATCGCCATATCTTTCGATCCAAAGCTCGGTTTTTCGTATTCTTTATATCAATAGAAAGATGGTGAAATTATCTACAATATTCTAGGGTTATTTTTGAATTTTGATGGATTTTGGAGAGATAAAATTGAAAAACTCCTCTGGCACGTGGTCATGGACAGAAATGACGTTTCAACCACCGTTTTTAATGAAGAATGGCTCACATTCTCTCCCAGCATGGCTAAAAATGTCAGGGGATGGGTTTGTAAGGATGCCCATGCTATTTTGAATGTGTTTTGGTCAATGGTTGAATCCCTTCCATGTTTTCCTGTGTTTCTCTCTCTGGGCTCGTCCCTTGCACTGTAAAAGCTAGATTTGGCTCATTTTCAAAGTGTTGAACATTTTTGTGTATTGCAGGTCCCCTTTCTCACCTTGGAAGTGATTTTGGTGGAATATCAGACCTTTTCTAAGAGCTGTAACTTTATTTTGCCTCTCAGGTGTTGTAATGCAAGTGATTTTGATGATTAAAATAACAATACAACCTCTGTGATTAGTTTTCATCCTCTGCCTGTGTTGTTTGGTTAATTTATGATCCTTCATTACAATTATCAGTTTGTGCATGAGGTTATTTGTTGCATTTTTATGGACTGTGTCAATCTACAGAAGTAAAAAATGCTCACCACTCCTTTGGTGCATCACCTATTAGCATTAGTTCTTTCTTTTTTGCATTTTCTATCCTTGTCCCTTTGGAATTTAGAGTAGATTTAGGAGTTTAAACCTCTGCAATTGTGCAAGTAAAAATAGCTGATCAGAGGAGTTGAGGAACCAGCCTCTAATCTAGAGATTCCTCTTCCATTTTGCAAGTCCCACACTTGGGAAGAGGATTCAATGTTGTGCAATCACACTGGATGCTTAGAATGATCAAACTAGAAATCTGATCAACATCCAGGGGGTGCTGCTGATTTGCCACAACAAAGTTGGTTCTCTAATAAACTATGGGTTGGTGCCTCACTAAATTTGAAACATGGCAATATAATGTTTATGTTCCAGTTGTTTTTATTCCTTGTGAGGGTTCCCACTTAATTTTGGTGATCATGTGTATGGTTGTTTCTATGATTAAGTAAACTCACATATGGTTCATGGTTAATTGAATGGTTGCATAAATGATGATGAATGATAAATGGTAAATGAATTGAAATATTGGTAGGAATGATTCACCCCACCCCACAAAAATTGGTATCGATTAGGTCCTTATGAATAAATTTTATAAAATTAAAGTCGGTGATCTTTAGAGAGAAAAATTTGAGATTGCAAGAGAAAATGAGTGAAATGGAGAAATATCATTATCATTTTATAAAAGCAGTTTAAAATCATAGGTTGAAAGTGTGTCCAAATACCTAAAGGAGAAATAAGACACTTGTTCTAGGATTGAAGAAAAATTGAAAGCACTAGAATCATATTTGGAGAGTGCATCTAGTAGGTTAAGGATGTATGAGAGGCTTAAGAAGAGATCCAAATATCATGTTGGGGGTTTAGAAGGCTAAAGAGCCACAAACAAAAATAAATCTTATGGTTTGAAGGAGAACATGTGAAGAGTGATGGAGAAGTTAGTCCAAGTTCCAAATCAGATGTGATGGTGACCAAGAATACTAAGTTGAGAAGGTCTAACTTAGTTAGACAACATAATGCTATGAGGTGTGGTTCTTCCTTCAATGGATATTTCTTTGTTTGTCATGATTTTTGTCATAGGGCTAGAGATAGAAAAGGGAGGTCTCTTAAGAATGATTTATCTCTCATCAAACATGAATGTTTTTGTTTTGTGAGCATGACCATAGGGCCAAGGATTGTGTATGAAATATTAGTATATTTTAGTCAAGAAGAAAGAGGAATGGTGTTGTGTGTTATAAGTGTCACAGAAAAGGACACATTTCTAGATTCTATCACCAAGATGAAGCTCTAAGGGAATCCAACAGATTTCAAGCTACTAATGGGAAAATTGAAGAGTTCTTAAGAAGAATACAAGTTCCTTAGATGTGATCAACAGATTTTATTCTCAAATTACTAAATTTGAAGAGTGAAAACTAACTAAGAAAGAGGATTTAAGTGCTATCAAGTTGGAGAACAAGGTAAAAATAAGATGATAGTAAAGGAAGCATGTTTTCTTTAATTGAATAATATTACATGTTTCTTCACGCCAAGTACATGATAGTATGAATAAGCTTGGTTTTTAGGATATCATAAAAATTCTAAATTATGTCAAGTGATTTTTCCTTGTGCCTTTGAGATCTTATGTTTTTAGGTGTATTAGGTTTCTATGTATGTTTTAAATGATGGTTTTGAGTTCATATGGTTATTCCAAGTGTGTCACATCATGGTGTGGTTATAGGAGTCTCTGTAGTTCTATGTTCAAAAGGTGAAGGTCTTCTACCTTGTTATGTGTTTACAAAGATGCTTTGAAGTTCATAACTATGTTCCAAGTTTGAGAAGTATGTACTTGTGTCTACATTTCAAGATGAGTAATATGTGAGTCAAGTTTTTCATTGAGTCAATATTCAAAACTATGCATAAATTTCATCAAAGTATGATTCAAATCATGAGAGAAGGTCTCACAAGTGAATTAAAATGAGCTCCAACATAGTCACTTGATCTATAGAATGTTTTCTCTATCTATTCTAAAGAGGTTGATCAAGGGTTTTCATTCAAAAGAGTTATTCACTATGTTTAGATAGCTTATATATGGGTCTATTTGGTGTAATCTGTGTCCATGTTTGACCTTTATGAGTTGTATTTTCCTTGAAAAGGAATGGTTTGGGTTAGGTTCAACTTCATGAGTCATTTTTCAAGTTGTAAGATACTTTCTAAGCATGGAAAGTATATTTTTGTTGGTTAATATGTTGATTGTTAGTTTTAGTTGTCTATAAGGTGTGTACTAACATTGTGTGAAGGTTTTTAAAAGTGTTATATGTCCTTATCATGAGATTTAATGTGAAAAGGCATTCAAAAGGAACTAAAAAGTTTTATAGTGCATGTTAGAGGTGTATAAATCCAAAAGTTGATTTTAAGAGAATATGTCTTGACCCTATTTAAGGTCTAAGGTCATCACAATTGAATTTCATGAGTCATCACAAGCTATGTCTAAGATGAGGTCTACCTTGAGGTCTATTATTGTCAAAAAGTATGAATTCTTGTCATTAAGAGGCTTATGATCCATGTCATAGCTTAAAGAGTGTTTTGGTTTGAGGTAAGTGTTAAAAGGTTAGCAAGTGTGTTCTCAAGTGATATATAAGTGTATCAAATTAGAAAAGGTTTGATCATCATCTTTGTTGATTTTATCTTGATCTAAGTGAGAGTAATATTCATGAGTGTCTAAGTGTGTATATTTCAATACCTATAGTGAAGGTCTTAAGTCATGGATGTCATGTTATGAGTTCAAGAAAATATACTCTATCATGTTTTTGCTAGTATGATGATCTTATGTTAGTTGTATAAATAGCCTTTTCATTTTTTAAAATATGTCTTGGAGTCAAGTGTTATAAGGTATCAAGATTTTTTTACATGTCCGGGTCAATCTCTTCGTATCGAAGCTTGAAATTATAGTGGTTTGGGTTTGAATGTGATGTTAATAAAATTGTGCACAAATTTGTGAGAATTAGTCTTAAATTCATGATGGTAGTACCAAATGGAATGTTCTAAGGTAAAGGACAAGGTCTGATTTTTCTAAAAGCATTTATAGAGACTCATAAATTTAGACAATAAGGTCTAAGAAGATACTTGAAGATGGTAATGACTAAGAATGTACTATGAAAATGTATTTACGTAGCACAACTTCTACATAAATGATGATCTACATGTTGGGAAAATGTTATAATGACAGGGGAGTTATTTGACCATGTAAAAGTTCATGGATTAAATCATTACAATTTTGAAGACATTTTCATTCACTATGGAATCTCAAAATTTAGAGTTTGTTATTCAGTCTTGAATGTTACAATGACTATGTGAAAGAAGAAGAAGTGAAGGGTATAGAATTTTAAAAATAGCATGTTACATGTATTATATTGATGGTCTTAAGATAGAGTAAGGACTGTGAAGGTTATGTATAATGACGGTCTATGTCTTAGCAAAATCATTGGAACAAGAAAATTTAGGGATGATTCATGCATCTTGGTTCATCAAAAGTGAAGACATTTGTGCCTTGGTAAGGAATGTATGATTTTAATGTGCACCTATAATTTCATGAAGTATTTGACATAGAAAATATCCATGCTTCATACCTAAGTACTCTAAATAAGAAAAAGGAGTTAGTATGATCATTTCTTAGGTGTTTAAGGAGTTTTAGGGTTCAAACTAAAATGTTAAGACTATGTGTATGATGATGAAAATGTTCCCCAATTTGGTGTGCTACAGGTATGTCATTGCATGCTATGTTGTTCATTGATCAAGATTATAAATTCATCCTCAGGTGCCTTAGTGATCAAGAGGAGTGAAGGGCGTATATTCATCTTAAAGAAGTACAGTGTAATTATTTAACTCAAATTTTAATGAAGTCGAGTATCAAATATGAGTAAAGTTATGTTGAGATACCTAATAATGTTTCCACAAGAAGTACATGCATAGTCAAATGTTGTGTCAAAGTGATGAATCTAAAGGAGTCTAAGTCAAGAGTGTAACCTAGGTAAATACTATATTATTCTAGATTACCATGTATCAAGGGACTATGTGTTGTTGTTAGTCCAAATGAAGTTCTATACATTTCCAAACAACAGACTGTGGCATAGGGTTGTAAAATAATAATCTTTTGAATATAATGCAAACTGTTTTAGTATGAGTAGTTAAAACTTATGGATTAATAAAAATAGAGGTATGGTGATTGACTCATGTTCACGATGAAAATAAGGTATTTGTAGTAGGTTGATGATATAAAAGGTTCAATATATTTTCATTATGATCTCCAAGTATTATAGATCTCGAGAAGATAAAAGGATTGTAGGGTACATGCCTAGATAAACTAGTAGCTCATGGAATCTCTTTTTTTCACTGATATAGGTGTTTAAGAAAACTACAAGGCAGAGTAATGAGTTTTGCATGTGTGTGTTGTTTTTTTTGAGACTAATTAAAGATCAAAAGGGGTATAATAAACTTAAATTATGCCTCATGGATATTATTAAAGAAATCAATTCATCTTCAAGACATAAAAGGAAGGTATGAGCTCAAATTTTTCCATTTTATGTGAGATCTAGATACTATGGTTCCAAGGGGAGAAGTTTGTGGATGTATTGATTTGCTTGGATTAGTATTATATCTTGGAGAAGTTTGACAAAATTGTACTGAAGAAGAGGTTTAGGGCATATGGTTCTAAACAATGTTTTTAATTCTTTGAAGGAATAATTTGTGTTTGTAAGAGTAAATAAGACCTAGAAAGAGGTGTTGAGTGAAGATAAAGATGAAATGGTAACAATGTGTTCAGTGGGGAGCTGGTTTGCAAGCTCATTACAAGTTCATTGGATCATCTCATACTATTGTTGGAGTCAAAGAAGGAATAATAAAGTTCCAGGAGGATCTATTTGAGCATGTAAGTCAATTTTTGGATGATTTTAATTGTGTGTTGTCATTTTCCATGTAGTATCATTCTAGTCTTTGTCATAGATGGAAAAGGGGGAGAGAAGAATCATAAATATGGAAAAGAGGTGATGTAGTTGTTTTTCTTGTTATTTTTCATCAGTATTTCTTAAGAGGGTTTCCATCAATGAAAAAGGGGGATATTTTTTCCATTACATGTTAGTGTTTTCATTGATGTCACTCCATTCATGGAAAACATTTCATGTGTTTAAAAGGACTGATAACTAGATTTCACCAAGAAAATAAGTTAGATGCTAATCAAACATCATGATCAATAAGATGAAATAAATTCACCTGAATAACTTTACAAAAACCTTTCCAAACAAATTAGTAGCAATATCATATATTATTATGGAACTTAATGAAATGCAATGAGAATGATCCTTTCGTATATATGTAAACAATAACAATATAAGAACCATTCAAGGTCATAGATCAATCCATAAATCAAGGAAAGAACTAGTCATTAAATAACTAGTCAAGACCATAGATTTAGGAAAGAGCTAGACATCAAGGATCTAGTCAATACCATCGATCAAGGAAAGAACTATACCTAATAACTAGATAATATCCCCTAATATCTAAATGAAATAAAAGAAATATCTAGACAAATAAGTGGGTGAGGATAAATACAAGAAAGGTAAATAAATTACCTAGGTGAACATGAGCTAAAGTAAATACCTACTCTAATAGTGTTCATGTGAGTCTCCTTGATGTGTTATTTTGAAGTCAAACATGAAGGTTTACTAGTATTGTCCAAGTTTGGTGACTTCATTTTTGTCATGAAGCATGATATAGTGAGATAATTAATGTTACAATTCTTCTTTAGTTGATTGGTTATGGACATATATTCATTCATGGTCCATTAGGTAAGTTATAGGTGTATATGAGTCTGCATGAGGTCAGCATGGTCAGGTCATGAGGTTATAATGTTGAGTCAGTTCATTATAGGCTTGTTTCTTTCCTTGGTGCATGCAAAAAGAGGTAGAGGTATGATATTTAGACCTAATAAGTCATTTTGGATCATAATTTCAGCATGGTATCTATGTACTTCAGGTGTATGTTGAGTTTCATGTCAATATTCATTGGTTTGATGCATTTATGAAGTCTTTGGGAAGCAAACAATGGGAAACACGCAAGAAAGCACAAGTAAATGAGATTGTATGGATATTTTAAGAGTTATTTTGGATAAATAGTTAGTATGTATAGTTATATCAGGTTTTCATGATGCTTCAAAACACATTTTAGGTCATTCTTAAGAACGAAGTGTAAGTTATGCAATTTTTGGCAAAACCAGGTAAGTGACACTTTGTTTTTGAGACAAATGTGGATTTTCTAATTGTCATTGTAAATTATATTCTTTTCATAGGGACCTAAGATATTTGGAATATCTTCTCATGTTAGTTATGAATCTTCAAAAAAATAATGAGGTGGTTTGATTGTAATGTTTTTATGAACAAATGTTAAGAAGGAAAAGTGGTTTGAAACCCTAGCTAAACCCTAATTAGGAGCATATTGGAGAATATTTCTTGCACCGCCCAATTTTTATTAGCTCCTAAAATGTGATGATTGGAGTTTTTAGAGGAATCTTCTAGATTTCTAGAAAGGTATATTAGACCATGTGGTGATATGTGTGACCCACCTAAAAATCCTTTTTTAAGAGTTCCAGTTTGTGGAAACGTTTCCCAAGTGAGGTAAAGTATAATTATCATTTATGATATCCCAAGAGTTTTTCTTTATGTCAATGAATGTTTCCAATCATGGTTCTTTGGAAAATTTCAAAATTTTCCCTATCTATGAAGACTAGTTTTTAGGGAAGTTTGGAGCATCCTTAAGTAAAATTGTCATTGCATGAGCTACAAGGAATTTAGGAATCCATTTAATTTGTTTTTAGAATTTGGTTCAGATATATTTGAATTTTTATATCATACTTGATGGTTTGATAAGTTATGGATAATTTATGAGATGTTCATTGAGCATCAAGTTTGAAGGTTATTGGATCTAGCAAGGTGCAAATGGCTACATGAGGTAAGATGCATTTTCTGAGTTCTTAATGGTTGTTGAATTTTTTTAGTACTTATAAATCATGTATAAATTTTTTCTATGCTTTGGTTGAGTTTTTAAGTGTGTTTTTCTATGATGGAACATGTTGGGCTCATTGTGAGTTCTTGAGTCCAAGAAGGGTCAAAAATTAATTTTCATAAATGTTTCTTAGTTTAAGGCTTTCCAATTAGAGTTGGAAGGAGTTATAATATGATAAGGAAAGAGGATTCAAATATATATCTAGCGATGTATGGATTTAGTATTGGTGAGGTCATTTGATGTGACTTTTAGGTCATTTTGTGAGAAGTTTGTATGTTGATTTCAAGACAGTTTTTTTTCTTGCTAAAATATTGAGTTGGTTGGAGAATAAAATGAATGTGTTTATGATTTCTATCACCCGAAGAGGTTATATGGGTGTATCTGCAATACAATGAAGGATTTTATAGGTCTTTAAAGTATCATAAATGGTGTTAATCAATTTTTTTGGAAAACTTTTTTTTGGGCAGCTAGTTTTGGTGAAGAGTATAGTAGTTTTGGTTTGAGAATGACAATGTTTTATGAGTTATAAATTTCATATAAGTGATTTATAGGTACTAAAGTTTCCATAGAGTGGTTACATTCCATATTTGAGTTCATCTTGAGGGTTATTGAGGCCCAAAGGTAAATTCAGGTTGTTGGAAACTTTTGTTTTGAGAAGGAAAGGAGCCACTAGGTCGATTAAATGAAATAATCATATTGGTTAATGTAAATGTGAGACCATGAATGATAAATATATGTCATATTACTCATTTTTTGTGAATTATGGATCCTTAAAAAGTATGGTTTTGATGTGAGTGGATTTTTCTCATTCCAATGGTAGGGTTTTGAGGCTTATTGGTGCATGATAAGTGGTTTTTGGCATGGCCGACCCATATGGGTCATATGTGACCATTTTAATGATTAAAATGGGATGTAATTAATTTTATTTTTATTACAAGAGGTATGGGACTGACCTACAATGGTTTATGAGGAAAATAATCCTATAAAGGTAATGTTTGAGTTCAATTTTGAACTAGTGCCCTTGGAGGGAAAAGTGTGACCTAAAGGAGAGTGTTTTGTAGGTATGAGAGAATTATTTGAATTATGATAAATAGAATGATAGTTTAATGAATTATTTATATCATGTATGCAAGATTTTAGATCAAGACAAGTTGAGGAGAAAGAAGATTGTCCAATATTAAAGATCTAGGGTTTGAGCAAAAGTGTGTGAGCTGAATTAGAGATCTCTATTAGTTACAGTAGTAGAAAAAAATTAGATATAAAACATCTTCAAGTTTATTAAATTTACATTTAAATTTACCTTAGCTCTTATTAGTGGGTTGTAGCCTCCTTTTGAATTGGGTACTTTATTAAATTATAAGTTGGTGTTCCTTGTAGGGTTGATGTTCTACTAAACTAGGTGATGGTGCTCCTTATGGGGTTAGTGCCTCAATAAAGTTGAAGCATAGAAATATATTTTGTATGTTTTAGTGTATTTTATTCCCCATGAGGTTTTCCCACTTTTTGTGCTCACGTTTACTTTCTTGTTCTTTCTCATGTGTATGGTCATTTATATGCTTAAGTAAACTCACATATGGTTCATGGTTAATTGAATGGTTGCATTAATGATGTTGAATGCTAAATGGTAAATGAATTGAAGTATTTATAGGATTGATTCACCCCCTATCATTCCATTGTGCTTCAGACATATAATACCCAATAAAATTGCTAATGTGTTAATAATTCAATATGAACCAGTGTTAAAAGGTGTCCTATAAATTGATGGCCCAATCGTTTGAAATTTATGAGTAATTAAGAACCTTGAGTTAAACCTTCAAGATTTTCCAATTCTAACCATAACTTGATATGTTTCATTCAATAACTTACCTCCTTTATTTTCCATTTGTTATTTAAGGGATTTTACAGTTAGAGTGGGTGGTTATTTATCTTGATTGGTATCACATGTTGTTAAGAACCAAATATGGTACAAAATTCACCATTAAAGTTGAACCAATCTCTTCATATCATGTTGAATCCTATGATTCTTCCCCTCCCCAATTCAATTGCATGATAAATGAAGATGAATATCATGAAATAATAGCAATCCAACAACCTATTCCCCTATCTTGGTTATTGACCTCTTATTGGATGAATGGGCTAAAGAGAACTATGAATTTGATCCATAAGATACAGCTATAGAAACTAGTTTAGGAGCTTAATGCATACATTATAAATATTTCACATCTCTCAAGGTGGAAAAAAATACTATTGTCTTGTGGAAAATTTTATTTGATGTATCAAGAAGTAGAAATGTGGTTGTAGCTATTGTAGTTTTTATATCTCCTCCGGATAAAAAATTCTTCTTTTCTCATAGATTGAAGCTTTCATGTTCAAAAACTGTAGCATAATATGAGGCATTGATTCATGGTCTTCTAATACATAAAAATAGATAAATCAAATACTTTTATATCTTTGGGGATACTAAATTTGTCATACACCAAGTGAGAGGGAAACATGCCATTAAAAATTCCTCTTAAAGTGTATAAACATAAAGTCTAGGACCTCTTGTAGGATTTTTATGCTCTAGATCTGGAAGTGGTGACAATGAAGTTTTACAAATAAATATACCATATAACAACCCTTGGATCACAATTTTCACAAGTTGAGGACACCATTCAATCAAATAAACATGTTAAGTAGTGGTTAAGTCATCAATTCTTGATAATGAAACCAGTTAGTAGATATTTTATTATGATGAATAAATTGTTCGGTTCATACATAATGAAGCTGAATTTTCCTCAAAAATGCAACCTCGGTTGCATAAAAGCTAAGGTGATAAAATTATTCATCTAAGGAAAAACAAATACCTAAAGGGTTGGTTACACTTAAACATATTTTCAGTCCGATGATAAATTTAAAGTAGAAGAGAAGAACATAAAATCAAGACAAGAATATTTCTAACCAATCACCATTGCAATAGATAAAGAACTACTATTTGGAAAGGTGTGTGATAAAATTTAAAAGTAATCTTGTATATCCTTATGTTAAGAACACAATTATTTCTTCTCTTAGAACTATGAGGACCTTGGAAGATTTAATCCTAATATTTTAAAGCATGATATAGATCTTGATACAAGTTAAAATCTAATCAAGGAGAAGGAAGCGCCTGTCAATCCCAAGATAGAGCCTCTCATGAGAAAAGAGTTAGCCAAAATCATTGAATATAAAATTATATTTGTCATAAAATACTATTGTTGGGTTGATAACTGGTTCCTATTAGGAAAAAATGGATAAATCACACCTTGTATGTTGATTTAGATATTTAAGTAGGTCCTCTTTAAATTGAAAATCACCCCTTACCCTTCACAGAACATATTCTATAAATAATATTAGTAGCTATAACATTTTCTATGTTTGATGGCTACTCAGGCTTCAATCAAATCAAGGTTAAAGAGGACTATCAAGATAAAACTGCATTCACAACCAAATGGGGAAAATAAGAATATGATAAAATTCCCTTTGGATTATCAAATGCAGGTGCCACATTTTAGAAAGCCACGGATATGGTATTCAAAGGAAATATAAATGAATCATCCTTTTCTATCTATATGATATAAAATATTCTCAAGCAAAATTAAAGGCCACATGGAGCATCTTAAGATTTTTTTGAGAGATGCAGGGATTTTAGTGTATCCCTAATCCTAAGAAATGCATTTTTTGTTTCAAATGGTAAGGTGCTAGGGCATATTGTATTAGAAAAAGTAATCTTCATTGATCCTAAAAGATTCCTTGTTATCCTTTCCCTTTCCTTAACAGCTCATACGAAATCATTGATTTCTTGAAATGATAACTTTGTTAGGAAATTTATTCCTAACTTTGTAATAATTTTCAAACCTATCACTATAATGCTCAGGAAGGATTTAGTTTTCAAATGGAGAGTAGAAATTAAAGAAATATTTAACAAAATCAAACAATAAATCACTCATGCTCCCACACTCACCAATCCTAATTATTCGAATGACATTATCCTCTATGGTTATGGAGATGCATCTAATATTGTTGTTATTTTTACACAACAAAATGACCAAAATTTAGATCACTTCTTGTCCTTATTTAGTTAAAAATTGAAGGATTATGAGATAAAATACAGTCATATATAGAATCATGTATTTTCCATCATGAGAGATCTCAAGAAATTCAGAACTATGCTTGTCATTAATCACATAAAAAAATTATCTCACATTTTAGTGTGAGAGACTTCATTATGGGAGCATAAATGAATGAGAAAAGAGTTAGATGAGTGACCAAGATAATAGAATATGTTGTGACCATTAAGGAAATGAGATTGATAAGAGGAAGATCTCTTTGTGAGAAATTGGATTTAGATTCCCAAAATAATCAAGACCTTTCCTTATTTATAAAATAAAATTAAGAGAAACAAAGCATAGCTAATGAAAACAATTAGATAGATAATATGGTAACATTATTATCCTTTGGTATGTACCTTCCTTGTTTGAGTAAAGAGAAAATAAGGCATCTAAGGTTACATTCAATACCCTATGTACTAGTTGATGGGCTAATTGTTCAAAAATATATTCATGGAGTACTACTTGAGGTGCATTGTAGGAGAACAAACAAATAGGTTTTTAAGTATTTCCACAATGGTTTCTCTTGTGGAAACTTCTCTTAAAAATATATAACAATGAAGATATTAAAGGAGGACTACTTTGGCCCACATTATTCATAGATGCTCATCAATGGGTCAGGAAATGTAAGGAATGTGCTTTCTTCATAGGTAAAGTAAGGTTGGCAACCCTCCCCCTTCATCCTATTTAGGTGGATGAACCCTTTTCTCAATGGGGACTTGATTTTATAGGCATGATTAATATGCCATCAATTAGGGGCCATAAGTGGGTTTTGAAAGCTACTAAATATTTTACCAAGTATACTAAAACAAAAACACTCAAGGAAGCTAATGATTTATCTATCCGTTATTTCTTCCAAGAAAATGTTAAAAGGTTAGGTTTTCTTAAAACTATCATTTCTGATAATGCTAAAGCCTTCTTGGGTTTTAAACTTTCTTATTGGGCCCTTAATCATGGAATATATTTCAATACTTCTTCATAATACTACCCCTAAGGTAATAGCTCGGTTGAATTTTACAATGGGAATTCAATCGAGAATCATGAGAAGGAAAATGGAGTAAAATTAGAGAAAATCACACTTAAAAATTAATGAATGCTCTTTAGGATGATAGGATCACTCCAAAAATAGCAATAAGAAGTTCTCCCTTCAAGATTATTTATGGAAGAGAGGCTAGGTGATGCAAGGGATATGCTAAACTTGTTCTACTATTTTGTCTTCTTCTTTGAACACTTACCTCCATAATACAAAACCTTTGCAATAATACTTAGGTTACTAGTGTTTATTCATTTCCATACCATTATTTGAGGATATCTAAGGCACATATTCCCCATAAATTTATCACGGGTTAGTTATAAATTTTCCTCTAAGAATCTTATAATTCAATTGACCATTCTATGGATGAAACCTAAAAGAGGGTATTTTTACAAATTGTATAAGGGTCTCTATGCTCCTGAATCATCATGTTCACTCTCTCCCTTGTCTCATGTACCTTTCTCAATCACCATTATCTCTATCTTCCATCATGTTATCTCTCCATGCATTCTTTAATCAAGACACTAGGTATGGCTTCTATAGGTCTAAAGGAGTCAAAATGCTTATATCCTTATGGAAGGTCATAAATCACCCTAGTTATACTTAGGATACTTCCATTAACCTATTTGTAGGTGTTTAGACCCTTAGTTCAGTCATACACTTTCATTACATATCAATTCTCTAGTGTAGGCCTTATGGCCTTATATCCCTCTTGGCATACAATTGGTGATGATATCAATTTTCTCGAAACAATCTCACGATATTAAAGGTGACCTATATACTCTTACTTGAGCTACGAAATATATTTCAATTCCACTAGGGGATCTTTATCTGAGACCTAGAATTCTAATACCCTACCCTAAGCTAATTAGGTTTTTTATCAACAATGATTATAACAGTAGATACTTGGGGTAATAGTTTCACCTAGAAATTGATTTAACACCTCTAAAATGGTATCAACAATATTGGTGATGAATATGAGGGCTTGATTCACTTATTTTATCCCTCATGTACTTCTAGTTAGTGTATTTCCTGACTTGTTATAGCTTGTAGAAAAAATATTTATGGGTATTACTCACATGTTTGAACTAGATACTTGAACTTAGCACACTCTTTACACTCCCAGATGGACATGTCACCAAAAATTTATCATTTTTGACTAGCTAGAATTCAAGATACTTGATGCTCTAAATAGGCCCGAGAGCTTAAAATTGAAGCTATAGGTCAAATATTGGATTTTTAAGTGTTGTAAAATTTTTCCCTTACTTATCACCTTCCTTCTTGTTGTCATGAAAACACACATCCTCTAGTGGTGGTTATTGTTCTGTATTGTCATTATGAAATGCAACAAATAAACATGCAAGAACCAAATCAAAATACCTATAACATTATTCCATTATCATTTCATGCCTTATACACCTTAATTACATCATGATCCATCTCCATTACATGACTAATATCCTCAACATAATCCTCATTTTATTTTCTAGATCCAAAATTTCTTATTTTAGCTCCTCATTTAGCTCAAATATAAACTAAACTTGGGAAATTAATCATCAAAACAACCCCCAAACTTCTCTATTCATTTCAAGTCCTATTATGACTCTATGACACACTCACATAGCCTTAATTAGGCATTAAAACCCCACTATTTCAGTATTTTACACACTGATTATTACATTTACAACCACATTCACTTTTACACTCATATTTACATTTGACTCAATCAAGCAAATAATTCATCCATATGACTTGGATGTTATAAAATGAACAAATTAAGCTTGAATGCCCCTAAGAAAATCTAACCCTCTTGATGCTCCTACATCAGACTACCCTGACTTGAAATGTTTTTATGGAATCCTACTCATGTGTCTTTATCATTCCTATCTCTTTGATCTTGTTGTTGCTCATGAATTCTCCATGTTTTTTACTTGTATATTCAAAAATTCTTGATCTCAATGTTGGTGTAAGCTTCCATGGTCTCATTGAATGATAGAAATTTTCTTGATTTTCCATGCTCTTCAAGTGAGCAACATTCTTTCTCCTTGCTTTCCACTTTCTTCTTCTCTCCTTTGATTGTACATCTTGAATTTATTATGCCTTCTTCCTCCCTAACACCACTCTGAACTCATATGTTCCTTTCTTCATACACTTTGTCTTCATGCTTGTATCTTATTCTTCTTCAATCTTCTTTATCATGCATCTTAACTTTGACTGCATTCTTCATGTTTACTGTAATTATAACATCTATGACAAGAGTATAAGTTTTGATTTCCTTTTCAACTTATTCTACCACCATTTTCATTTCAAATTCACAATTAGATATTTTATAGGCTTGTCTTAATTTTTGAACAAAGTGAAAATATTCAGTATTAAATTATATGTCCTTTGTATTGCTTGAGATCTCATAAGACTCTTTAGTTGTCATATTTCTCCACTTTAGTTGATTGTCCTCTTCTTGAAATTATATGAAACATCCTTGTTTACATAACCTCCTAGTGCCTTGTTACTATATAGAATTTCTTGTTTCTTAGTATTATTGCTTCCTCTTTTTACTTGTCCATATTGCTCTTGTATCATAATTTCCATATTTCCTTTAACTAGTATTAAGTTGTCTTCTACTTGATTTCTCCTTTGAAACTAGCTTATTACCCCTATTGGATTGTAGATGAACACAAATTTATCCTCATAACTATTTTTTTAGTCTTCTTACCCTTAATTGTATCATATTTTAGAATTTTTGACACTTTACCATATAAAAACTTGGTGTATCTTGACTTTTATTGTCTTTATTGGAATGTACACTGGTTTTCCTCCTAAAAGGTCCTTCAAGCTTTGCTATCATCCTCCATATATATATATCATGTTGTACTTGATCTGCCATCATATTCATTAACAAGAAAACTACCTCATCTTCTATTATTTATATTTTTATTAGTCTTGTAAGAAATTATTATTGTTTCATCAATCCATGTTAGTTATATATATACTATTTAGGCCTCCCAACAAAACAACAATTAATCCATCCTACCTCCAATACATGGTTTTCTATCACCACCTCTTCATTTTGGATTGATGTGTCTTTAATACCTCTCGTTCTTGCCTAACTTTGTGATTCAATACCCTCATACCATCTAAACTCCATTAAAATGTATTGTATAAGACTCACGTTGTCAATTTTTTTCTCTATCATATCATTCTCAATACTTTTCTCAAGTTTCCTAACATTTCCTTCTTGGGCTGGTCTCAGTCCATTTGTTTGGATTGGATTTTTCAAGGTTTCCTTAATCCCACTTACACCCATCTTATACAATAATTTAGTCCAAAACAACATTTGTAGATTCAAACTAATTTTCATCTACAAATATACGTCGATCATGTATATGCATACCTGATTTACAACTCAGACTTCTAAGCTTCAATTTGGTCTTCTTGGACTCTTTTTGGCTGCTCATATGGTTAACTTGTTCCCCATTGAAAGAAAAAATTTCTCCACCAAAATATTCATGTCCTTATACTAATTTGTTAGTGTTCTCCTTGACTGCAACCTATTTGTCTCTTCCATCATCATGTATACTTAAAGTGAAATCTTGATCCTTGGGCTTTATTCTCTACTTGTTAAGTCGATTGATGGAGCTATGACCTGCAAATGTCTTCCTTTTTATTGTTTTGACTGATTTTTCCTTATTTTGACATATTGAACCTTGTTTTCCTCTTGTATGGTTACCTTCAAGTCTTCCTTATTATCATCCCAAGCTTTCACTATTTGGTTTATTCTTGTTTTTATCTCTTCCCTTGACCACTTTATCTTTCTATTCTTTGATTTAAGATGTTTTTGATCAACAATTGACTTCTTTTTATGTTGTTTCTCATATTTTTGAAGGGATTCAAGACACCCAAATTCCTGATCAGGCATTGTTTTGTTCTTCTCTTTGTCTTTTTCACTGCATTTTCCTTGTTCATGCTCTCATTTGGAGCATTGTGCCTCATACCTACAAACACACACTGAAAAAACTGATTAGATTCAAAAACTAGAGGTCTCTTGTCCTCCTTGGATGCATTAAGAATCATTTGATCCTTCTTAGGACCTACACTCTCCTTGAGATTTGCTAAAATCCTTGTGTTATCATCTCCATGCCTTGGTTCCTCTTGACACTTATCTATTTTGCTAGTGTCCTGGGTTTCTCTTATCAACTCTTTTCTCTTCATGTCAGTTACCTCCTCACTCTTTAGAAAATTCTTTTAGTCTCGTGGTACTTGTTTCATGCTTCTTTTATTTTTGATTTTGTTTCTTCTCACCTTCTATAAGGCCTTCTAGGATCCCACTCCATGTTTCTTCTTCCTCAATACTACTCTTTTGTTTATTGTTGTCACACTCACCTTGGTGACCCAACAAACATTATTGGTCATCTTTATTTTTCTTCAAGAACCTCATGTTATTGTTTAGCCTCATTTGGGCTTGTTCTTCCTCTCTCATATGATTTCCTTTATCCGTCTCTAGGGATTCTAACTATTGTTCTTGCTTGATAACAATTGTCTTGTCTCCTCTTTCTCCCAAGGACACATTCATGTCCCCTTCTTCCTCTTTCATGAAGGATAAGACCTAATTCTTGGTCTTCTTAACAAATTTCTTGAATCCAAACACCATGCTCCTCTTTTCACTACCTGCATGTTGATCCACCAAAGGCAACAAAACATGTTATATTTCATATTTCATTGGAAAAAATTTGTTTACTCTACCATTATAGACAAATATTTTTCATACTTCTAGGGTCTCCTAAAAGTAGATGAAACACATCCATAGAAATTACAACACATAAAACCTCATCTCTTAGACTACCAATCTGAAATAGAACTATACTTTGTTGATTGATTAAAATTTGATTATCTTTACGAACCCAAGCTACCTTGTAAGGTGTAGGATGAACTAGAATTTTTAAGCCCAACTTATAAACCATTTCCTCTAAAATAATGTTATATGTGCTACCATTATCTATAATGACATTGCAACACTTACCTCTTGTTTTACACCTAGTCTGAAGAGGATTCTCATGTAAAGCTGGATCTTACACTTTAACTTGTTGTTATACAAGGAATCTTCTTAGAAAACGTGATTCTCCATACATGTGATCATCATCTTTATTAGATTTTTCTCCATATTTGAACATATTGCCTCTATTTTTGTCATCCTTGTCCCTAGATCACTGATCTCATGCATCATGTTATCCATCTTTCTCATCACTTCCCCCTTAATCAAATACATAATATCATGAAATGATGGCTTCTCTATCATTTACATGTTGTCAATAATCAAATTTACTCTATCTCAATCAATTAGACAATCTAAAATACTAAAAACTTCTATAATACCTCTTATTCTAATAGAGCTCAACTTTGATACCATACTTTGATGTAAGGGATATGCTAAGCTTGTTCTACTATTTTGTCTTCTTCTTTGAACACTTAACTTGATAATAAAAATCCTTTACAAGAGTACTTAGGTTACTAGTGCTTCTTTAATTATATCCCTTGTTTTGAGGATATCCAAGGCACATATTCCTTGTACATTTATCACACTTATAAACACAAGGTTAGCTATAAAATTTCCTCTAAGAATATTGTAAGTGAATAGACCATTATATGGACGAAAATTGAAAGAGGGTAATTTTAAAACTTGTATAAGGGTCCTCTGTGCCTGGATCATCATGTTCAAAATGTCCTTTTTCTCATGTACCTTCCTCAATCATCATTATCTCTATCTTCCATCATGTTCTCTCTCCATGCATTCTTCAATTGAGACACTAGCTATGGATTCTATAGGTCTAAAGGAGTTAAAATGCTTATATCCTTGTAAGGTCATAAATCACTCTATTTATGCTTAGGATAATTCCATTAACCTATTTTTAGGTATTCATACCCCTATTTAAGTCATACCCTTTCATTACATATCAATTGTCTAGTTTAGGCCTTAATGCCTTATAACCCTCCTGGAATACAATTCTGATGGATCTCAATTTTCTATGAAACAATATCACAATCTTAAGGATGACCTAGATACTTTTATTTGAGCTATAAAACATATGTCAATTCCACTAGTGGTTATTTGTATGGACCTGGACTTCTAATACCCTACCTTAAGCTAATTAGGCCTTTTTAGCAACAATGATTATAAAAGTAGATCTTTGGGGAATATTTTCACCTGGAAATTAATTGAAACACCTATAAAATATTATCAAGGATCTCAATGATGAATTTGAGCTTGATTCACTTATTTGATCCCTCTTGTACTTTTACTTAGCTTATTTCTTGACATGTTATAACTTGTAGCATAAATATTCATGGGTATTACTCACATGTGAAAACTAGAGACTAAAACTTGGCACACTCCTTACACTCCTAGGACATACATGTCACCCATATTTTATCATTTTTGACCAGCTAGAATTCAAGATAAGTGATGCCATAAATAGGCCCTTATAGCTTAAAATTTAAGCTACGGGTCAAATATTGGAGTTTCAATTGTTATAAAAATTTTACCTGTACTTATATCACCTTCCTTCTTGTTATCATGCAAACAAAGATCCTCCAAAGGTGGTTATTGTTCTATGACTGTCATTTTTTTCTCCTTGGCCTAGATAGAGTAATGTAAATACAATCTATGAAATGTAACAAATAAACATGTAAAAATGGAATCAAAATACCTATAACATTATTCCATTATCCTTTTCATTCCTCATACACATTAATTACACCATGATACAACTCCATTACATAAGCTGATATCCTCAACATAATCCTCATTTCCTTTTCTAACTCCTAAATTATTTATTTTATCTCCTCAGAGAGCTCAACTATAAACTAAACTCAGGAAATTAATAAACAATACATCCCCAAACTTCTCTATTCATTCCAAGTCCTATGACGAATCTATGAAACACTCACATATCCTTAATTAGGCATAAAAACAACTATTTCACTCTTTTACACACCTAATTCCTACATTTACAACCACATTCACTTTTACACTCATATTTACATTTCAATCAATAAACAAAATCATTCATCCATATGAATTGTATTTTATAAAATGAACTAAATAAACTTGAATGCCCCTAATAAAATTTAACCATATTAATTCTCTTGCATCACTAAGCTACCACTATCCCTTGTATTTTCTTCTCTACGAGATAACACACAAGATGAAATTAGAAAGTGTGGATCAAATCTATAAATTAGAATGGTAGAGTTGATTGAAATTACATAATCTAGGAAGACTTCCATGATCGGGATGTAGGAATATAAAAATTATATCAATAAGTGGTTTGATAAAAGATCATATGTAATAAATTTCAAATAAGGAGATCTAGTCTTCAAATGGGATGTAAATAGAGTTAAATCGGGGTGACACTCTAAGTTTGAACTACTCTAGATTGGGCCATATGTAATATCTTCTTCCAAGAAGGATAAATATTTTGAGTTTTCAACACTTGATGGAGAAATACTACAAATCCAAGTCAATGGGATTTATCTAAAACTTTTCCATTAGGTTGGTTTATTACATCTTGTACATACTTGTGTTTGGTATTTTTGGAGGTTCCCTCCCTATTCTCTCTTTTTTTGTAATAAGCACCGATGGGCACTCTACATGATCCAATTGGAACATGTATGATATTTCATTTGTGAATTTTTTTGCGAACTCATTGTCTTTCTATTTCACTTCCAAAGAGTTGGCTTGGTAGAAATCAGATATAGAGCGAGTCTTCAAAATACAATCTTAAAACCCTAAGATTAACTAGAAAATAGATTTTCTAGATTCTCCTTAGTAGATTTAAATTTTGTATTACGGTTCAACATAGTTGTTCACTCTCATTAAGCTCAATCAAAATAATGGCTTCACTTAAGTGTTAAGGCCATGTTATCTCAAGGGTAATATTTTCAAAGTTTCAAATCAATTTTCATGTTTTGAGGCTTGACACCATGCCCAATGGATGCTCAAGGCCACTAATATTTCCATCTAGAAAGTAGATGACACGTGAAATTCACCAAAATATTTTCTAAAATACCCTTGCAATTATTTAATAACTTCCATAAATAATTTTTAATTTAGAAGCCTTGGTAAGACTTTATGTGCATTTACGAGTTTTATAGGTCCAAAATTGTAAAATGGCCCCCTGAGCCCCGAAATAAATAATTATTAATATCAATGAGTTATCTCCCATATTGCTTATTCACAGTTTTTGCAAAAATTTTAACTATCTCGAATCTCTACCACCCGACACCACGTGGAATCTCAATGAGCATTAGAAGCTAGCATGCGGGAAGTAGTTCAACATGTAAAATGTAAATAAGTATTCCTCCAATTTTTTTGTGGTCTCCTCATTACGGGCCTCCATGATTTTATTGCATTGGATCATCTCCACATTTTGGCATGTAATATGCAAACCATTCCCTAATCCCTAGTTCCTATAGTCAAATGGTCTAACCCCACAATCAATCACCTTGTATGACACATCAAGAGTCAAGTTAGGTTAGTAAGTAATCGGTGAAAAATCCAAGCGGGATACATGGGTGATGTATATGTAGGAATATATAATCCCTGTAGTAAATCAAAAAATATCACGTGTCACTAGGAAATGTCTTATTCCTCCCGAGATGAAAAATTTCAAAAATGCCATATATTTCAATTCAAATCTCCAAATCATGAAAAACTAGACTCGTTGGAAATTTTATGCTTGAGACATTTTATTTGGCATCATCAATTTCATATTTTGGTGTTGTTTGGTAGTTTAAATTGAGGAAACAATCTAGGTATTTAATGATGAATTTGAAGTTGGCTCAATAACCCAAATTAAAGAAGTATGGTGCTCTATCCTTCTCCTACAAGTGAACTAATGTGGATTATTGATCTTACATTGGTGTCCATAATTGTTTTTAGATATTTATTGTATGTTGTTGGTTGTTGGAGCTTGAAATTTTGGTTTCACTCTCTTTTCCTTTTTTATCTCTTCCATTTCTTCTATATATTGTAGAATGACACCCATTTGTAAGGGTTAGATTATGTTTCACTCGGCATCTGTGAATCATATTCAAAGAATTTTCCTTTTCTCGGTGGCACTTTTTTTTTTAGTTTTGATATCAATACAAGTCTGATTATATACCTATAAATTCTCTTTATTTATTATGGAAACTCTTCCCTCTTAAGTATCTTCATTCTTTTTAAGATTATTCTTTTAAAATGTGTATGTTTTAATATATTTTTAGCTATAAGTATGCATTGAAAGTAGGAATAGATCCACTTCCTTTTAGTGCATCACCCCCTTTATTTTTAGTTTTCTCCTTATTTCAACTTTGTCTCCTTGGAAGTTTTATCTTACATTTAGATAGTTTACTATAGAATCTGGTTTAAGATCTATTATGCGAAGTTAGAATCAAGGGAGTAATCCCTTTCAACTAGATAAATGTCATGAGTAACCCACATATTCATGATTTTCAATAGTTTACATAATTTTATAATGAGATGAGATAGGTATGTGATGAGGGGTTAGAATATTCATACTTTGATGATGATGAGATAGGTTGGTTTTGGTTTGAAAGGTCGACTATCCTATGCAATCCCAAACTAGTTTCTAATAAAATAAGGCATGAGATGATAAATAAAGGTATGAATATTCTAACTAAGTAGTTTATTTTCATGATATGAGAATATATGATGTGTTCATGACTTCAAAAGTGTATCGAGGAGGCATTTTGAGCATTTATACGAGTTTGTTTGGAAAGATTTATCGGGATAAGATACTAAATGATGCCTAAATGAGATGGGGTTAAAAGCTCCAGGATGAATAATTAAAAATAAGACATTGGAAATCATGGAAAAGGTATTCATGAAGGTTTGGACTAAATTTTAGGACCGAAGGAGGAGTTTTGTGCAAGAAATTAAAGTTTTGTAAAATCTAGGATAAAAAAGGTATGCCAAAATAGTGCCTTGAATTCTTAGCATTTGATCTAAATTGAAAATCCTTACTCATATAAATCATAAGAGAATTTTTTAATAGCATATAGAGATAGACATTTTACAAAAATTATAAAGTTAAAAGGATTTAGGATAAGAAAGTTCTATCCATTTTCTGGCATTGTCTAAACCCTATAAAACCCTAAGTCTAAAGCGATGGAAAGAAATGATGTTTTTGACCTTCAAATCACTGGTAAAAATCAAGAAAACCACTCAAAATTATATATAAGTCCTTCTAGAACAATTTGGTGGCATTTTTTTTCTTCAAGCATGAATGTACGGTACAAATTGTGCTCTTTTTGTAAGTTTTTATCTATACAGTCATGTTTAGAAGGTTCTAAGTGTTAGAATTTGAGAATTTTAATAAGTACGGATTTAATCAACTTACATATTACATAATTTTATAATAAATATTTAAATAAATATTACATCATAACATAAGTAAATAAATAAATACTTACATGAAATAAATAACATAGGTGACACAATATTTATGGTGGAAAACCCCAATAGCGTAAAAACCACTTTAAAAATAACCTTTTACTTGAGAGAACTTATTTTACATCCAATAATATCACCTTCTCATTTGAAACACTATTTACCAAGGGTAAAACCAAATCACTTGATTTTCATACCTTTGATATATTTCCGAATATATCAAATGAGGACCTAAAGTCCTTTTTGTATAAGTGATCGGGTATGTCTCTTGACCCACCTTTTCAACCTAAAATGGTTGACACATACACCTAGGTTTCTAATATTTAATATTAGAAATATAATCATTTCATGATATTAAATATTTAACCTAAAGTATATACCTAGGTTAGCATATTTAATAATAGAAATAGAAATATTTCATATTATTAAATATTAACCTATATATTAGTGATGGACCCATATACATTAAGGGTTGGCTAGACAACTTAATCATTATGTTCCAACACTCCCCCTTAATGTTAAGTGTGATAACATAACATATTCCAATAGATTACCTTCCCATGGTACACTATAGGATTTAAAATCCTTAAACCATAAAGGTTTTAGGCTAGCATATCAGTTAAAAGAATTATAACACCTTCATCATACTCAATTTACCTTTTGGTAAAAAAGGATTTGGAATCCCAAAGATCATCCCATGATCGGTGGCTAATTATGATTTTTGATTTTTACATGTTCTCACAGGTTCTCATAAAAGGTTATTGGACCCAAGCATATAAGAGCCTTTTACAACAAAGGACCTCCTTAACAATATGTTTATACTAGATGTTTACCAGTAAACTCAATAGCACTAAAGTTTATTGAAGACCACATTTAAGATATTTCTACACTTCTTTCTAAAAAATAAGCTGAGGAGGTATACATTCCCGAAGGTATTTTTACACTTACTTGAAGGTCTTTTTTTACACTTCCCGAAGGTCTTTTATAAATTCCTAGAGGTATTTTTACAAAAACCAAGTTCCATTAAGAGGTGGCATTGTCTTGCAAACTAACCCTCAATGGAAACTCTTACAATCCAATATTTTCACAAAAGTGATAAAACTTTGTAGCACTCAAGGACTTTGTGAAGATGTCAGCAACCTAATCTTCATTCAACATGAACTTGAGATTTATCGCATCACTTAGCACATTCTCATAGGTGAAGTGTATATGTATCTCAATGTTCTTCATCCTCTAATATTGAACAGATTCTTAATCAAGAGTAATACAACTCTTGCCACCACATAGAAGAGGAATAATTCCTTTAACTTCCATGTGTATCTCTACCAACAGTCATTGCAGCCACATGGCTTCTTTACTTCTTCCATTGTATTTCTCTTCTTTAGTAGAAGAAATTGAGACTGTTGATTGCATTTATTATTCTATGTAATGGTTCCTACACCAAAAAAACTTGAACACATATCTAGTATATTTTATAACACAACATCAAGTATGGTTAGAATTACAAAATCCATATAAGAAAGCATTTTTATTCTTAGTATAATGCAACCCATAACTGATTGTTCCTTTAATATATCTAAAAATTCCTTTTTCAAGATTCAAATGATCTCTAAAAAAGGTTTATGCATAAACGTTGAAGTAATTCCCTCTTGTATAAGAAATATCTCGATCTAGTTATAGTTAGATAAATCAAACTATCAACTAACATCATATATAAAATAGGATCAACCTTTTTCATATGCAGATTTAGGGTCAATATTTATTCCAAATTCTATTGAAGTAGAAAATGGTTTACAATCAATCATAAGAAACTTTTTCAATACAATGGTTGCATATTGTGTTTTGAAAAATAAAAATAGAATGAAATATAGTCATACAAATAACATGATGTGAGAGACCTAAGTCATTAATTTAAAAGTATTGCTTCAATTTATCTTTAATCCTATGAATTAAATCAAAATTGTCACTAGTCATAAGCAAATTAGGTCATAATGGTGATTTTTGGTGTGGGTAAGGGAAGTGGTTGAATTAGAGGCTAATAAGCAATGGGGAAACGAACATGCAAAGTCTAAACTAATGACAAGAATGAAAAAAGTTAACTATGCTGAAATAGATAATGTTGGTAGAGATGTACTTACTGTGATGCAGGTTTTGATGGCTGAATGGAGATGGTTATTGATTAGAATAATAGTGTTGGATATCATAGCAGTGGCTCCCAGAATGATTCCGTGAGTGCAATGCTTCCAAAATCTATCTGGTGATGGCTCTAGATGTCTGGATGCATGAAAGTTGCATTTTTGCTTGCATGTAGCTCTCTTCTCCTCCTCTTGCTCTCAGAATGTGCCAACACAAAAACAAAGTTGTTTAGGTGAATAAATGGTAATTGACGATGGTTCCAGGTTGAGTGGCATTGGTTAAGGCATGATTCCCTAGGTTTACTAAAATGGGTGGATCTTCCTAATTTCTTTGGCCCAGTTCATTTATTCTCATGGATTAGAATGGAAACCTCCCTTATAATGGGTGGGAATATGGTTAGAGAGATTTTAGGGATTGATTTTAGGGTTATACCAAATCTTATCTCATTAAGGAAAGTAAGACTTAGTTATTGTTGGTTATGGAAACATGCCAAGAATAAGTCTAGGGTGAGGTGGTTGGATGAGGTGTCTAGGTGAGGTGGTAATTAGGTCAATTAATGTAATTAAATGATGAATGTTGTGAGGATGGGTATTAATTAAATTAAATTAATATTAATGTGGCGTGAAAGGGGCCATGGTTAGGTGAATGTGTTTGCGTTGGTTATCTGACTAGGGATCAAGGGTAGGGTGACTCAATTTTGGTGTCTACATTTGTCTCCTTTTTGCATAGCTTGTATTGGTAAGAGATGTAGAAAAAATAAGATGTGGTTGCCCCATCCGGGGTGAAGGTTATCCCCCTCAAACTAGGAACCGATGTTGAAGAAAAAATTTGTGAGTGATTTGATAAATGTGGATGTGACAAAGAGGAAGGTGGATAATGAGGGTAATGGGGTAAAGGTCCAATCAGGTAATCAAGGTAATGGGCAGGTTCAAAGGTAGTGATAGTCAAATGCACACACGTATAGCTCGTGGAATGATACTAGGTCGAAGAGCATGCAAACTTTACATTGTCCAAGGTCGATAGGTTTATCCAAATAAGGTTGAGGTGATTCTTGTATCTAAGGTATATGATGTGGTACCAAAGAACATCACAGTCGGTGTAGGAAAGTTAAGGTATGTTTTGGTACACCAAAGGTTAGGTCGGGATAAACGACATGACAATAGGAAAGGTAAGGTCATTAGGTCAAACAACACAGGTAACAATGTCACAAGGTACAATGAACACATGAGGTCATAGGTCATTAACAATGTTCCAGTTCCAGGTAGCTAGATCACGACACAGGTAGGGACAAGGTATGGGTAAAATAACAAGTTCCTAAATGTAATTAAGGACAAGGATAGGTAATGCAAGCCTCGAGTGAGAGGACCTTGTCACGTACCCATAGTGTAGAGAGAACAGGGGGCCATCAAGCCCCGAGAAAGGTTCAGGGTGAGGCCACTAGTTCACGGAGGCCGGCCCTAGGTGAGGTACCAGCAAAGATCCTTCCAGAGCGATGATGGGTGGTGAGATTCTAGCTGGAAGGTGTACGGGGGTAGGGGAGGAGGAGGAGATAGGTGAGACAAATATGGAGGATATCTAGCAGGGTGATTTCTAATAGCCATATATACCTCCTGTTTTGTATAGTTGTGTATTTTTTATATATACCGGCCTACGTGCCGAAGAGAGTGAGGATGTACATGAGAGTTTTGAGATTTTTGATGATATACCGGCTGCATGCCAAATATGGTTACATTGTATCGAGTGATTTGAGATGATTGTGATTATTATTGGGATATATGTTCACATGTATTTTTATACAGACTATCTAATTTATAGATGATGGTGTTTATAGTATGGATGGTATACATGTGTTAATTTTCATTGTTATATATATATATATATATATATATATATATATATATATATATATAGGTGGAAATCAAGTGGATTAGGCATGATAGAGTCAAGGTCGTGTAGGAATGGTGGAGTCAGGTTGGTTTAGGCATGATGGAGTCAGGTCATAGGCATGGATTGAGTCAGGTTGACTTAGGCATGATTGAGTAAGGTTGAATTAGCCATGGTGAAGTTAGGTTGGTTTAGGCATGATTGAGTTAGTTCATCTTAGCCATGGTTGAGTTAGGTTGGTTGGGTATGGATGAGTTTCTAATTCATTAATTTTTGTAATTGAAGATGATGTGGATCATGTTAAGATGATTTGTAGGAAATGTATGATTATAGTAAATAAATTATAGACAAGATGAAATGAATGTGTAAGTTATGATGGTAAAGATGTTGAGCAATTGTTGTTTGGTTTGTTTAATTTCTAATTATTTATATAAAAAGGAAACTAACTACGGTAGAATGTGAATAAGAAAGGGGAAAATGGAATTGGTTAGGGTAGAGAGTGGCCGAGCTAACCTCCAAGGGCCCCATGCCCTCGGAGTGCTTGCCTACATAGTCCCTGGTGAAAAGAGACCTCGGGTTGATGTAGTTCTCCCGAAACTAGGGAATATTGTGATGAAGGAGAGGAATGGATTGATAGGTGTTTATGCATGGGTGAATGTAGGTCATAGGCATGATTGAGTATTTGTACATATAAGTGTCGATGAGAAGGTCCTGTTATACAATAATCAATAGGTGATAAAAGAAGGTAGAAATGTAAGAGGTGGCAAAAGAACCACCTAATTGATAAGAACCCTAATGAGTCGATCATACCTAAGAGGGGATCATGAACAAAATACCCTAAAGGTATTACATAATGGACTGTTAGTGCAAATTCACAGCACCCCCAAAATGACCTATGGATCTGCTTTTCTAAGGCAATTTCATTTGGTGTGAATGCACAACATTGAACTTTCCCAAAGTGTGGGACCTTTGCAAATGGGGAAATATCTCCAGAGAAGGTTGGTTCCTCTTCCTAAACTACCTACCACAAGCTATTCTAGTGTACACAAGCTAATATAATCCTAATCTAACTATTCCAAGGAGACAGAGAGAGAGAAAAGAGGGAAAAACAAAGCATGCACTAAAAAATTGATACACCGAGAGAAGGAAAATGTTGAACATCTATCAAAACTACCATGGAAACAAAGAGAGGTGAGCAATGGAGAGGATGGACAAGTGCATCACAAAAACAAGGATGAATTTCACACAAAAAATGTTCCAAAACTCCATGAACAAAGCCTCAAAACCTACAATAGACATTCAAACATGCACAAATACCTGTAATGAAGACAAAAAGAAGAAAACAAGAAAAAAGAGCAAGGATGGACAAATGCATCACAAAACACATTTTTTATTGCTCCAGAAGTTTGCACAAAACATCATTTCATCTGGTAAGAGGCAAAAATGCCATTATAGAGTAAGGTATGAGGTTCAAACTCCATTTTCGACCACGGGAAGAAAATAAGGGAGAGGAAGAGAAGAATGATGAAGAAAGCGTTACAAATAAGCCAAAATTGGCTTTTAACCATCGAGCGAGAATGGAAGAAAGTAGAAAACATGGGAAAATTGATATGGGACTTCAACAACCGATAAGATTCATCTAATGGGCCTAAAAATGATGGGTTTGAAAGGAATGATAACCATATCGTACCAAGCCAAGAACACGGATGCTAATCAAACACCATGATCAATAAGATGAAAGCAATTCGCGAATAGCTTTACATAAAATGTTTACAAACAAATGAGCAGCAATATCATATATTATTATGGAACTCAATGCAATACATTGAGAATGGACCTTGCTTAAATAGGCAAGGAATAACAATCTAAGAACCATTCAAAGTCGTAGATCAAGCCATAAATCAAGGAAATAACTAGTCATTAAAGAAATAGTCAAGACCATAGATTTAGGAGAGAACTAGACATCAAGGATCTAGTCAATACCATAGATCAAGGAAAGAACTATACCTAACAACTAGATATTATCTCCTAATATCTAAATAAGATAAAATAAATATCCACGCACATAAGTGGGTGAGGATAAATACAATCAAGGTAAATATAGTACCCGGTGAACATGAGCTAAGGTAAATACATAATCTAACACCCCCCTCAAGTGAAGCTAGGAGCCAAAATAGATATGGCATGTCCACAGTATGAGTCTCAACAACTAGGCCTGATGAGGTACTCATGTGCAATAACTGGGAAAAAGGGACACCGCAAGGTACCCAAAACCAATAACAACAAAGTAAAGAGAGTAAAACCTACTCCAAGGCATCCCAAGAAGATTGGCTCAAAAAAATCATACAATGCTAAAGAAGTTTGGTGTGCACTGTGGTCTAAATCCATTGCTCGATCACAAAACTCAAAAACAACTAACACTGGGTTTCACCAGAATAGCTCCATACAAAGAGACTGTCAACGGAGTGATGTCGAAAGTGTAAAAAAACACCAAACATAATTTGATCAAGTGTTGCAAATAGGTGTGCCATGATCCAAGAACAATAACCAAAGCAACAAGGCAAGGACAAAATCTAGAGTGTCACGATCCAAGAAAAGCCAAGGTAACAAGGCAAGGACACAAAACCCGAAGAAGCAGGATCAGCACCACACCCTCCCATACTGCTAAATGGGTGGAGTGGCACTACAAATCTATATGAGTTATCAAAACAACTACTCAAATAATGAAAAATAACACCGCAATGCACCATAATAGATCCCCCATAAGAGATCCTGTCAACATGCCAAAAGTGTAGAAAATACATATACAAATACTCTCAACAAATAAGAGAGATACACTACACCTGCTAAAAATGCTCAAAATAAGAAGCATCACAATGCATAAGGTATAGAAAGTGGAGCAAGAGGCCTAATGGTGGAGGAGCCATGCCTATAGAGTCCTCTCAACAAATTCCTATTTCACCGCCATGAGTGATCAGATATCCACCCCAAATCAACATGGATGGATGAAGAAGATTCCTACATATGACTTGGTGTAAAATGCACAATGGGTGCATGCAAAAGTACATCAGAATGTGTGTCAGGTTGATCATGTCGGCTGAAATCTCAGGTTTTTAAATCCACGAGTAAAGGTACAGAACTCATGTGTTGCTCATGATCCTCAGAAAGAGTCGAGAAAACAAAAAAAGGAGCTCTGTCAATGTGTGATCCTAATGAAATATCTACTTGAAAACCAATGTCATGATGAGAATTCCACTTAATATGTGGAATAGAGGAAACAATACCCTGTGAATGTCTGCCAATGACTTCACTAGTGAGACACATAGAACGGAGCATGCAAGAACTGAATGTAGTGGTATGCTTCTTAATAAATCCATGCAGCTGAGGAGAAGTAGGATACACAACATGTGGTACTGTAATAGGCACAAATGTGGAAGAACATACAATAACAAGCCTCACAAGTTTAGAAGCATCAAAAGTAGGTTTAGGCTCAAAGACTGGAAAATTGATGTTAGTGGGTACAAGAGCAACATCTGCAAGTGGACTAGGATCATGGATATGGTTGTCCACAATATGATGGTGATGTTGTAGGCTAGCAAGTTTGTTCTATAGGGAGTGTATTATTGTATCCCTATCATGAATGAGTGATTGTAGAAGAGAATTTCACTTCTTGAGCGATCTATTTTCTTCCACAAATTTTACAATATCCTCTTGAAGTCCACATACTTCAGAGAAAAGCATATCATTATCAGAATCCATGATAGGTACAAACTGCAACTCCCAGAAGTTTAGGATGTTAGGACATCGGGCTCGGCCAAATTACGTCCAAAACCGATTACAACACTCCTCCATATTTGGCACTTTATAATTATAGTGTAAGTCTCAAAATAAATATTTCCAATGGAAATAGCATTAAAAAACAAGCACTTTCACAAAAAATGACACTCAAAATTGAATTACCAATCAAAAGTTACAAGCTTTTTAATATTTTGCTCTGTTATTTATTTTAGTTGCCACTAAAGCAAAATAAATTGTTGTTGCCTTCACCACACAAATAAAATTAAAGGGGGCTGAAGTTAAGCACCTACTAGTAGGAATCACAATCTTTAAGCCCTAATATGACCATTCCATATGACCAAATGCTAAGGATTTTAATGGGTGTTTGCACAACTTACTATTTTGGGGTGTGTTGCATGTTTTCAAGAAAGTCACATCCAACTGCCTCTTTTGGTAAAAATTACTATTTATGGAATATGTAGACAGTGACCTTTATTTCCAAAAATAGCAATCTGTGAATTTTCCCGAAATAGCAAAAAACGTGCATAGCATCTATGGACTGCAAGAAAGGAAAGATTTGAAAAACCTTCCTGCACACAAACCGAGACAGATATGCTATAGCAAAAATTGCCCTTTACTGAGATCTTGAGAAATCCAACAGACCCAGAAAATAATCACACATTCTTTTCTCTTCATGGCACAAATCCCGAGGCAAACCGGTGTGCTTCCTGCAACAATGCAAAAAACCCAGAAAAATGACTCGCCTTTTAAAATGGTCGAGTTTACAATCGATTTTAATGTTTTCCCACTTTCTGGATCTAATGGAAGCCTTTTTTTTTCATAAAAACACACAAAGCAACAAAATACAACCAAATCCCAAAGATATGAATACACAAATATCCGATACCATGCGATTAAGCGCACCGCCCTAGAGTAGTTCTTGGATTGGTGACCTCTAAGGAAATTCCCAAAGTGTCACTTCCTCCTAATCTTTGTTGGGCTGATTAGGTGTATACCCAGCTCCATCGTGTGGGAGGGTATTGGCATAGCAACTGATTAACATGATGAGATCCTCTCCGCCATCGGTGTGAGATTTTGGTGTGATGGCAAGTCGTGCAACTCGATACCATGAAAGGAATGATAAATAGATCATACCAAGCCAAGAACACAGATGCTAATCAAACACCATGATCAATAAGATGAAAGTAATTCACTAGAATAGATTTACATAAAACCTTTGCAAACAAATGAGCAACAATATCATATATTATTATGGAACTCAATGCAATACATTGAGAATGGACCTTGCTTAAATAGGCAAGGAATAACAATCTAAGAACCGTGCAAGGTCATAGATCAAGCCATAAATCAAGGAAATAACTAGTAAAAAAAAAAACTATTGAAGACCATAGATTTAGGAGAGAACTAGACATCAAGGATCTAGTCAATACCATAGATCAAGGAAAGAACTATACCTAACAACTAGATACTATCTCTTGATATCTAAATAAGATAAAATAAATATCCACACACATAAGTGGGTGAGGATAAATACAATAAAGGTAAATAAAGTACCTAGGTGAACATGAGATAAGGTAAATACCTAATCTAATAGGGTTTCCATAAAAAATCCCATACTTTGAAGTACATTGCTTTACAGAGTAAAACAGAGGCCCATGCTTCATTAAATTTGGTGGTTGGAGTCATTTTCTATGTTTTTTTATGCCAGATATGATTTTCCATTTTTCTCCCATAAATCTCCATCAACAATAAAAATTGAATATTCCATCATGTAGAGTATTCCAACATCTTTCCAATGATATAAAGAATGTGAAAATCCGAGCTTGGGATCGAAAGTTATGCCCCTCTGAAGATTTAGGGCAAAAATGGCAATTTTAGGGCAAAATTTGGGTTGGTGGGCCAAAACTTGAAAATTTTCCATTTTTTGAATTTGGGAAAATTTCAAAAATTCCCCACACCCTACCGCTCCGCTGCCACATGTCACTTTCCCATTAGCTAATGGAAATACAGGCTCAAACCTCACCTTTTTCACTTTGATTTTTCATTGGGAAAATTTCCCAAAATTTCCCCGTGCTCTACCGCTCCACTGCCACATGTCACTTCCTGGTTCACCCATGGGTTTGTACTTCAACATTTTCCTTTTTGCATTTTGCAATTTTGGAAAAAAACCAAAATTTCCTCCATGGCCCCGATTCTCGCCGCTAATATGACATGTGGCGTCCTTCGGTTGGTCTGCGGGCCTTCTAAACTTTTCTTTATCCTCTTCCGTGGGCCCGTGAGCTAGTTTTTTCCTTTGCGCCCTTTGCCCACTTTGGTGGATTTTCCAGATTTGCTCCGCTGGCCTGACCTCCACCACCACATGGCATCTTCTCATTCGATGCGGGCCTGTCTAGGGAAAATTTCCCCAAAAAACTCCGCTTAGCCATAACTTTCAAAATATTTGGAGTTAGGAGGAAAATTTTACCTTTCTGGAAAGGGGAATAAAAATCCTATCTGATGAAGCCATTTCTAGAATCCTTTGAGTTCTTGAAGTGTGTGAAAATTTAATTTGAAGCACAAGGAAGGAAAGAATGTAGGAAAGTTAGCCAAAATAAGCAGGGGGCTCATTTTGGATAACAATTTGGTGACTCTCAAGGTTAAGAAAATCACATAATCATAACAGGTCACATTTGTGGCAAGTCCCTTTAGTAGAGATGGAGTTAGGATAAGAAGGTAAATGAGGTGAGAATGGGTGGTTTATCGTAACTTAGTGTACGATAGGATGTGTTTTTCAGAACAAGAAACCTAGAATCCAAAATAGTCAAGTCCATGATGAAAATTTCATCTTTTTCTTTATTTTTATTTTTAATAGACTGATCGATGCAGGAAGTCTATATGGGATGGGTATATTATCTCCTTAAGGTCTTTGTGAATCTAATCGATGTAGGAAGCTTATGGATATTTAATATATTTTATAATGACTTTATATAGTTGTCCTTTAAGGAGCGATCTATTTATAGTGGTAGAATAGAAAGAAGAGATGTCCCTTTTAAGGGAGTCATATTTTGCTTGAAGTTTAACTCAAGGAGTTGTATCCTTTTTTTTAGACATTTAAGTCATGGACAAGACTATAGAGGAAGATTACATTCTTGTTTAGAAGACAAGACCTTATCACACAAAGATTAACTATGGAAGATGTGGTTTGAGTGATGAAGCGACTATGGGATTCCATATTGAAGAAGAAAAAATTATCCATGAGAATCATGCTATGAGTAGAGTCATGGTACTCATGTTGAAGACAAGTCTAAAAGGTGATGGGTAATCACATGATTCTTGTTTAGTTGTGGATCCTCAAAACAGGTAATATGGAAGGTGAACAATGCTCAAGGGATGAGCAATCAACTAATAGAAAGTGATATAATTCTTGATATCAAAAATAGAATGGTCGAAAATGAAGGCATTAAGGGGCTCAGTTCAAGTTTACCTTTGAGTGAAAACAAAAAATAAGCACCTGATCCATAGGTATGGGTAACTTATAGGGTCTAAGAAAATTAGGAGAAAATTTAGCCCATTTACTTTTCTCATCTTTGGTTACATGTTGATTTTCCTTTAGTACGATGTCACCAACCCGAAAGGTCCATTCATGAACACATTTGTCATAGGAATGTTTGATACATTTTGGTAGATTTGGATATGGTCAAGA
The DNA here is from genome assembly GCA_018340775.1 of Taxus wallichiana var. yunnanensis. NCBI lineage: Eukaryota > Viridiplantae > Streptophyta > Pinopsida > Cupressales > Taxaceae > Taxus > Taxus wallichiana. The sequence continues at coordinate 76,654,673 of CM031235.1, read as the reverse complement.
GCATTGAGACGACGTTCATATAATAATTCAAGTTGCACCAAATGATCCTAGGAAAATTTGTTGTCATTGAGCATGTCTTGTAGTGAGATGCAGAGAGATGGAATCGAGCTTCGAGAGGTAAGATAACCTCAGTACCATAGACTAGAGAAAAGGGGGTGGCAGTAGTTGAAGTGTGAATACTAGTGTGATAAGCCCACAAAGTAAAAGGAATGTGCGTATGCCAATCTTTTCAAAGATCGTTAACTACCTTCATAAGAATTTTTTTCAAGGTTTTATTGGTTGATTCGGCTTGACCATTGGTTTGCAGGTAATAAGGTGATGAGAAACTGAGTTAGATGCCAAAAGCATCACATAGTTTGTGTAGGTTTTTTTTTTTTTGAATTATTTTCCATTATCAATGATAATGCGTTTAGGACACCAAAGTGACACGAGATGATGTGATGGTTGATGAATTCACATATCTTCTCAGCTTTGGTGGAAATGAGGGGAATGGCTTCTACCCATTTAGTGTAGTATTCGGTGGTGGTTATGATCCATTGGTGGCATTGTGAAGAGTGGGCATTGATCTCACTAACAAGATCCAAACCCCATTGAGAGAAAGACCAAAAGTCTCACGTGACTTGTAAGGCATGACTGGGTGTGTGATGAATATTATCATATTGTTGGCATTTTATGTAACACTTGACATAATGATAATAGTCATGGTTTAAGGTTTGCAAAAAGTAGCCTAGGTGAAGAATGCACTTTGAGAAGGCTAAACCAGTAAAGTGACCTCCACAAATTCCATCGTGGACTTCCTTAATGGTGTAGGGAATTTCAGAACTCATAAAGCATCGTAAGAGAATGTCATCGAAGTTTTGCTTGTAAAGAAGACCACCCATGAGAACATAACAGAGACATTTTGAGAAAAGCATGTTGTCCATTATGAGTGAGATTTGTGGGTAGAATGGAAAGGAAAGATAGTCTGCATATTACTTATACCAAAGGTCATATGGGTCAAGGGCAACAGTTCTAATGCAAGTAAACTTCACAAGGTATAAGAGGGTTATTGTAGCCTTTGTATAATGACAAATATTTTAGAGTCAATGGGCGAAGCAAGTATTTGAGAAGCCAAACATGCCATGGTATGCAAAAATTTATTGGCAGAACGTGGGGTGGTTTGAAGTACGTAATGGTCAAAGGTGGTCAATAGTATGTTGACGTGATATTTATACTTTTGAAGTATCTCATTACGATATTGATATATACCATTGACTTGGTTTATGGCCAACCGAGAATCACCAAAGATGTTAATTGACTTAACATCTAGGGCATAAGCAATGTGGAGACCCAATACGAGTGCTTCGTATTCAGCAATATTGTTTGTAAAATAAAAATCAACTTTGAAAGACAAAGGCATAGGTTCACCATTAAGTGTAATGAGGATAACACTAGCCCCACCCCCACGCCTACGCTTTTTTCCATCGAAGAAGAGTGTAATTTGGTAAGTGGGTTCGTCCAGGGAAAGCGTAGCTATAGACTCATCTGGGAATTCGAAGTTAGAGGGTTGATTCTTGGAAATAGGTGAGGCGGCCAATTGGTCATCAATAGCCTAGCCCTTGATGGAATTTTGATGGATAAATTCTAGATCGAGGTCGGCTAGAAGCATAAGCCAACGTGCATCACATTGATTTTGATAAGTTTTTGCATACATATAGTGTAATGGGTCAGTATTAGTAATGACGAAGGTTTTGTGGTTGAGTAGGTAATGACGGAGTTTGGTGGTGACAAAAACTAAAGATAGGAAAAAAATTGGTGTGGGTATATCTAGTTTAGTAGTCAAGAAGGGTACGACTTATATAATAAACGGCTTACTCTCGGTGTAGGTCATCTCGATGAGTGAGCATGACACCTAGAGAATGGTCAGTGGTAGAAATATATAGGTAGAAGGGTTGGTCATTCTTAGGAGGAATGAGCACTGGTGGTTGAAGGATGTATTGTTTGAAGGCTTCGAAGGCTTTATCGCATTCAAAGCATCCCATTTGAAGGACACATATTTCTTGAGAAGATGATGGAATGGTTGACAACGGTCGAAAAGTTGTGAGATAAAATCATGAATTGATTGCAAATTTCCTTGTAGGATGTGAAGTTGATAGAGATTAGTGGGTGGCAGCATTTCAAGAATAGCCTTGACTTTAGCAGGATTGACTTCTATGTCATGCAAAGAAATGATGAAACTTAGGAGTTTTCTGTAAAGTATCGCAAATACACACTTTATTGGTTGAAGATGTACACAATTCTTGATGAGGTGGTAAAATATGAATTTAAGAATAGGCAGGTGTTTGGTTCAATGCTTATATTTGGCAAGAAGATCATCTACGTAATCCTTTAATATGTGATGCATTATGTCATAGAAGACGTAATTCATGGCCCGCCGATATGTAGCACCAATGTTTTTGAGGCCAAAGGGCATGACTTGATAGTAGAAAGTTCCCAAGGGGTGATGAAGGCGATCTTGTGTTGATCATCGAGGCTGGTAATATATGATGTAGCCCAAGAAACCGTCCATGAGCGATAAATTTCATGACCAATGGCTAGATGAACTAGTTGGTCAATTCTTGGTAGTGGGAGATCGTCTTTGGGATAGGAAAGGTTGAGGTCATGGAAATCTATGCAAATGTAGAGTCCCCTGTCACTTTTGTGACAGGAACGATGTTAGAAATCCATTGGGGATAATCAATGGGTAGAATGAAGGAAACTAAGAGAAGGCATTGAAGCTCTTCTTTGACTAGAAGTACAATGTGAGGATGCATTTTTCACAACTTTTTTTATGGGTTTGGCATCGGGAATTGTTAAAATATTTTGAACCATGATTTTGGGTCAATATCGGGCATATCAGCATAAGACCAAGAAAATATGTTGTTATGGTCCCGAAGGAAAGAGGTGAAGGCTTCCTATTCTGAGAGATTCTAAGGATTGACTGAACTTTAGAATGTTGAGGTCGTCCCGAGTATTAATGTTGATTTTGATGGTCGATTCATTCAACATGGTTTGCGTCTCGAGGGTAATGACCGATGAATATAAGAGCCTTCTACACCAAGGTAAGAGAGGATGAACTCATCATTCGACATTGAATGACATTAATTGAAGGTGTATCGTCATTGATCATGTCAAGATACGGGAATGGGAGAGAAGAGGGAACCTCACCATCTCATTGATATGTTAGCGGTCTAAGGGAAATGGTGTTTACGAGAAAAAAAGTTAGGAGGAATAGATTCGGGATGTATGGACTATGTTGGTGAAGATGGAAATGTGGGGAATGAGAGGGGAAAGATTTCTCATCCTGGATAAGGTCGATGTGAACCTTCTTAGAGGGTGAAGTTTCAAAACGAATGTCACTATGGTTAATGTGTTTATGAGAGGTAAAGGAAATGACAAGTATGGAGGCCTCGTTCATAAAACATGAAGCCAAATCCTTTCCATACGCATTAGTGGAGGAAAGTGTGAGTGAAGCGGAAGTTAGTGACGGAGTGTACGTCGAGATAAAAATGGTTGGGCACGGGATGGAGGTTCAGTTTATAGGTGGAAATATCAAGTCCCCATACGTTAGGTTGGTGCGAAGGTGGGGAGAGCCATAAGGGAAAATTTCACCTATGTGGATGTCGTAGCTGGGGTGTTGACGTAGATTCCCATACTCTTGTGGGGTGAGGAAGGTATTGATATTGTATAGGCAGTATTCCCCCAGAGTGAGGCATTGAAAAACACCTTATAAGGTATTATTAGTTGGTATGTTGGTAGTGGGTATAGATGGCTCACTAGATATTGGGAAAACAGGGACACCATCAATAGAGGCTATAGCTGCAGTAGGGATAGCAAGGTTAGATGTAGCAAAAGTAGTGGCAGTGTTGGTGGATGGGCTCGTGGGTGAAGGTGAAGTGGTGACAATGGTAGACGCCTTGGTAGCACAAGCACATCATTGGACAAATATAGCATGTTACAGGCATTGAAAGGTGAGGGATTGGTAGGGATGGTGTAATTATGTCCCTCGTGTTCAAATTTGAGGCATCGATGTAAAGTCAAAGGGACAAAACCCATAGCCCAAATCCAAGGTCAATCTGCATAGCAACTTATACTAGAACTCTCCTTCTAGAACATCGAAAAGTTCCAGGATATGTGGGGACCCATGCAGACATGGAAAACAATGGTACCTGGGGTAGAGGTCATGGTGTCATTAAAGGAGCATAGCATCACTGTGTTACCATGTATGTAATTGGAAGGTATCCACATTTAGTCATATGCAAAGGAGGAGATGATATTAATGCTAGCACCACCATCGATCATAACACGTCGTATTTGCATATTATCAATAAAGACAGAGATTAAAAGAGTGAGGTTGGGGTCATCGACCTAGAAGGGAGAAATCTCTTCATCCAAAAAGTTGAGGGTGGCCACTTGCCGAGTAGGTGGAGGTGTAGATGAAGGGAAAGACCTAGTGAGAGAGGCCACTTGGTGAGGGGTAATGATGGAGGCTACTTTGGTGTGGGGCCATTTGGTAAGACTTCAATATATTGAAGGACATCCATGAGGGCTTGGTGATGTGACTCGAGGTTTAGATGAGGTCATATAAAGACATCTTGAGGGGGATTGGTGTAGTTGTTTCAGCATTGTGTGATGTGTGAGCCCGTCGAAATAAGATATGCAGGACCTCAAATAATGACTTTGGGTATGGGTGTGGATGGTATATTGGGTATAGGGTTGGTTGATGGGCTAGTTGCTTTTCCCTTACCCTTGTCTTTCTGAGCATAGGTGGAAATGTTGATCATGTTAATCTGAGGGGAGGGGGTATATGGAGAACGTGTAGGATGAGTGGTATAATGTCATGATGGGTAGAAACCTACTAGGGGAGAAAATCCTTGTGAAGTGAGATTGGCGCAATGACATTTGGGTGGTGATTTGGCCAACTCTCTTATACGAACCATGTTGATCTCAAATCTCAGGTGTGGGTCAAATATTTTTGGTGGTGGATGTTTTTGTTGCTAAGTAGGAAATGGGGAGGATCTATGGAAATTGGTGGAGGTGAAATGGGGTCCTCATCAAGAAGATCAACATCGTCAAAATTTTCTTCAGGAGAACATAATTAGACTAGGGTAATTATTAAAGTCTTATAGTTATCTACATCATGTCCCTGAAAAACGATGGTAGGTGAAAATTTTGGTTTTCAAACCATTTTAGTTTGGGTTTGAGTGGTCTAAGAGGTGGTAACGTAATGACAAATTTTGAGGAGATTGGTTAAGATTTTGGCATAGGACCTGCTAGTGGATCACAATGGGAGGTGAATCTAGGTTTGGGTATAGGTAAAGCTAATTCGGAGGAAGAGGATTTATAGGAGAGGAAATGGGTTGGCTCACTAGTTTGGTGTGTGGGTCGGTCTTCGATCTTTGTTACATCCGCTTGGGTATAGGTGTGGTAGAAGAGCTGGTGATGGAAGGTTTGTTGGTTTAACTACCCTATTTGAGGGTAGCATATTTTTAGCTTTAGGTTACATATTTTGGGCAACGATGACACACGGGTGTATGAGATGTGGAGGGAAAAGTAGAAGGTGGAAGAGGATGAGTTACCCATGGGGTAACCGAGTTGTTATGAAGGTGGTTGGTAGAGGTCGAGAAGGTGTGAGTGAAAGAGAGGGAAATGTTATGGGTAGTGAAGTGGCTATGAACGGTAGTGGTGGTATGGATGGTAAGAAGGTTACGAGGTGATGGCAGAGGTTGTGTGAGTATCTTAGGTACATTAGAGGTTCATGATGAGGAGTGGATTCTTGCATTCTTGGTTTACCGGTGGACGGGGTTGGTTGGCTAAGGTTGAGGGGTGAGGTCCTAGGATGGACGAGGAAGGGGTAAAGGTGATAGTGGCATGGTAGGCGAGGTTGGTGTATGAGGTCTAGGAGATTATCTCTTCTTTTTAGGGGCTAGGGTAAGTTTAGTGACAATTTTGGAGGATGTGGCTAAATCTAATTTGATGGGTGGGTGAGTAAGACTAGCAATTAGTATGACCTCTAAGGTAGTGATAGGTTTAGGTAAGGGAGATGAAATAGGCGTGGGTATTTTTTTGGGTGTAGACGTATGTTGGGCTATGGGAAGAGGTGTGAGTTGGGCCATGGGTGGTGATGTGGAAGTTATTATCATAGTTGTAGTTGTGTTTGGTTTGGTCACTCAAAATACTTTTGGATAGATAGTGGAGGTGTTAGCAAGTGATAGTTGCATTTGTGTTAAAGCAGAAGTAGAAGGCATCCCCAAAGTAATGCTTTATCATAATATATTGATGTATCATATGATCTCATCATACTCCTTTGATTAAGTTTGATTGCATTGTGTGATTTTAGTTGATCTGATATGAGTTAGGATGTAATTATCTGTCTTTTGATTGATTGTGATCCTAATGTTAAAAACTCTAAAATTCCTAACATAGTGTGTGTTTAAATTCAGTTTTGTAATAAAGTAGGTCTAATCAGTCGAGGAAATGAAGCAGGTGGTGTTCAATATGTTTTTGATAGCATTTGATCCTACATAGCTTAGTTCCAAAACTTCCAAGCTAGTTCGAAACTCCATCACATAGTCATCATTTAGTTCCGAAACTTTCAGACTTAGTTTTGGAACTCCATAATTTAGTTCCGAAATTTTGGACTTAGTTCCAGAACTCCTGGGACAGCTCCGAAACTCTCATAGGTTTTGGTTCTTAACAATTTCCTATGGTTCTAGAACTTCTCCAAAGTTCAAACCGATGGGAGTTATCTATTTTAAACCACATCTAGAAATTTTACATCTACAATCATGAAGGATGAGAAGATTTCTGAATGCAGATCCAGGAAGAGTTATCCTACAACTATTTGATCAACCGCCATCCGACTCAACATCTATTCTGGGCATGATTTGATTTCATCAGAATCATTGAGACAACTGGGATTGTAAAATGTATATAAAAGTAGACCTACATTAGATAAATAAAAGAATTAGAGATATAGAACAGAGAAAAGAAATAGATTAAGTATCCAGATCCAGTATGTTTTGTAATACTGAATGTTTTCATCAATAAAATAGCCATTCTGATTTGAGAGAATTCTGAGTTGTTAAAATCCTGATTCAAGGAGGAGCAAGGGCCCACTCCCCCAAGGACTAGGATATTCATTTATTTGGTATTTATATTTCTTCAACAAATAGCTTAGATCTATTAATTTTGTATTGCTTTAGTTCTTTCAATTAAATTTTGTTGTATACTTGTTCTGCAGGTGTTTAGATAAATCTTTATATTTCTTGCAATTGTTTTCAAGCATTTTAATCTGAGTGTTTACTTTCAAAAGCAAGTGTGTTTATTTTCCAACAACAAGTGTGTTTCCTTTTTCACATGGTGTGTTTCCTTTTAGCAAGATTTTAGTGTGTTTTATTTTCAGCAAGTTTTCATAGTTTGATTTGAATAAGGTTTTACCAAGAAGTCCTTAAGACATTAAAGAGATCCCCCAGAAAATATAAAAATAGTTATAGTCAACTACTAGATCAGTTAAAGTACTCTTGTTGCATATAGCTTTGGACACACCCCTGGTTTGATATGACATCAACAAGAAGTTGATTAAATGAAGGGAATAATGACACCCATCATTTTTGGCACCATTTTGGGGAACACCAGTTGGAATTTTCTAATTAAGTGTTAGCAAGAGCAACAAAACATACATCTAGTAGTTGAAGAATCTTCCCTACTATATCACAAAATATATGAGTAGACCAAGAGACTCATAGGGTAGATTCCTTCCAAAAAAATCTTCACAAGAATTCATAACATCCTCTAGTCAAAGTAAGGAAATTGATCAAGAATTGGAGGCACCACCATCCCTGTCAGACAAGAAACAGAATTGCCATTTTTGGAATTCTTAGATCAGTCACCTGAAGGGAGTAGAACTTTTAGGAGAAGGCTTATTACCCAAGATCCATTGAGGGTAAGTTTTGATTCTCAATTGAGTAGTCAACCTCCTACTCCTGATTTTTCACCTTCCCCAAAGCATATAACTTACCACATTGATTGGGAGGAAACTTCAGAAAATATTTTTGAAATGGCATGAGAAGTTGAGGGAGTACCTGATAGGACCTTTACCTATCCAATCCAATTGGGAGATGATGACACATCAATGAAAAATATCTCACCTACACATTTACCCACCTTCAGAGGGATGTCATCTAAAGATCCTGACCAATTTCTGTTTGAATTCAAGGTGCTATGTCAGACCTATGATTATAAAATAGATAATCAAAAACTCAAGTTGTTTCCATCCACTTGAAGGATGCAACAATGAGGTGGTTCATGGGATTAACATCCAACTCTATTAGCACTTGGGCACAAATGGAGACTACCTTCCTAGATAAATACCAGGATTATTACAGAGGGAGAAATAGGAAGGAAGAATTCTTCAAAATCAAGCAAGAAGAGGATGAAAACATAGAAGACTATTTAGATAGATTCCTCTTTATTAGCAAAAGATGTGGATTTGTGCTTACAGAGGAATTAAGTAAAACCATTTTTCTCAAAGGTTTGGATGACGAATCTAGAGAAGCCCTTAACTTGATAGGAGGGGGAGATATTGATCAGATAAGAATGAATGGAATTAAAGAGATTTGTAGAAGCTATTCCAGAACAAGAGGTGGACCTAGAAAAGGAAAATCAAGTAAAAAGTCTGAATCTAGATATGAACAAACTAATGGATGAGTTAGAAAACTTTAAAATAGACATTTTAGTGCAATTAACCTCTACTATGGATGGATTACAAGCTAAAGAAAATTCCAAAACTGAACCATTGGCTATGTATTGTCCTAGATGCAGGAAGAAGCATGCATTAAGAGATTTTCCTTTGGATAAAATAGAAATGTGTCTTATCTGTGAATCTAAAGAACATGATATTGATGTTTTTTCTTTACTTCCTATCATTAAAAATCATCTTAAACAAACCAGTGCCTCATCTACAACTGAAGAATTGAATTTTGTTCAGAGACAACCTAACCAAGGGTAGTTTATGCCAAGATCAACTCCTAATCCATGGACAATGCCATGGGCTGCTCAAGCAAGTACCAAAAATTGGGGACAACCACCTTGGGTACCTCAACCAACTTGGAACCCTCAAGATTGGGCAAATCAAGCCTGGTATGCTCAGGACATCAACAACCATGGGCTGGTCAAGGAAATCCTTATGCTTGGTCACAACCTAGATGGAACCCTAATTATTCCCAAGGAAGAACATATCCAAATCAGAATCAACAAGCCATCATGGGATCCCCTACACAAGAATTCACAAACTGAGAATGTAGTCCAAACACAAATGCCAAACACAACCAGTAGAAAACCCCAGAAACAAACAAACAACTCCTATTTATGGAACAAAACCGAAAAATCAGTTGATTTACATGCTATGGATTGTAAGGATATTCAAACTAGATCTGGGAAAATCATTAACAATCCACCCCTTATAATCACTGAAATGACAAAAGAAAATGAGAACCCTAGTATTGTTGTTCCAAAAGAGGATATAGAAAGAAAAGAAAAGGAGCCAAGATAACAACACTACTGATAGACTCCATTTCCTGAGAGATTCAAAGAAGATATAGAAATCAAGGAGTCTGAATTGGTTCAGGAATTAAGGAAATTGAATATTGAAATACCATTGTTACAAGAAATTAAAGATATTCCAGAATTGAACAAATTGATCAAAATATTATGCATGAAAAATCCTATGGAAGAAAGAGATAAGTATCCCAAGACTATCAAAGTAGATGGGAAACTTGCTGATTTATTAGCAGGAAAACTATTACTTCCCAAATACGAGATCCTGGAAGTCTTGTTATTTCTGTCTCTATAGGAAATAAGGATGTACATAATGTTTTGATAGATTTGGGAGCTGCTATCAATGTAATGACAAAGTGGATACTTTGAAAACATTACCATTAATGGGTATACAACCTACTAATACCATATTGTAGATGGAAGATCAGTCTGTAGAAAAACCAAAAGGAATTATTGAAGACGTGGTGGTGATGGTAGAGTCATGGGAATATCTAGTTGACTTTCTTATATTGCAGCCAAAAGGTAAAACATTGGGTTATCCCATTATTTTGGGCAGACCATGGTTAGCTACAGTTGTTGCTTTGATAGATTGCAAGTCAGGTGATATGACAATCTCGAATGGTAAGAACTCTAAAAAAATTTCCTTATATCCTACCACACAACCTTTTACTGACAATCATGAACAATTGTGGGTTGATTCTCCTAAAACTAATAAGAAAAATTTGTCTTCTTTGGCTATGATCACATTGCAGGATCATGTAAGAGAAGTAGAAGAGATGATTAATCCACCATTGGATGAGAACCTGTTGTCTTCAATGTAATCATAAATAGTTAATCATGAAAATAGTTCCAAAACCCATGAACTTAGTTTCGGAACCCATGAACTTAGTTCCAGAACCCGTGAACTTAGTTCGGAACCCGTGAACTTAGTTCCTATAGTTCCGAACCACTAGTTAGTTCGGAACCACGAAAACAACAATTCTCTTTGATTGAAAATGATTTCACTCCGGAGGAATGATATTTATTGTGGGGAGAGGATGAATCAGTAGCTTCAGTTTCAAGTACATCAGGAAGTGGTGAAGAATTTCTGGAAAGTAGCAGTGATGAGGAATTTGGCCTGCAAAGAGATAAGTATCATAATTCTCATTACTATCCTTTTTCTAGTATTCTATCTCAAGGAACTTTTGGAGATGTTGCTACATACCATATGTTGTTACCACATGCATGTCCATTAAATACTTTAATGAAACCCTTTCCACAAATCAGTTCATCACATATTGGAACCAAGCATGTTGAAATTCAACCAGTAAAACTTTAAACATCAATAGCTGGTTGAAAGAGGATGAAGAAGATAAATTGTTTGATGTTCTAAAAATCATACTAAATATTTTGCTTGGGATTACAAAGATATGAAGGGGATTCATCCAAGTATCTACACTCATCACATCTATACTGAAAACACTAAACTAATTAGGCAGCCTCAAAGAAGGATTAACCCAACTTTAAGGGATATAGTCAAACAAGAAATTGAAAAACTATTACAAGTAGGTTTCATCTACCCTATCTCAGATAGAAAGTGGGTATCTCCTCTTGTAATTGTTCCCAAAAAGAATGGAAAATGGAGAATATGTGTTGACTATAGGGAACTAAACAAAGCCACAATGAGAGATTATTTTCCCTTACCATTCATAGATCAAGTCCTAGATAACCTTTCAGGTAAACAATACTTTTCTTTCTTGGATGGATTTAGTGGGTATAATCAGATTAGAGTTGCTACTGAGGATCAGGAAAAAACTACATTTACATGTCCATGGGGAACCTTTTCCTATAGAGTGTTACCATTTGGTTTATGCAATGCTCCTACAACTTTCCAGAGAGTTGTACTTGTAATCTTTGTTGATCTAACAAATGATTGTGTTGAAGTATATATGGATGACTTCACTGTACATGGAGATACATTTGAAGATGCTTTGAGAAATATGGACAGAGTGTTAACAAGATGTGAACAACACAACCTATCTCTTAGTGATGAAAAATGTTTGATGATGGTGGATGAGGGAATTGTATTAGGACACCATATTTCACAAAAAGGAATTCAGGTGGATCAAAACAAAATTAGGATCATTTCATATTTACCTATCCCTCAGACTCCCACAGATATCAAATCATTTCTAGGACATGTTGGGTACTATAGATGCTTTATAAAATATTTTAGTAAAATTGTTGCCCCCATGTTTAATTTGCTAACCAAGGACTGTGAATTTCTTTGGGATGAAAAGTGCCAACATGCTTTTGAAGAAATTAAAAACAAATTAATCAGTGCCCCAATATTGAGAGGTCCTAATTGGGAAAATCCATTTCATATCCAAATAGATGCCTCAAATTATTCCATTGGTGTAGTATTGGGACAAAAAGATGAAGAAGGAAAGATGTATGCCATTTACTATCTTAGCAAGAATCTTACTCCCACTGAAAAGAATTACACCACCACTGAAAAGGAATTTCTTGCTGTAATTTATGCAATCAATAAATTCAGACATTATATTATAGGGTACAAGATATTTGTACACATAGATCATTCAACAATTAAGTATTTAATGAACAAACCAGTGGTTGGAGGAAGAGTCATTAGATGGTTATTACTTTTACAAGAATTTGATATTACCATTATGGACAATCCAGGTAAATCTAATGTGGTAGCTGATTTTCGTCAAGACTAACCACCATAGGGGAACAAGATCCAGTCAAGGATAACTTTCAGATGAACAACTATTTGCAATCTCAACAAGTACACCATGGTTTGCTGATATGGAAAATTATCTTGCAACAAGGAAGTTCCTCCTTCTTTCACTAAGAAACAAATAAAGAAGTTAATTAAAACCAGTGCACAATTCAAATGGTTAAATGGAATTCTATTTAAGTGTGGTCCTGATTTTGTCTTACGTAGGTGTGTAAGAGAGGATGAAATCTTTGACATCCTCAGAGCATGTCATGATGAACCAAGTGGAGGACACTATTTAGTAAAAATAATAGCTCATAAGATACTTGGCATTGGTTATTATTGGCCATCTCTGTACAAGGATGTGAAAAGATATATCAAGAGGTGTGATCCTTGTCAAAGGATGGGACAACCAACTTTCACCAATGAAATGCCTCTTCAGCCTCAAGTTGTGGTTAAACCATTTGAGAGATGGGGATTGGATTTTGTTGGTCCCTTTAATCCTCCTTCACAAGGGAAGGAATATATTATTGTATGTACTGACTATGTGACAAAATGGGCAGAAGTGTAGGCATTGAAAATGCCACTGAGGAAGCAAGTTATTGATTTCCTTTGGAACAAAATTATGATCAAGTTTGGAGCACCAAGGAGCATAGTTTCATATCAAGGACCACAATTCATGTCTAATATGATCCAATATTTCACAAGGTATTACCAAATCAATCATAGGAAGTCATCTCCTTACCATCCATAGTCAAATGGACAAGTTGAAGTAACAAACAGAGAATTGGAGAACATCCTTACCAAAACGGTTGAAGCTGGGAGAAAAGATTGGGTAAAGAGACTACCTGAAGTTATCTGGGCATATAATACAACTTGGAAAACTACAACAAGGTTTTCACCATATGAATTAGTCTATGGGAAAAATCCCTTGTTGCCTATAGAATTTGAACTTCAGACATTGAGGTAACAGTGAAGGTGGGAATTGAATTAAATGCAGCTCAAAAAGAAAGAATCCTTCAACTCAATGAGTTGGATGAATTAAGGTTGGAAGCACTTCAATAGATAGAGATGATTCAAGAGCAAAGGAAGCAATGGCATGACATACATATCAAGAAAAGGCAATTCAAAGTAGGAGACTGGGCATTATTGTTTGACTCTAAGTACCAACAGTTCAAGGGAAAATTGAGAACCAGATGGTTGGGACCTTATCAGATTGATCAAATTTTTGACAATGGTTCTATTTAGTTACTTCCCATTGATGGCAGCAGCAAGAACACTCTTGGTCAATGGACATAGGCTAAAACTCTATAGGAAGCCTCCCACTAAGAATGAATTTTTGAGGAAGATTGAAGTAGACAAAGAATTTGATCATATGGAAGAACTCAGTTCTTCCAAAATGATCAAATAATCAGATGATAGATCCAGAATAAAGGGAAGAAGATGAAAACCAACAAATGGCATCTTCTTCCCAAAAAATTTTAATTTTAAAAAAAAAAAAAAAAAAAAAATTAAATAATTTTGTTTCTCAAGGTCAATTGAAAACCAAGCAAATGGTGGTTGACCTCTTTTTGGCTAGTTCAAATAAAGGAATTCTTTTGAATTCCAGCTGTCTTATCTAATCATGTTTTGTTCCACTTGTAGGAATGACGAGTCATCATAGAAAAAGGCTTACATCATCAAGGATGGTAATTATGTCTTTTAACTTATTTAGGGTTGATTAAATGTTTGCATGTGTGATGTGACTTAATTTAAAAGTAGGTATGATGAGTCATCTATTTATACATTATGATTACAAGTGTGTAATCATGATATTGATTTGGATGGAATAAGTGGCGGCATGGTTATCATTAGTAATCATTATTACAAACATCAAGTGAGATAAAGATTGCAGAAGTATCTTGAGGAAGGAGGAAATGAATTGAGTTGGTATTTCGCAAAGCAAAGAACAAAGAATTCAGATGTTTCGTAGCTAAGAACTAAGGTTCCACAACTAAAAACAGAGGTTCCACAGCCAAGCCATTAGTTTTGTAGCTAAGGAGAAGGCCTACAACCAATTCACACAAAATCAAGGGAGACAAAACTCAAGCCGATATGGGGATTAAGAAGAAATCAAAACCAGAGGATGATTCCCAGCTGCTCAGCAGATGAAGAAGTAACATCCATCTTTGAGCATGCAGGATGGCTTGAATTCTGAAGAAATTTTCAAGGCATAATGATGAATTGGTAAGAGAATTCATCATAAATCTAGAATAGTCTAGAACAAAAGTAAGAAATGTCTTTATTCCTTTTTTCTATAAATACTGTAAGTAATGTGTCTGGAGTACCCATTGTTCATGTCCCACAACCTATAAAGGGGACTTTGAAAGAACTGGTAGAAGTCTTGCTGCAAGAAGAAGAAGTTGAACCCCAGTATATCTATAATACAAAGAAAATCATAAAAGGGGTCAGAAGGGCTAGTTTTCCCAAACCCTTTGACAGGGTAGCATTTGGATAGTAAAATATTTAACTTGTGATGGTCAGTTTGGGTCTGTGGGAAAAGAGGTCTTAAAAATGCTCATATATCTAAAGTATGGAGCCACCAAGCCTGAATACATAATAAACCTCCTAGGGTTTCTTTTTATTCCATTTAGACCATGGCTCAGAGATATTCCTGGGGTGTTGGAACAATTAGACATCATGGTCTAATTCACTTGATATGCCAGCACCATTTCCTATCAAAAAAGAATGGAGAAGAAATTTGGGACAAGTTTCTTGGCAAGTTCAAGAAAAACCCTAATATTATCAAAAGGACAATTCCAGCCCCATTCTCTCCTTCAGCTAATCTGGAAATTGATGCCCCTATAGAAGGACAGAGGGAAATGGAAAGAGAAAACATACCAAGGAAAATAAGGTTGGTGAGGAAGATAAAAATAACAGAGCCTTCTATACCTATGAAGGAAATTCCTTCTTCCACAACAGCTTTAGAAGAACCAATATCTATCTCTGATGGTGATAGCTCACCCACACAAGAACTAGAAAGAACAGTAAGAAGAAGTTCTAGAGGAAATTCACTACTGGGCATGTTGAACTTCCCATATAAGAAAAATTCATAAGAGGTCAAGGGGAACTCCAGAAGTAAGGAGTGAGTAGGAAAGGATGGAAGAGGAAGTTCTGACATTTTGGGCAGCATGGCCATGACTCCACCTGAGCCAAGTCATGTTGAAATGGATAGAGGAGAAGAGAGATTTGATGATCAAGATTTTTAGGAGTTGGCTGAACCTTCAGTAGTGCCACATGAAGAAGAAGAGTTGGCATCTAGGATAAGAAAAGGAAAATTTCCTTTAATAGAGGAAGAATGCCAAACTCCTCAAATAATTTTAGAGGAAGAGGAAAGATAACAAGTTAAACAGGCTCTGTTCTTATCTAGAGAAGAGCTTATTATTAGAAAAAGATGAGGAATTGGACTTCCTCAAACTTAAATTGGAACAAAGGGAAATGCTCATTGATGAGCTAACAACTCAGCTTAGCAGAGAACTAAAGAATTATCAGCAACCAAGAAGTAACTGATAGAAAAAGAGGAAGAGTTCCAGACTTCCAGAAAATAGAGTGTTGTGTCCACAGCCTCTACATAGACTGAGTTGACCTATTTTCCACTGAAACAACAATGGGATGATATTTGTAGAGAGCTCAGAGAAGCCAAAACATCAAATGAGGAATTAAAGACCAAGATGGAGGAAGAGATGAAGGCAAGAAAGGAATGGGAAGAAAAATTTTATAAGGAGGAAGGAAATAAATATAAATGTCTTGCCAAAATTCATATGGTCTGTATTATGAGTGAGAAATTTTTTCCTGCAGGAGACCTTCTCCTGCATATAGTGTGTTTTTGGAAGAGTAGTTCATTCACTGTGAAGTTGTCAAGAATTACATGTGGGCTTCCACATGAACTACAAGATGAATCTGAATTCATGGCAGCTTACTCTCTATCCAGCCCTGAACAGAAAAATCTCCTGTGTGAATTTTATCTTTACAATTATATGCTATAGAAAAACATAGATTTATGATTAACTTATATGTAGGGGAGAGCCAGATCAATGCATTTTTCTCTCTTTTGTAAAACCAAACTACATGGAAGGAAAGAGAATCTAAATTTTTATTGAAAGCCAACTCAACATGCCTCTCGCATGAGAACTCATTATGGTAAACCTTCGCCATCTCTCACACATTTTATAACTCATGCCTTTGATAAGAGATTCAAGACACATTACCCTACTATTCTCAAAAAGAGTATTGATGCCTTCACCTCCTAT
This sequence comes from Taxus wallichiana var. yunnanensis, assembly GCA_018340775.1. Classification (NCBI taxonomy): domain Eukaryota; kingdom Viridiplantae; phylum Streptophyta; class Pinopsida; order Cupressales; family Taxaceae; genus Taxus; species Taxus wallichiana. The sequence continues at coordinate 76,638,089 of CM031235.1, read as the reverse complement.
GAGGAGGAAAATTTTCAAGATATTTATGAAGGATGCTAAAAAAGGTGGGAAATCCTTATTGGTGCTTTGAAAATAAGGGAAGTAATTTCCCCTACAAATTTGATATGGATTTTAGAGAGGGCCAAAGCATTATGCACAATAATTCCCTAAGTCAATGAAACCTACAGGAAAATATAGATGGGAATGCGAATAAGGCCACCTCTACTTCTCACCCCCATGTCTCCTTGGCAGAACAAAGACCCTCAAGACACTACTAAATTTGAAAAGTGGGAGAGGAAAAAATAAAAAAGGAGCTAGGTATAGTACATCTAAGCTTAAGCATTGGAAAATTTAGTTTTAGCCATTTGATCTAAGCAATCAAATGGAATGTAGAACATATGATCCTACTTTTGAAGAATGAGTTTGTAAAGGGACTTACAAACAAGTAAGTTTGGGGAAATGATGAGGCCATTATATGTCCGATTAATGTATAATATATGATCTCATCATACTCTCCTTTTGATTAAATTTGATTGCATTGTGTGACTTTTAGTTGATCTAATATGAGTTAGGATGTAACTATCTATCTTTTGATTGATTGTGATCCTAATGTTAAAAACTCTGAAATTCCTAACATAGTGTGTGTTTAAATTCAGTTTTGTAATAAAGCAAGTCTAATCAGTCAAGGAAATGAAGTAGGTGGTGTTCAGTATGTTTTTGATAGCATTTGATCCTACACAACTTAGTTTCAAAACTTCCAAGCTAGTTCTAGAACTCCATCACACAGTCATCATTTAGAACTTTCGGACTTAGTTTCGGAACTTATGGACTTAGTTCCGAAACTCCTAGGGATAGCTCCGGAACTCTCACAGGTTTTGGTTCTTAACAATTTCCTATGGTTTTGGAACTTCTCCAAAGTTCTGAAACCAATGGGAGTTATCTATTTTAAACCACATCCAGAAATTTTGCATCTACAATCATGAAGGATGAGAAGATTTCTGAACGTAGATCTAAGAAGAGTTATCCTACAGCTATCTAATCAACCACCATCCGACTCAACATCTATTCTGGGCATGATTTGATTTCATCAAAATCATTGAGACAACTGGGATTGTAAAATGTATATAAAAGCTTATCTACATTATTAGATAAAAAGAAAAGAATTAGAGATATAGAATAGAGAGAAAAGAAATAGATTAAGTATCCAGATCTAGTACGTTTTGTAATACTGAATGTTTTCATCAATAAAATAGCCATTCTAATTTGAGAGAATTATAAATTTTTACAATCTTGATTTAAGGAGGAACAAGGGCCCACTCCCCTAAGGACAAGGATATTCGTTTATTTGGTATTTATATTTCTTAAGTAAATAGCTTAGATCTATTAATTTTGTATTTATTTAGTTCTTTTAGTTAAATTTTGTTGTATACTTGTTCTTGTAGGTGTTTAGATAAATCTTTATATTTCTTGCAATTATTTTCAAGTATTTTAAATCTGAGTGTTTACTTTTAAAAGCAAGTGTGTTTATTTTCCAACATCAAGTGTGTTTGCTTTTCGCATGGTGTGTTTTCTTTTCAAAAAGCTTTCAAAGTGTGTTTTACTTTCAACAAGTTTTCATAGTTTAATTTGAATAAGGTTTTACCAAGAAGTCCTTAAGGCATTAAGGAGATCCCCTAGAAAATTAAAAAATAGTTAAAGTCAAGTCAACTACTAGATCAGTTAAAGTACTCTTGTTGCATAAAGCTTTGGACACACCCCTAGTTTGATATGACATCAAAAGAAGTTGATTAAATTAAGGGAATAACGACACCCATTAGATGGGCCAGCTGAAGTGGAATCTTCTTGTGTTGGTGTAGACGGTGGACTTGCATCTTCTCTAAGTAAGAGAGGTGCCACCGACAACTGCTCAAAATTTTAATGGGTCAAAGGCGCTGTAATTATGGGCTCTTCCATGGATGAAGAAGAAAATAAAGGGGGTGCCTCTATGGGTGGAGGAGTAGATGAAATAAGCTCTTGTGTAGGTAAGGCATCTCGGGCTAAGATTTCATCTATGGAAGGAACATGAGAAAATTGGGAAGCAACCGGTATGTCATCAAAAATAGCATGGATCTTGTGGACATTGCTATCATTGTTAGAAGTGTCACCACTTGGTTGGAAGATGGGGCATGATTAGCGAATGGATTCTTGAAGATATTAGGTTTTTGTTAGCTATCTATCTTTTGATTGATTGTGATCCTAACGTTAAAAGCTCTGAAATTCCTAACATAGTGTGTGTTTAAATTCAGTTTTGTAATAAAGCAGGTCTAATAAGTCGAGTAAATGAAGTAGGTTGTGTTCAAGTATGTTTTTGATAGCATCGATCCTACACAACTTAGTTTGGAACTTCCAAGCTAGTTCCAAAACTCCATCACACAAGTCATCATTTATTTGGAACTTTTGGAGTTAGTTTCATAACTCCTAAGGATAGCTCGGAAATCTCACAAGTTTTGGTTCTTAACAATTTCCTATGGTTCGGAACTTCTCCAATGTTCGAAACCAATTGGAGTTATCTATTTTAAACCACATCCAAAAATTTTGCATCTACAATCATGAAGGACGAGAAGAATTTTAACACACATACAGGAAGAGTTATCCTATAGCTATATAATAAACCAAAGCATCTCGACTCAAGATCTATTTTGTGCATGATTTTATTTCATTAGAATCATTGAGACAAATGGGATTGTAAAATGTATATAAAAGCATATCTGTATTAGATCGAAAGAAGAGAATTAGAGATATAGGACAGAGAAAAGAAATAGATTAAGTATCCAGATCTAGTACGTTTTATAATACTGAATGTTTTCATCAATAAAATAGCCATTCTGATTTGAGAGAATTCTAAGTTTTTAAAATCCTAATTTGAGGAGGAACAAGGGCCCACTCCCCAAGGACTAGGATATTCATTTATTTGGTATTTATATTTCTTAAGTAAATAGCTTAGATCTCGTTAATTTTGTATTTATTTAGTTCTTTCAGTTAAATTATGTTGTATGCTTATTCATATAGGTGTTTAGATAAATCTTTATATTTCTTGCAATTGTTTTAAAGTATTTTAAATCTGAGTGTTTACTTTCAAAAGCAAGTCTGTTTATTTTCCATCAGCAAGTGTGTTTCCTTTCTGCACGGTGTGTTTTCTTTCAGCAAGCTTTCAGTGTGTTTTAATTTCAGCAAGTTTTCATATTTTAATTTGAATAAGGTTTTACAAAGAAGTCCTTAGGGCATTATTTAGATCCGCTGGAAAATTAAAAATAGTTGAAGTCAACTACTAGATTAGTTAAAGTACTCTTGTTGCATAAAGCTTTGGACACAACCCCGGTTTGATATGACATCAAAAAGAAGTTGATTAAATGAAGAGAATAACGACACGCATTAGATGGGCCGATGAAGTGGAATCTTCTTGTGTTGGTGTAGACGGTGGGCTTGCATAGTCTCTAAGTAAGAGAGGTGCCATTGACAATGCTCAAACTTTTAATGGTTCAAAAGCATCGTGCTAATTATGGGCTCTTCCATGAGTGAAGAAGAAAATAAAGGGGGTGCCTCTATGGGTGGAGGAGTAGATGAAATAGGCTCTTATGTAGTTAAGGGATCTCGGGCTAAGATTTCATCTATGGAAGGCACATGAGAAAATTGGGAAGAAATTGGTATGTCATCAAAAATAGCATGGACCTCGTGGACATTGCTATCATTGTTTGAGGTGTCACTAGCTTGGTTGGAAGATGGGGCATGATTAGTGAATGGCTTCTTAAAGATATGCGGAGTTTTGTTTTGCGGGTGCATTTGGGATATCAAAAATAGATCTTCATTATCTAACATTTCTCGAAAGATATTCTTGAAGGTGATGTATATATTGTCACTATGACCTTTGACATGATGATATTTACAAAATTCATGTTCTTTATACCATTCGGGCACTGGTCATTTAGGGTCAAAACTGGTATGTGGTTTTATAGCTGGAAGGGTAATGACACCAGCCTTAACAAGCTTTTCCAAAATAGAAGAGTAAGATTCTCCTATCAAAGTGTACTATTTTTGTTCTCGTCTAAACTAGAAAGTCTGGGATCTTGGAGACATTAGAAGGAGATTTGGGTAGATTTGATTGATGAGGCGGGCAAGCTTTGAGAAATATGGTGTTGGTAGACCCTTTGGGTTTTAAATATTTTTTTTAAGGTTTTGAAGATGAAGAAACATCATTGGATTTGAACATGATGTTCTTGTTACGAAGTTGAATCTTCTTTTCTTTGATAGAATGAATTTTAAATTTTGTGCCATGGTGAATGCCTCATCAAAAGTATGAAAGGTTTGCACATGTAGGGTTGGTGTGTCTAGCACAAGCTTGAGTAAATAGGTCTATAAGCTTGGTCTAAGGTAGATGGAATGTGATATGATTAATTAAATTATGCCAACGAGTGACAAATTCAGCAATAGACTTGTCATCGCATCTTTGTCAAGTGGAATAAACATTAGTCATGGTAACCTTCTTGAAACTATCAATCAAGAAGTGGTCTAAGAAGGCCAGGCTAGTTGATTGAACAAGTATATGGAATGTATTGGTAGCCCACTGTGCACCGGTTTAATGCAGGTCCTATCGGGGACATTGGGAAAGTCCTCGAAGTAAAGCATCATCATGGGTAATCAAGTAACACCCATGTTTAAAGGGATACAAATGTTGTTGTGGGTCTTCTTTCCTATGAAAGCGATTGAATTTTGGAATTTCCCAAATGTATGGGTATGGTATAATAGGAATGGATGGGTGAATAGGGTCATTACAAATTTCATCATAGGTGAGGGAATTGTGTGACCCAAACCGATGCTTCTAGTGTCCAGATATTTTCCATCATCAACTTCATGAGGTCATTGGTAGGTTGTGATGGAGAGACACCTCCTGTGGCATAAGGGGGTAGATATTGAACCTAATAGGGAGGTTGAGAATAGGTACCGATCTAGAAGGCACATATCTAGAATGATGACGAACAAGATAGGGGGTGGTTGATAGTATGTGTATGTAGGTGGGACGGCCATGGTGACTCTAATAGCGATTGGGGGTAGTGTTAACGGGATGGATAGGAAAATATTCTGGAATGGAGTAGGGGTCACCGAAACTATGGGCAGTTGGTTTGCAATGGGAATTTATGAGACAATTGGTACAGACCGGGCTATGGTATGGGTGGTTGACGAGGCGACAATAGATATGATCGGCGCGAGCGATACCGCAGATGTAGTGGTCATGGAAGGTATGGGTCCTAGATGTGAAACTACTAGGGGTGAAACATGTGAGAGTAATGCCACATTATTAGGGGCCAATGCAGAAGTAGGAATTAGGGCAGGAGAGATGGATATAGGCATGTCATATATCAAATGACTCAAGAGTCTCCGGTGGAATAGTGGGAAAGGTATAAGCGTAAGGCCACATGATTTTGGTCAAGGAGTCATGCAAATTATTTGTCACCTGTAGAAATGGTGATAGGATGAGTAGGATCTATGGGTGATAGGAAAGACGATGGCGAAGGACTAGGTAGGAGTGGTTGATGACTAGCATGGAATATGAGGGTGTTAGTCCGGCATGAGTTAGCACCGTGTCAACAATAACTAACCTAGTAAGACTATATTCTATAGATAACACAGAAAGCACCGGAGACGTAAAAGAATTAAGAAAATAGGTTTTTATAGGTAGATTTGGGTAATAGATTAGTTGATGTTCAATACAAAAGTTAACTAAAGCCGATTAAGGTTGATCGATGCAAAGTTAAGGGGTAAGCGAGGTTGGTTCTTGTGAAACAAGAATAGTGTAGAAATATGGATTGTTATGAGTTCTTAATGAGATAAACCACCAACCCAAAGGTTTGGATATGATGCAATGAAGTACTAACACACTTATAGGAATTCACAATACTCCAACTATGATTGTGGAGTGTGTAAGGAAATAGAATTAAAAAAGGAGAATCATATCCTCACACCTCAAAAAGTACATGAATCAAAAACTAGAAAATAGGCTCCTAATAAGTGATTTTTAATGTATTGAGCTTATGCTATTTATAAGACTGACTCATGGATTTTAGAATAGAGTTTTTACCGAGGAAGGATTCCTATGAAGAAATATATCTAAAAGGAGAGGTTTCAGGTATGTTATGGTAGAGGCGGGCCGTCCTCTGAGATGATGACTTGATAGAGGCAAAGAGCTAGGGAGTACCTACCAATTTGATTGTGTGATCATGGGTAGATGTTCTCAGTAAGATGTTGTTTAAGAAAGATGTGTATATTTCAAATTTTGTGCAAGTTTAGTAAGACACGGAGAGAGAGAGAGAATGTGCTTTCTATAATTCTTTGTGTCAACCATTAGCTAGGCATGACTTCAAGCATATAGGTTGCCCTCATTTTAATGTGATCTAAATGTAGCAAATCCGAATGTAATGCAACCAATTGTAAGCGAAATTAAAATATTATGTTAGACGACAAAAATGATGAATAGGAGAGGGTATGCTCTTTCACTAAATGCAAAATGTGAGAAGAATGGTTCTTTTTAAATGTACCAAAAGAAAATGTATCCTTTAGAGAAATTAGAAAGAAGAGAAAATTACCAAGGAATAATATTAATGTGTAATCTTTTTTAAGGAAAAAAAACACACAACTTTTTCCTAGGAATGAATAAAATGCATAGAACCCCGATGGGTCCCATCGGGCATTAAAATGTTTCACCATTTTCTTTATCTTTGAAAATGATGAAATAGATAAGGGTAAGGGATAAGAGGAATACTGTTAAATGGGTTGGTAGATGGTTGTTACATGCGTTCGACTTCTTGATCCAATGTTGATTGCAAGAACTTCCTTTTGGGTAGGAGAAACTACTTGTAATAGAAAACAAGACCACAAAAATATATTTAAATGATATATGATAGTGGTCTTCCTAGCGTATGCTAGTTCTGAGAAGTGTGATACTTCCTAGATGGCTGTCAATCCACTGTTTAAAAAAATTAATGTGAGAAACAAGTAAATTCCTATTGTAGTTGATATGATTTGGGTATCTCATTCAAGCACAATAAGAAAATATAATATAACATGCTAGGTTATAGTCAGATCTAAATAATAAGTAGGTGTTCGATTCTTTGGGCTGAACCGGTCGTGGTCGTTCTAGGTTTTTAGGTCAATCGATGAGATGATTGTTAGATCTATCCTCGGTCAAGGTATAAAATACAGAGATCGACGTCAGTTGGGTATGGTTGATTCTGGTTTACGTGGAACCGATGACAGTTATGGATAGCCGGTGTTGATATGGTCGAGGTACAAGAAACTTGAATAGATCAATTGACATGGGCTGATCTGAGGTCAAATGAAGTTGGGAGCGTGGATGAGAAGGTCTGTGGAGATCTCAGGTATTCTTAGAAATGGATATTAGGTCAGAATGGTGATTTGGTGGTGTGGGTAAGGGAATTGGTTGAAATATAGGCTAATAAGCAATGGGGAAATGAACATGGAAAGTATAAACTAATGAAAAGAATGACAAAAGTTAACTATGCCAAAATAGACAATCTTTGGTAGAGATGTACTTACTTTGTGATGCAATTTTTGATGGCTAAGTGGAGATTGATGTTGATCGGAAGAATAGTGTTGGATATCACAGTAGTGGCTCCCAGAATGGTTCCATGAGTGCAATGCTTCCAAAATCTATATTGGTGATGGCTCTAGATGTCCTGGATGTATGAAAGGATGCATGTTCTACTTGCATGCAGATCTCTCCTCCTCCTCTTTCTCTCAGAATGTGCCAACTTGAAAACAAGGTTGTTTGGGTGAATAAATGGTAACCAATGATGGTTCCAGGTTGATCGACATCGGTTTAGGTGTGACCAATGTCGGTTAAGCTGGGATTCCCTAGGTTTACTAAAATGGGTGGATCTTTCTAATTTTTTTGGCCCAGTTCATTTATTCTCACAAATTAAAATGGAAACCTCCCTTCTAATGGGCAGGAATGTGGTTAGAGAGATTTTAGGGATTGATTTTAGGGTTAGACCAGATCTTATCTCATTAAGGCAAGTAAGACTTAGTTATTGTTGGTTATGGAAACATGCCAAGAATAATTCTAGGGTGAGGTGGTGGATGAGGTGGTAATTAGGTCAATTAATGTAATTAAATGATGAATATTGTGAGGATGGGTATTAGTTTAATTAAATTAATATTAATGTGGGGTGAAAGGATCGGTGGGTAGGTGAATATGTTTGTGTTGGTTATTTGACTAGGAATCAAGGGTAGTATGACCTGATTTTGGTGTCTACAGTCTCAACATAATCAATACCAAGTTTCTGATTGAAACTTCTAGAAATAAGTCTAGTTTTATGCTTGTTAATACTACCATCAACATTATACTTTGATTTTTATATCCACCTAGACCCTATGATACTTCACAACTCAGTTCATATAAGGTAATTAATACATGGTACATATCATGGCTTCTAGTCATTTTCCTAAAGTTAATAATATTTAAACTTTCTAACATAGATTAAGCCCAATTTAATTTCTTATCTAGAACGTAAGAATTTCAAAAACATCATCATGACCATTTACTAAATTATAATCAAAACCCTCATTTAAAAGCATTTAATGAAGTAACTTCAAAAGAATAAGACAACACATGTAAACCTTTCACTAGATTGTATCTATACATTTCATATAAACTTCGATAATTAACATGTCCTAACCTTTCATGCCATAGTTTTGAATTATTCAAACTCTAATATATAAAACAAGATGCAGAAGAGAAATCATCAAAAATATATAGACCATTTCTTTGAATTCCTTCATGTATTATAATCTCATTACTATCCTTGATATACCAAGTATCCTTTATGCATGGATTCTATTTGTGTCCATACCTCTTTTGGATGTTCGATATTACCAATGTGTAGAAGGTACTTATCGTTCACATTACGTAAAATCATAGAAAGAGCCACCTTGATTAATTATAAGAATGTATTCATGTTATCTACAATTGCTTGATGATTGGTGGGAGAAACGTCAGATCCGTAAACAATCGTCCAATGTTTTCTCGCCATAAATTTTGTTTTGACCCAAATGTTGTAGTTCGTTTCTTTCAGGATATGGGTTTTGTTAAGATAGAAATAGTTGGACATCATTGTTTTCCTAAACTTGTAGAACACTTCCCATTATTATATACAATGTACCACAAAGTTAGATACATATTTATAAATAATTAAAACAACACTTTTAATAGAATCATATCTAAATTTTATAGATATAAAGAAAATATTTGATCATAACTAATTATGGCATTATAATGCATACTAATTAACCTCCCATGATCAAAATAATAACCCATAATATAAACGGCTCTGTATTATACCCTAGATTTATATTTAAAAATATATTCAACCATATAGAAGTGAAGAAGAGACCCCTAAGAATGCATAACAACATCAATTTTTTAGAAAAAGTAAATATAGACAAAGATCCAAGTTAAATTTGAAACTTAAATGACTGTCATAATGGTTTATTTTTTAGTCTGTTGTGATGTTCATTTGACCGTCAATTTTAACACAATGAAATTTTCCCCGAACCTATGAGATTAAATTTGACGTATAAATGACCGTCATATTGTCTTATGTTTGGTCTACCGTGACGGTCATTTGACCATCAAATTTAATGAAGCCAAAACTTTTGTATTTCCGAATGTGAAATTCTAGAATTTCTTCTTCGTATAATATTAGGGAGGTTATATTTGAATACATTAATAACCTATTATAATTTATAATGTAAAAATATATACACTTTTAAAAAAAGTATATAGTTTATAGAATGTAAATGAAAAATAACATATAGTTCATAAAAATTATAAACTATAGTATATTTTTTTATATATAAAAACACATAACCCTTATTAAAGGGGTTTAAAGGACATAGACCAAGTTAAAAGAATTTTACCAGGTGTAAGTAGATTTATGAGAGTATAGATTAACCTGCATATTTTACAGAGGGGACAAGTAATTTCACCCGACCAATGAAATAAATTGAAATCCCTATTTTCATTAATCTTTCTTCTCTTTTCATTTACTCTTAATTTTACCTCGCACACATTTAAAACTATGGAAATATTGTAAAATATTTTATATAATTCCTATAAGCTAAAAACTTTAAAACTTTTATGTGGCTATAACTACCAATATTTTAATAAATATTTACCACACTTCACATCGGCCACCAATAAACTAACCCTTTTTTAATTCTCCATTTATACTTGAGAGTTCCACATTTATACCTGAGATATTATCTCATTGTATTCTCCACTACCACTCTTATATAAAAGAAAACCTTTAAATAGGTTTATTTATATAGTTTTTATAAACTATAAGATATAAATGAATGGGGTCGCCCTTACCGGATAATATAAATGGTTAGGGACACATGATAAGTTTTTTTTAATAAGTATGAAGATTTAAAAAGTAGTCCCTTCATGGCCAAGCAATAAACACGGGCCTCCTTACTAAAAAAAGTAAGCACTTAAGTTTTTTTTTTTCTAAAAACACATATAAACCAAATCTAATAAAATTTATATTTTAAGCGGTTTAAACTAACCATATATATAAAATATGATTCAAACTTAGGTTTGTTTCTTTTTTTTAAAAAACTATATATGCCTAGATTTATAAGTTAAGTTTAAATATGATTTAAACTTAGCGTAGAATATGGTTTGTTGACTCTTCCCTCAATCCCATGTAATTTTAATATGGTTTAAGACTTTTAATATATTATTTTTTTTCAAAACTATATAAATTTTAATATGATGTTTATATAAATTATTATATAAACCTTATTCTATATTATATACATTTTTATTTAAAAATAATATTATAGTTTTCAAATTATATAGGATATAGTTATAGATTAACTATAAACTATAGTTTTTCAAATCAAATCCTTTTATAGGGGACCAAAGAACACGGGTATGAATTTACCTTCCGAAATATTTAACTTGCAAAAATTTAAAATTATAGAAAATATGAAAATTATTTTATATATTAATAAATCATTTCTTTTTCTGTATGTGATTTTCACGCAGGTAAATATTTGAAGCCCCTTTCACCCGTGCACACATCAATCTCCAAACAAACATTAATTCCATATAATTTACAATATGTAAATGAAAGTAAGAATCATATCATATTACATCTTCCCCCAAAATATTAGGGATTTAAAATTGAAAAACCCTAAAAACATTATCGAGATTTTAATTGGACAAATGTAATGCCAAAATAAATTGGGGAAAAAATGAAGGGACCTGGATAGTTTTATATACCCTTTTACGTTGGTTGAAAAAATCCGTACAAATTAAATAAATAAAATATAAAACATTTGATCTTAATTTATTTAATTTACCTCACTCTGATACCATGTTAGAATTTGAGGATTCTAATAAATATGAATTTAATCAACTTACATATTATATAATATTACAATAAATATTTAAATAAAGATTACATAATAACATAAGTAAATAAAGAAATACTTACAGAAACAAATAACACAGTGACAATATTTATAGTGGAAAACCTCAATAGGGTAAAAACCACTTTGAAAATAACCTTTTACTTGAGAGAACTTATTTTACATCCAAGAAGATCACCTCCTCATTTGAACCCCTATTTACCAAGGGTAAAACCAAATCACTTGATTTACACACCTTTGATATATTTCCGAATATATTTTTTTATTAGATATGATAAAAATAGGGATCATTTCCCGGGGCCATTACAAAAGGAGGAACAAAAACAAGCAAGAAGGAAACAAAAAAGTCCCAAAAAGGAGTTAAACACCCTTAACTCTCACAATTAAAGACCGGAATTTGTAGAAAGGTTGGGAAACTAGAGAGAAGGAGAAATAGTCTCCAAAATAGCAAAATAGTAGAAGTATGCCAAAAATTTTCCAAAAGTCTGGAACCAAATTTTATTTTTTTGGGGATCCCCACTGTTACCATCATGGCTATCTTTGTTCACACCACTCTCAACACCTTTTTCATTAATATAGTCCTCTAGCTCATCCTTTGAGTTACTGATGCGCAAGTGACAATCCTTCCTTTGGTGCCCTCCTCCATCCTTTCCATCCTATCACCGATCTTTTGACTTGGTCCTCAAGCTCCAAAATTTCTTCAAGGACTTCACCTATGTAGTGACAATTTGTTTGGATGCATGCATGACACCCATCATTGTTTCACTTTGGCGAGCATTATTTTCTTCCATCGCATGGAGCAACCCTTCTAATAACTAAACCTTACTACTCAAATCCTTGAAACCCTTTAAATTACCATCCCTGTCATGTTTTGTTGAAGTTCTCACTTCTCCTTGACCTTCCTCACCCATATCGTTTCCAGGATCCTCCCACACAATATTACATTTTACAGCCTTCATCTTGGTGAGGAAATCAATGAGAGTGAGGTCATCCTCATCCACATGTTCTTTTAGGGAAGGGGACAAAATAGGTTTCCCATTTTCATACATCAGAAAAATGAGCCCTTCATGTAGAGGTAAATCCACTTTCTCCTGTTGGAAAGACATTAAAGAGTTAGTCGGAGACATAAATAGAAAGAAGGGAATGCTCACCATGACCTTATGGTGGAACATGTTCAAAAGGGTCAAATGGTGAGTATATATTTTTGTATTTTCCCTCCAGAGTGATGTACTTCATGATTTGAAGGCACACCTCTCTCCATCTACCCGGAATGCATGACCTGTCAATACCATACGTAAAGAAAGAAAATCTTTCCTTGTCAACAAAGAAAAACTCAATTTCCTGTTCTCTACGGGTTCTATCCTTACAAATTTTAAGCCCATTAATTTTCATGTCCATGACCAAGGTGATGGAGGACTCGAAACCTCAACTTCCAACCTTCCGACAACAAACTTATCTACTTTCGAATCTTTACAAAAATCCTTAGACAGGGAATAATCTTGACCATGTAATTTGGCAATGAAATTATTGAAGCCCCCAATCCTAAGCATGTTCCATAGAGGCTTATTAAAAGATTCAACTCTTTGGCTAGTATGTTCAACTCTAATCATGTCGCCCACCATATTCACCAAACCAAGATTCTTACACATCGCTAATGTTCAAAAAAAGACCTTCTTTTGCACTAGTAAAAATCTTGAAAAACAAGATATTAAGTAAGTTGTCTCCACCACAGGGCTCACTCGTGCCACCATTATAGAACTTAGTGCCCTCTACCTCTACTAATGATCTCATTAATTTCTTTGGGTAATATATCAACTTTACACCATATCTTATAATCATTACAATTGATTCCATAATTGGCCATCTTATCCACACATTTGTTCCCTTGACGAAGGGTATGATTATAAGAAATGCTATAAAAAAATTGAAGTTTCCTTCACATAATTGAGGATATTACTAATGGCCCAATTAATAGAACCTTGGTTATTGAGGGCATTAATTAAGAGGAGAGAGTCACCTTCTATCTGGATGTCCTTGAATCCTTTTTCTTTAGCTAGTAGAACGCCCCAAAGAAGAGCTCTAGCTTCCGCCATGTTATTAGTTTGGTGACCTAAAGCACCTGCATAGGAAAACAACCAGTCTCCATCATTGTTCCTTAGAATTCATCCTCCTCCAAGAGGACCCGGAATCCCTTTAGAGGCTCTATCAAAATTTATCTTTACAACATCTCCCTCAGGCCTTTTCCAACTGGATTTATTTTTAGGAATGTGATATTCCACTGGACCAAGGGTGAAATTTTCACAAAATTTTCAAGAACTTTCTACTCACTATTTAGACAGGGTTTTCTGTGTTTACCTTTAAAGATTTTAATGTTTCCCTTTATGGAAATCAAGTTTTTTCTTCTAACTTTTTACGTAAGAGATTTTGATCACAAAGATACCATCATTCTTGGATTTCCATAAAGCCCCCAAAAAATGTGGAAGGGTGATATTCTAGGTCTAGGTCAAGATAGGAAAGCAAAAAGGGCTATCCCATTATCAATGCAACAATCTTCAATCATCAATGGCAAGATCCATTGGATATTGAAAAGGTCTAGAATAACATCAAAGAAAAAATGGGAGAAAGGGAAATGAAGGAGGAGATGGTTGACATTTTCCTCCTCTTTCTAATAGAGAGAACATCTATTCGTAATCTTCATTCCCCTTTTCTTGAGATTTTCCACAATTAGGATTTTATTCTAATCATCCAACTAGAAAAATATATTAATCTTTGGGGTGAGATATTTCACCCGAGTTTTCTCCAATAGTCCTTGAGCAAAGCCTTCTTGAAATTGGACATGTAGGTAGATTTAACCATGAAATTTTAAGATTATTCTTCTTTCCATTTGATGGATTCCTCCTTGGTTTGGAACATGGGGATGTGGAAAGCCTTAAGTTGATTGTTGAGAACCCGAAAAGGTTGGATGTCACCATCAAAATCTAGGGGAGGCTCAATGATCTCCCATCTAATAGAGTCTTCCTAGATCCAAAAGTCCCGAATCCAAAATTTTCTAGATTCCTTATAGTATTGAGCAACATATTTCGAGAAGTTTAAGTTAGCTAAGGGGGAATCCCCAAGCTAATTATCAAACCAAAAGTTGATTCTAGAGCCCTTACTGATTTCCCAAATCATACCTTTGGATAATATTTCTTTAGAGGACACAGAGGAGTTCCAGAAAAAAGACCCTATAGGGAGGCTATTTTAGTTAAAAAAGGATTCCATTCTGCCTATATTCCACAAATATTTCATCTTTATGATTTGCACAAAAATACCTTCCTCTCTAGAAATCCTCCATCCATCCTTGGCTATTAATGCCTTATTCATAAGAGAAATGTTTTTTAGCCCCAATCCACCACATAGCTTAGGTTTAGTAACCTTGTCCTAGGACACAAGAGGAAATTTGAACTTTTCACTAGCTCCCATCCAGAGGAACCTCTTTTGGATTTTCTCTAAGTCTTCCTTAATTTTGGTAGGGAGCATGAAAAGAGACATCACATAAATGGGAATTCCTAAAGGGAACTTTGGATCAGTTGAGTCTTACCAGCTTGAGAGAGCAAGAGACCCTTCTAAGATGAGAGTTTATTATTAAATCTATCCAACAAATCATTTAGAATCATGAGGTCGGGCTTCTTAAGGATCGGGGGCATTCCCATATAACAATCTAGAAAATGTTTGATTTTGCAACACAAGATGCGAGCTAATCTGGCTTGAACATGATTATCCACATTTATGAAAATGACAAGACTTTTATGGAAGTGAACCATCTATCTTGGAACCTGTTCATAATCATTAAGAACCTCCTTGAAATTTGAGGCCTCATGGACAGAGGCCTTACCCATCATAAAATTATCATCTACAAAATAATTGAGATAGATAGAGGGAAGACCATTTGATATTTTGACTCCCTGGATGTGGTTGGAAGCCATGTCCTGTTGATAGATTCTACTCAAGGATTCCACCATTATGACATAGAGGAAAGGTGAGAGAGGATCACCTTGTCTCATCCCTCTACTAGATTGGAAGAAACCTTCTAGTTTTCCATTGACCAAAACTAAGAAACTGGCTATAGAAATGCATGTCGTAATCATATAACAAAATTTTTATCAAATCCCACCTTTAGCAGGATGGCCTAGAGGAAAGACAAATTTATCCTATCAAAGGCTTTATGCATATCTATCTTAAGAAACATAGCCGATCTACCAAAGCTTTTAATGGAGTGGATGGCTTCTTGAATCACAATAAGGTTGTCAGTAATTTGTCTTCCAGAACAAAATCCCCTAATTCCCAGAGATGAAGTTGGGAAGAACCATCTCAATCCTCCCAGCTATGATTTTAGTCAAAATTTTATAACTAGTGTTGCACATGCTTATAGGTCTGAAATCCTTAACCTCCTTGGCCCCAATAGTTTTGGCACATGGAAAATAGAAGTATTATTCATTTTCCTCAAGAGATGACCATTGTTAAAAAATCTTGGACTATTTCAATTACCTCATGTCTAATTACCTCCCATATATTTTGAAAGAAAAAGGAAGGGAAACTATCGAACACGGAGATTTATCAGGTTCCATATCAAAGATCACGAAATGATTTCCTCCTCCGAGGGGTTCCTTAAAATATCTCTATTCTCAAGGGGAGTGATTACTTTCTGAAAAAGATCCAAGACTCTGTTCTGAACCAACTCCTCCGGCCTCTGCTCCGTATGAAGAGCTCCTTGAAGTAATTAATTATAGAGGCATTGATGTCCTTGCTATCCGTGAATGACTCCCCATTTTCACCTCTTATTTCATTAATCTTTAGGAAATTGGCTCTAGAAGTAGCTAAGAAATGAAAGAATTTTGTATTCCTATCCCCATCCTAAAGCCATTTGACCCTAAATTTTTGTCTCTAATACACCTCTTATTTAGCCAGAATTCCATGGTAATCAACCGGGAGATTTTGTTATTGATCTTTGAGAACTGGATTAAGATTAAAATTCTCCATAAGTTCCTCAATATTTCTAAGATCTTCAACAATTCTACTTTTTTCCTGAAAAATATTTCCAAAAGTTTCCTTGTTCCATATTTTAAGATTACTTTTGATGTGCTTCAATTTAAAGCTCAATCTGAAACTAGTAACCCCATGAACTTGTATATCCCACCATTTAGGAATCTTGTTGTAAATGTCTAGGTGTTCTAACCACATCTTTTCAAATCTGAAAGGCCTATATTTTTAAAAATGATTCATTCCCAAATCAAGGACAATGGGATTATGATCTAAACCAATTATGGGAAGAGTTTTTAGAGAATAAATTTGATTGATCATACAAATATGGCTAACCACAAATCTGTCCAATCTTATTTGAATGAGCTCAGATCCATTCCTTATGTTTACCCAAGTAAACTTGGATCCCTCCAAATCTAAGTCAAACAAACTATTACTGGCTAGGAAGTCAGCAAGATATTCCATACTTTCATAATAAGAAATCAAACCCCCTCTCTTTTCACTAGGGGAAAGGGGGGTGTTGAAGTATCCTCCAACTATCCAATCTTTATCATTAAACAATTGTCTAAAGCTAGAGAGATCCTTCTAGAAATTCCGTCTTTCACTGAGTTTATTGGGAGCATAAATGTTAGAAACATACCAGAAATTTTTTGAGATGATTTTGTGAAGTTCATAATCACATGACCATGGGCGCAAAGGATTAGAACTCAGGCACTAGACTAGGCTCACCACCTAAAACCTTACACACCTAATGATTTATTAATTACCTTATAATTAATAAATCCACATCTTCAAACCCGCCACCTCATCTCGCCACCTCACCATGACCTAGCCCTAACCCTAAACCAACCTAATTAAGACCTATGACTTGGTCCAGACCCACACCCATGACTCATCACCCCTCACCCGCATCAAAACAAACCTAATAATAACTTGACCAAGCCCACAACTGATCCCTCGGGAGAAAAGGAGGGAAAGATGGTTGTTTTACTAAAAATAGCCACTTTGACCTAACCGACATCGGTTCCTACTCGACCCATCGGTTACGTAACCGCCATCGGTTCCCTATTAATGACCTCCCCCAACCAAAAAGAAAGGATCCGGAATTCATTTGGGAAAGAAAAGAAGAGAAAAAGAGAGAAAGGTTGCGAGAAGAGGCATCGAGAGAAGAGCATCGAGCCGAAGACTGCAACTAAGCAACTAGATCACTGTCACCCTCATTCAAGCATTGGAAAAGACTGAGGATAGCTTCATCAGCTCACTTTCTAATACCGGATCATCCCAACTAAGCCTTACTATCACCACCACATTCCTTGGACCTGTATCTTCATCAGGAACCAGTAAGTATTATCTTGTAGTTCTTTGTTATCATTTTGCTTTAATTCATATTAAATGGGGAACTGACCACCTTCGAAAGGAAGTCTAATATTTCCTGGGCCTAAGGCAGTTCCCTCACTTGTTGTCTAACTAAAATCTAGTGGTCTTGCATTCTTATTTATAGGTAGTCCTTCCCAGACAAAAAGGAGTTCTTCACAATCGATCTGATCTCTCTACGGTATGCGCACACCTTCCCAACATTCAACAGGTATTCCTCCTAGCCCTAACCCTTATCTGTTTCTCAAGAGAATGAAAGGATAGAAGCAACTCTATTCGGAATGGAAACATTCTGTGTGAAACATTTTGGCATGCCCGGTGGGACCCATTTCGGGTTTCTTTCTTTCTTGCTTGCTTTCATATAGGGAGCATACTTGCTGTTTTTTTCTGCTAAATATTCACAAAATATTTTGTCATTTTGGTAAAAGAATTTGTCTTGCTTTCATATCTTTGCATTTAGTGAAAGTCATCTTCTTTGCTTCATCGAATATCATTTTCGATTTGGGTTTAAAACACGTGCATCACATTCTTGCTTGTTGTTTTTAATTCTAGTGAACGTAGATTAAGTAACAGGTCATACACATGGGGGTGATATCCATGGTATTGATGAGAAATTAATCTTACTCTCACTGCACAACACATACCAAATCACATCATAATCAATACAACAGCTCAAACCTCCCCCCTTTCCGCGGTATTCCTCCGCCCGATTGAGGTAGCCTTATGAGCCACAACAAACTTGACATCTCCCTTAGGTCTTTCATTTAGGATTGACATCATCTGGCGTCTAAGGCATAAGCCCAAAGTGATTAAAACTAATCCTAGGGTTAGTCTATTGATTTGTTTGTGCATCTTGCTTGTTTTTAGTAGTTTCTTTCTCATACATCTTTGTTTCAAAGTTGATCACTTCAAGACAGTTTGGTAGGTATATTAAGCATTGTTATCCCCAAACCAGTAGCTTCTTACATCCTCTCTTTGCTTTCACAGTGACCGACACCGGTCCCATACTACCGACATCGGTTAACTGACCGACGCCGGTTACATTTTGACCGACATCGGTTATCTGACCGATATTGGTTACTGTGTTTAACAGTTCTTGACACACCAGCAACCTATCAATTCCAACATTTTGTTGTTGTTTTTCATTCGGATTGATTAAATCCCTACTGTGTCCTCTTTTCCATGGTTGTTATCACCTGGAAACAAGCAGCAGCCATGGTTTCACATGCCTGTTCCATGCCTTTCCTGAGTCACCCCCTTCGCATCCTATGGGGAATCCTATGGATACCAGCAATTTTCCCAAGATCCCTATAGGAGATAAGGAATTTGCCAAATTTTTGGATGCTAATCCTAGCACCGTACAATATTATTTGTCTCATACCCCTGACCGTGCACCCGACGGTCAGCTCCTCGTTGGTATGCCTATTAGTATCACCGCTCACTTAGCCCCTTCCCCACCTAATAACTCCGCCTCACCATCTTCATCCTTAGCCCCGTCTCCCAGCTCAGTAGCTTCGGTGGTTCATACTGCACCGATTGGTTTTCCTCTGGTTAATCTGGGACCCCACATATCACTACCATCCACTGCCCCTACCTCATCTCTCTCGCAGGTTGCCTCTTTCATCACTTGCTCTCTGCCACCTATACACACGAGCTTTCCCTCACAAGTTCCGCCCACCTTTTCATTTCCACAAATTCATCCGGTGGCCTCAACCTCTTATATAGGACACCCTTATTCGGCTGCCCCAACACATTCATCACCATTATCTTATCAACATTCAATCCCATCATTGTCTAGTAGCGGCTCTTGGACCAATCCTCCTCTGTTTACAATGACAACACCATCATCTAACCCAACCAATGATTTAATCAAACAGATGATGGACAAGATGCAAAATCTTGAGGCTTCTATTTCAGGAAGTCGTAACACCCTGACATATGAGAAAGTTTTGGGAGCCTATTCACCCTTCTGTCCCCCTTCATACATATCCTCCTCAATGGGAATTACCAAAATTTACTCGCTTTAATAGTAAGGAGGACCCTCAACAACACTTGCGATCGTTCAGACATGCCTGCTATCTGATTGCTCATGACGATGCCTTACTACTCCGTACCTTTCCCATGTCCTTATCAGGACCTGCCTTGGAGTGGTATAGTGCTTTAACCCAACATTCAATCTTCTCCTTTAACCAGTTAGCCCAATCTTTCTTGGATCACTTCTCCATCAATATTGCCAAGAAAGTATCCATTACCGACCTCTATGCCATCCGACAATTTGAAGACGAGTCTATCGCAGATTTCGTTGGACGATGGCGGGGCCTCATCAACCAACTTACTTACGCCTTACCTCAGGCCGAGCTCATCAAACTCTTTACGCGGGCCTGTGCTAAACACATTTCTCCCACCCTCCAAATTCAAACTTTCCACACTTTGATGAGGCCTTTACTATGGCTTGGAAACTAGAGATTCGAGCCTTAGAGGAAGAGAAATTGAGGTTACGCAACAAAAGCTCAAATTTCGGACCCAAGACTCTACCACCAAACCCAACACCACCAATTCTCACACATCGGCTGCTTCAAAATCAAAGGGGCCATACACGCTGTGATGGTCAAATCTCAAGCACTATCTAATACCTAGCCGAAAGCCACCTATAAGTATAAAGCCGAGCCCATCAACTATACTCCCTTGGGAGAAACTTATGGTGTGATCTTAGACAAATTGCTTAAAGTAAGAGCTATCACCTTGCCTCCTGTTAAACCTCACTCTGGGTTTGATTCCACCCGCGCTATTCCTTCTTGGTATAAAGAAAATGACTTCTGTAACTTCCATCGCGTGAAGGGACACAGTCACGAAAAACTGCAAGATGTTGAAAAACATAGTGCAGGAAATGGTTGATGCAGGGGATATAACTCTCGACAATCCTAATGCCCCCGCTAATCGAAATTTAAAAATCTTCAACAAACCATTTCCAAACCATGCATCTAACAGTAACACAAATCAAGATACCTCAGCCGAGGAGAAGAGTGTTCATGAAATCCATGCAGTTTTCAACTCCCAACCAAAAGCTTCTATCGAGGAAATTCTGAATCAGGCCTCTTCACTAACGCAGGGATCCGCACCCCCTACACCCCCATCAAGACAAGATGATAACCTTGCCATTCCTTTACCCATAAAGGAATTAACCGCCAGAGTCCTCTTCTCACGAATGAGTCTTCTTACACCACATCCCTGCAAGACTGTGAGCGGATGTTATCTAACTTATCTATTTCCCAAACATCTCCTTCCACCACTCTTGCTGCAACAGAAGAAGGCTTGCCACTTTTTCTGTCACCCTTAGAGGAGAAACCCCTTGAGCCTACATCACCAAACTCCTCAATCATAATGGATCCCCTCGAACATGCCCTCCTACCTATTAGTTCTTCATCACCTAAATCTTTCCAGCGACCGGTTGACCTCTTAGTACCCATTGATACAACGCCTCATTTACCCCCTGTATCACACCCACAGTGGACCGGGATCACAACCCATCTCTCTTCCATACCAAGGTTCCTGTTCACACGTGAAGAGTGTCATCCCTCAGAAGATAGATGAGTCCTATGGGAGCGTTTGAGTACACCATGCTCTACTCAAATGCAGATGACCGATCCAGACACCTCTACCATATACCCGAGGTGTTTACAAAAGCTCAAAATGCCTATGTCCTCATCTTCACCCCCCTCATCTCTACCGAATACCTCATCCACCTCTATTAACCTAACCAAACCTTCCCCTACGCTTGGGACTTCACCAATACCCAGCCTAACACACCCACCTAAATGGTTAGATTTATCCAAAAATAAAGCCGTCCATCCACCTAGGAGACAGACCCAATCTCCTCAAGTCCAATCTATGCCTCTGTCACAACTAAAACCCTCGCCATCACACCTACCTTCTATATTGGGACCTCACCCCTCCACCTTGCCTCAATACATCATACCTCCTGCGTTTTCTTTAAAACGACCTACACCTTCTGCACCCATATAGAGATCCATGGGTGTATCAACACCGTCACCCCAAGTATATCTGTCCACCTACCAACCCTAAACAAACTCCATCATCAAAGGATTTGTTTGTTGTCACTCCTCTTTCCCCGTGGTTGTTTCCTGCCACCACGTCATCTGTGGCCTCATCATCTAACCAACTAAACATGACTTCTGCTGCCGAAGAAGCCACGTTTAGTTAAATCAATTATCAAAACCCCTTGTCTAAACCACCACCCATACGAACCAACCATACCCAACCATTACCAAAACCCACCCAATCAATAGCCTCATCTTCCTCTGACTTTGACCCACTCAAAGGATCTTACGCCAAGATCCTTGATATGTTGGTGGAGAATGCGACCATTTCCCTACCCCCACTCAGACCCTATGATCCATCTAAACCTCGACCTATAGGTTATGATGAGTCTAAAATCTGTGCTTACCACCACACACTAGGACATGATGTGGAGGGATGCAAAGCTTTGAAAGCCATCCTTCATCAGTCACCTATCTCGGATAGAAAGGTTAAGAAAGACAACTTACGAAGGGAGAAACCTTTAGCTTCAATCCCCTCTCCTATACCACCTGTCCCCGCCTCACCAAGATCTATCATTATTGCAACCCCACCTCTCGAAGACAATGACTTATCCCTGCCATCTTCCTCCTCTCGTGTTCATGAGATCAACATGATTAGTATTGCTACTCGAGGGTAGAAAAACAATGGGAAAGCTAAAGAAAGCACACCTGTAGCCTCTCTTTCTCCATCCGCCATCCCGATCGCACCACCACCTAAAGTGGTTATTCGTGGACCTACCTACCCCGTCTCTGATGGAGTTTCCCATCGTACCATGATCAAACAACTTCACCAATCACCTGTAAAAATGACACTGTATGATCTCATTCAAACATCTGAATCGCATCGACAAGCTTTAATTGAGATCCTTCAAGGGATAGAGGTCTTACCTAACGAAACCTTTCCCATCGCTTCCATTTTAACACCCAACCACGTCGCCTCTCTCACCAAACAACCTACCTCCACAACCACTTCTGTCCCTATACAGCAAGCCGCTGCTGTCAGTTTTTCTAAAGAAGAAATTGTCGTCTTTGGTGCAGAAGATCCTGACCCCGCTCTTTTCATCTCGGCTTACGTCGGGACATCCGAGTACGTCGTGTTATGATTGACGGGGGGCTAGCCTAAACATCATCTCTTCCAAAGCCTTCCAACAAATGAATATCCCTTCTAGCTGCATGTGTGCCAACCCCACCATGTTGCATTCATTCAATGATGCTATTACTTCTACTTTAGGCACCGTGATCCTTAACATTCGTGTAGGGCCACGTACCTTACCCGAACTCTTCTATGTCCTTGAGGGAGAATTCCAATACAACATGTTGTTAGGCCGCCCTTGGATCCGGGCTATGGGATGCGTTCCCTCCACCTTACATAGATGCATAAAATTTGAGTATGAGGGGAAGTCATACACCGTAAAAGCTGACGCTCCCCCCTTCAAAACCTGCGTAATATGTTATATCACCCTAATGATGTGCTTGTACCAGTCAAGGCACCCATTCATCCAACCCAACCATCTACTTCACCCACACCTCAACCATCCACCTTAGCCGCACCTACACCTTCAACCAATGAAACCACCACCACAAATACCACTTCCTTCCCCGCGGACAACATCCCAACCTCAGATCCCTTGGTAGATGTTTTTCAACGCCTTACGTTGGGGAGTATCACCTATATAATGTTAGCACTTTCCATACCCCACAGGATATTGGACAGTTACATGCGCATCCTACCTACGACCGTCGTGTGGGGGAGGTGATCTCCTATGGACCACCTAATTGCCGCACCAACCTAACGTATGGGGGTGTCGACGCATCCTCCATTACCCCTGAACCTCCCCTTGGTGTGGTTCCCTTCCAATCTGATTTTCAATATCTAACAAATCGTTTTTCGCCTCACCTTCTTGACTCAGTTGTGCTTGGAAAGGTTTTGGTTTCGGTCTTTATGAACAAGGCCGACATACAATCATTCCCGTGACTACACGTAAACACAAAGATCGTAGTGGTCTTGGATTTTCTGAAACACTTACACCAAAGAAACCTCGTGTCAGTTGTATCCGGGAAGACAACGACATTACCTCTTCTGAACCATCATCACCTATTTTGCCATCTTCACCCACAGAGTCGATAGACCCGGAATCTATCCCTCCTAACTTTTTTTTTTTTTTCGTAAATGCTATCTTCCTGGGTCCTCTCACTTATCAACGTGATAATGAAGACCCATCTTCTCTTCCCCTTCTGTATCCAGACATGATCGAAGAAGACTCACCTTCAATTAATGTTGTTGAGTGCCAGGATGACGACTCCATCCTCACTTACCTTGGCGCGGATGACTCTTATATTCACCGTGCCTTACCATCTGAAACTCAAACCATGTTGAATGAATCGACTATAGAAATCAACATCCACACGGAGGATGATCCTCACATTGTGAAGATCGGACAATCTCTTAACGCATAGAACAAACTGCCTTCACTACCTTCCTCCGTGCCCACAACCAAGCTTTCGCTTGGTCCTACGCTGACATGCCAGGAATCGATCCTGACATTGCTGTCCATAACATTACTCTAAAACCCGACTCCAAACCAGTTAAAAATAGAACTGAGAAAAATGCATCCACGCATTGCCCTCTTGGTCAAAGAAGAGCTTCAACGACTCCTTTCTATTTCCTTCATCTTACCTATTGACTATCCTCAATGGATTTCTAACATCGTACCTATCACTAAAGCGATGGGGGACTTTGGATATGTATGGATTTCGGGACCTTAACCTCACTTGCCCAAAGGATGACTTCCCCCTACCTAGTATTGATCAACTTGTTGATCTCACTGCAGGCCATGAGATGCTTTCTCTCATGGATGGCTTCTCGGGATACAATCAAATTTTGGTAGCCCCGACCGATCAACATAAAACCACCTTCATTACTCCTTGGGGAACCTTCTGCTATCGTGTCATGCCATTTGGCCTTAAGAATGCTGGTGCGACCTATCAGCGAGCTATGACTTACATTTTTCATGACATTATGCACACTATCCTTGAGGATTATGTCGATGATCTTCTTGGCAAATCTAAACATCGCAGTGAACATCTCGATGTTTTAACCATTATTTTCGATCGCCTGTTACAATACTGTGTTCGTCTTCAACCAAAGAAATGTGTCTTTGGTGTCCTTTGGGAAAACTCCTTGGTTTTATCATCTCTTTGCGTGGCATTGAGGTTGATCCAGCAAAAGTCAAAGCTATCCTAGAAATGCCCCCACCCACTAACCTCAAACAATTACGTAGTTTGCAGGGAAAACTCCAATCTATCCGGCGTTTCATTTCACAACTTTCGGATCGATGTCAACCTTTCCATCATCTCCTTAAAAAAGACATTGTCTTTCAATGGAGCGAGGAATGCCACCAAGCCTTTGAGGCTCTTAAAGCTTATCTCTTGCAGCCACCCGTGCTTATCCCACCTCAGGATGATCACCCTTTCTACCTTTACCTTTCTACCACCGACCATGTTGTAGGAGCCATGCTCACACATCGTGACTCTGAGCATCGAGAACAAGCAGTTTATTACATAAGCCGTACTCTTGTGGATTACGAGACTAGGTATACACACGTAGAAAAGTTGTGCCTAGCCCTATCATTTGTGGCCACCAAACTCCGACATTACCTCCTGAATCACAAAACTTTTGTCATCACCAACGCTGACCCCATACATTATATATATACCAAACCTCATCTAAACCAACGCATCGCCCGATGGCTTATGCTACTCACCGACCTCGACCTTGAGTTTGTACACCAAAAATCAGTCAAAGGACAAACTATCGCAGACCAACTCGTGGAAGCCCCTTTACCTGGGGAACAATTTACCAATTTTACTTTCCCTGATGAGCTCATCGCAACTCTTTCACTCAGTGATGTGTCATATCCAATGACCCTCTTCTTCGATGGATCTAAATGCCAGCACGGTGGTGGAGGGCAAAGGCGTTGTTCTCATTCCTCTTGAAGGTGAACCTATGCCTCTTTCATTCAGGCTCGATTTCCCCTGCACTAACAACATGGCGGAATACGAGGCCCTTGTTTTGGGTCTCCATGTTGTGTTACACTTAGGTGTGAAGTCTATTAATATTTTTGGTGACTCTCAATTGGTAGTAAATCAAGTTACTGGCATCTACCAATGTAAAAATGAGGAACTTCAAAAGTACAAACATTACGTGGATTCACTTTTGACCTTATTTTCTCATTATTCTATCCAAACCATTCCCCGCTCAACTAATAAATTTGCAGATACTATGGCTTGCTTGGCCTCGCAAATTCTAGCCTCACCAACTGACTCAGACATATTTGTCTTGGTCCAACAACTCTTTGCCCCATCTTACTTAGTTTTGGATGTTTGTATGGTACATAATGTATCTACTGATTCGCAGGATACCTGGTATCACCAATTTCACGACTACCTTACAACCTCTGTTCTACCACCTGACCTTACTAGTAATGGAAAACATGCTTTTCTTAAAAGTGTTTCTCGTTATGTCATCATGGGGGGACTCCTCTATAAACGTGGCTTTGATGGTATCCTCCTTCGCTGTCTAACCGGCGCTGAAGTCGCTCATACCACCCAACAAATCCATGACGGACTTTGTGGTGGGCACTTT
The DNA here is from genome assembly GCA_018340775.1 of Taxus wallichiana var. yunnanensis. Taxonomy (NCBI): domain Eukaryota; kingdom Viridiplantae; phylum Streptophyta; class Pinopsida; order Cupressales; family Taxaceae; genus Taxus; species Taxus wallichiana. The sequence goes on along the minus strand of CM031235.1, from coordinate 76,611,485 downwards.
AGTGGCCTCGCCATGGCCAAACGGATCCTTCACCTAGGATATTATTGGCCTACTCTCAATAAAGACTGCTACTGAATATGTTAAGTGTTGTGTTATGTGTCAACAACATGCCAACCTTCAACATACTCCTAGCCACCCGCTACAGGTCGCACGAGATCTTTGGCCTTTCTCACAATGGGGTTTAGACCTTATTGGTGAGATTCACCACCTTCTTCGCAACGTCACCATTGGATAATCACAAGCAACCGAATATTACACTAAATGGGTGGAGGCCATTCCACTCATTTCAACCAAAAAAGAAAAAATCGTAGAGTTCATCAACCATCACATTATCTGTCATTTTGGTGTTCCTCATCGCCTGATAACAGATAATGGAAAATCTTTCAAAAATAAGTTGTTACAAGACCTTTGTGACAACTTTGGTATCAAACTTAGCTTCTCATCACCTTACTATCCACAAGAAAATGGTCAAGCTCGAATCTTCTAACAAAACCCTAACCAAAATTCTCATGAAAGTCGTTAACGATTCTGGAAACAATTGGCCTGATCACATCCCCTTTGCCCTTTGGGCTTATCGTACCAGCATTCGTACCTCCACTAATGCCACACCATTCTCTTTGGTATATGGTACCGAGGTTGTCTTGCCTCTCGAAATACAAATCCCCTCCCTAAGAATATCTCTCCAGGATATTCTCACCAATGATGATTTCCGCCAAGAGCGGTTAGCCCAATTAGAGCTTCTTGACGAGCGTCATCTTACAGCTCTTGACCACCTTCAAATCTATCAAAAGCGCATCAAGCGTGCTTATGATAAGTGAATTCATGAGCGTACCTTTCAGATTGGTGATCTTGTCCTCAAAGAGAATCAACATGTGACCAAACTAGAAAAGAGCAAACGTGGAAAATTTGCTCCTAATTGGATTGGGCCTTACATTATCACTCACACTTATGGATCAGGCACTTACCGTTTAGCTTCGCTTAATGGTAAACCTGAGCCTGAACCCCTTAATGCCTTGCATCTCCGACCATTCTACTATTGAATTTAGTGTTACATCACTTCTTATCTACCTTGCGCTCGTCCCTTGAGCTCATTTACCACCTCATACAGTTTGTTTCATGCATCTCAAAGTAGAATCAACCTCACGTAGTTTGATCATCACCTCCTCTTAAAGATGCCTTCTCCTTTTTAGTCTGGTCCATGACTTAAAAGTATCAAAATAACAAGTTCTCAATTATACAATTATGGGATATTCTTGAGTCAAACTTCCTGCAAAACTAGATGCTTCATGTCAAACAGACATCTAGACCTCTAAGCTATAAACTAGATTGTTCCCTCGAAGGACAGCTATGTGCAAAGCCGCATCTGCTATTATAAATAGACTATTCCCTCGAAGGACAGCTATGTGCAAAGCCGCATCTGCTACTATAAGTAGACTGCTCCCTTGAAGGATAGCTATACAAAGTCAGCCTCTATCAGAAGCTTCTCGCATTGATCAGCTTCGTGAAGACCTCAAGAACAACAAAATGCATATCCCATATAGACTTCCCACATCGATCAGTCTATATCCAGAAAAATAAAAGCAATATTCAAAAGCACTTTTGAGTCATGGACTTGTCTATTCAGGTTTGGTTCTCTTTCGTCAGAATAATCACCTTATAACAAGTTCTCTGCGCCCCAGCTATACCATCCACCTCACCTCACCATTCTTCAAAACAAAACTCAAGGGACGTGCGTATATCCGATATATTGTGATTATACAACTCTTTTCACCTATCGACTTCTCGCCTATGCAAGGTACCTAGGGATTCAAGCTCATCCTATGATAATACGTGATTTGTTTAGCTCTTTTCAACTATGGGACATTTTTGCCTCTTTTACCCAAATCTGGGATTATATGTTGACCTTAATCAGGACATGGTTCCCTTATGCTTGGGTAAGCTAACCCTCACTTCACCTATACCTTACCAACTCCAACAACATTACCCTACCAACATCAAAATTTTACCAACCAACAAATTGCCTAAACACAACCAAATTACCTAAATTCATCTCTCCCTGGTCCTAAGGGAGAACTACATCGGTCTGAGGCCCCTCCTTGCTTTGTGCAATGGGCTATGTAGGTAGCACTTAGGAGACATGGGGTCTCCCAAGGTTAGCTCGACCATCCCCTACCATAACCTATCATGTGTTGTGTTTTTGGTTAAAAATATAAATGATTTCGTATATTTATATTGATAACACTCACCTTGTCTTTTATCAATTCAAAACATTCAAAACACAAACATTTCTTATTATTATCATAAACTCAAAATCAACATACATATTCAATTTTATTTAGATGTTAAACAAATACATCTTCTCTATCATCGACGCGCGCAGGTGGCATCCTTATTTATTCTTCTACCCATATGAAATTCACTTAGACCCTTGCGCCTCATCCCAAACCAGGTGGTGATGTGATCATCGTCGACGCCACTCACCTGGCCTCTCCATCCTCAAAGGTGCCACTGTTATTAGTTACTCCCACCCTTATCCACCAATCTCCATTTTTTCACCACCTCACCTACCCCCAGCTTTGCTAAATAGCCTTATTTTGAATTCATCGGCCCGACCAAGGCCACAACCAACCAATCGGCCCGACCCAAGGCCACACCCAACCAATCGGCCCGACCCAAGGCCGCACCTAACCAATTGGCCCGACCCAAGGCTACACCCAACCAATCAGCCGACCCACGAGGCCACAACCAACCAATCATCCCGACCTAAGGCCACAACCACCCAATCGGCCCAACCCAAGTCAAAGAACTAACAATCATCGGCCCGACCCAAGGCCGCAACAAACCAATCAGCCCGACCCAAGGCTACCACCCACCAATCGGCCTGACTTAAGGCCGTAACTAACCAATCGATCTGACCCAAGGCCACACCAATTAAGTACCTCGACCAAGACCTGCAATTTACGATTCTATCATGTAGTTGTTTGTTCCATCGAGCTCACCTGTTCGTGTTTTAGCATAACTAGGATACTTGACTTGTTCAGCCGACCAGCCTTGCCTAGACCAAGACCGTGATGTTTATTTCAACCAAACCAACCATTTGGTACTGTCGAACATGCCTAAACATTCCGGTACCTTACCCGTTATATCCCCTGGAGCTACTTCCTATGCCTTGGATACTAGGATTATATCAACCTTGTTTGGATAAACTATCGACCTTTGCCTATGAATTGCCTATTTTCTCTTCAACTCGTGTACCCTGGTCACACTACTGCATTTCAACGTGCGTCGGCTTCTTTGAACTTACCCCACCATCTTACCATCATCTCATCATAATTCACCCTTTATCAACCCTATCCCTGATTTCACGTCGCCTCAATCTGTGATAGATTTGAGGGGATTACCTATACCCTTAACCGGGGCAACCACTTTTTATTTTTGTCAGTGCAACTTTAAAATACAAGCTACACGACAACAAGGGGAAAATGTAGACACCAAATTTGGGTCTTACGACACCCTTTACCCCGTATCTCATCCCATAACCTAACCCTACCTCACCACCTAAAACCTTACACACCTAATGATTTATTAATTACCTTATAATTAATAAATCCACATCTTCAAACCCGCCACCTCATCTCGCTACCTCACCATGACCTAGCCCTAACCCTAAACCAAACTAATTAAGACCTATGACTTGGTCCATACCCACACCCATGACTCATCACCCTCACCCACATCAAAACAAACCTAATAATAACTTGACCAAGCCCACAACCGATCCCTCGGGAGAAAAGGAGGGAAAGATGGTTGTTTTACTAAAAATAGCCACTTTGACCTAACCGACATCGGTTCCTACTTGACCGCCGTTGGTTACGTATGCTGCCATCGGTTCCACGGTAATGACCTTCCTAGCCAAAAACAAAGGATCCAGGATTCATTTGGGCAAAAAGAAAGAGAAGTGAAACAAGAGAAAAGGTGCAGAGAAGAGCATCGAGTGAAAAGCGCAGGCAAGAAAGCTGGATCACTATCACCCTCATTCAAGCATTGGAAAAGGCGAGGATAGCTTCATCATCTCACTTTCTAATATCATATCATCCCAACTAAGCCTTACTGTCACCACCACATTCCTTGGACCTGTATCTTCATCAGGAACTAGTAGTCCTTCCCAGACAAAAAGGAGTTCTTCACAATCGATCTGATCTCTCTACGGTACGCGCACACCTTCCCAACATTCAACAGGTATTCCTCCTAGCCCTAACCCTTATCTGTTTCTCAAGAGAATGAAAGGATAGAAGCAACTCTATTCCAGAACGGAAACATTCTGTGTGAAACACTAGGATCCCACATATAGTAACAACACTCCCGAGGCCTCAAAGGAGCTACAACCTTCCAGTGACTATCTTTCCAAATTTGTCTCCCCACCTTTCTAAATCTATCTAGGTTCATTTTTGTTTCTTGGAGCATGAAAATATCTAATTTAACTTTTACTCTAATATCCTTGGCAATTTTGTGTTTCCGGGATTATTCAAACCCCTAATATTTCAAGAGAGAAGGATCATTTAACATTTCTTATTATGAAAAGCAATTTCCCTAGAGTACCCCTAATGCCATTTTCTACTTCCCTCCCGGAGTTAGTCTCCCTTAATGCCTTATTACTTTTTCTACCCAAATAAGTAGAGTCCTTACCACCATTAGCTCTGGAGGTGCTTCACATGACCAGTTTGGATTTACTAGGTGAGTCTTGGGAGAGACTCGCTAATTCATAAGAATTAACAAAAAGTCCGTAAGAATTCGAATCTATTAGACATTGGTATTTATTCTTGTCTCTAACCGAAGGAGCTCTGATGAATGGAAGAAAATTCATCTAACAATGGTCCAAAGGCCACTTACAAAGCCAGGGTGAGACTTTCTGAAACTTGGTAGGCCTCTACCCCTGAATCAGAAGTCCTCTCCTCAGTGTCCTAATTTTCATTTTCATTCTCATTCTCATCTTCAGCTTCAAAGTTATTGGCTTCGAGGAAACCAGAGACCACCATTTCCTTGTAGGGGGATGATGCTAAGTCGAGGGAGTCACTTCTTTGACCTCCTTCTGGAGGTTAAGAGGATCCTTTGTCTCGACAACTTTTCCATTTTTTCCAATCAGCCTCCATTCTTTTGCCTCCTTATTATTTGTATTTTGTGGACTGACAACAAAATCATTTTTTTCTTATGAAGAGAACAACTCCTATGATCATGACCCACCAGTTCACATTTTCTATAGGAAAAGGGGACAGATCATAAGCAAATCTCTACAACCAAACTCATACCGAAAACAAGAGTTTTATATTACTGTCTAAGGGAGCATCTTGACTCATATTGACACAAAATCTGGCATGGGTTAATCTATATTTATCCTTAGTGTCGAATCTAAAGCTATCGGCTTTCCCAGGATTTTAGCAATGCCAATAAGGACTTCCGGCTCCCAAAACTCCAAGGGTAAGCCTGAAAGGTTGACCTTGATAGGGAACTCAGAGACAAATGTCACATACAGATTAAAATCTAGTTCCCATTTCTAAACAACCACATGAGATTTACCAATAAACCAGGGGCCTCCAGAAAGAATATTTTCCACTTGATCTTTGCTAGGTAAAGAAACAAGGAAGAAACCATTTTCATAGGCAAAAACCTCAGCATTACCATTGGATGCCCAATGTATCTTGACCCAACCCCTAAAGTAATCAATATTTGGTCTAGAGCCAAGGCATTTAGAAAAGATAGCACAATCCATGGAGGCTCTAGTTCTTTCCAGAAGAGTCTCAGGGAATTTGAGGGATAAGTTACCTTTCTCCTTAGACGGTTCCAGCCCCTTTAAAATAGCTTTTTCCAATATTTTACTGACCAAACATTCAACCCATGTGCTCGATGCCCCATCCTTTTTCCTTGGGAGTATCAAGAATGTGATCATTTACTTGTTGTAGGGGCCCTTCATATTGCTACTCCATCGACCCACAAGATATTCCCACTCAAAACCTTCATTTGAAAATTCCAGTAAAGTCCGCTCCTGCTCCCTATCCACTATTTCCTTAATATATCAAATGAGGGCCTAAATTCCTTTTTATATAAGGTGATTGGGTATGTCTCCCGATCCACCTTTTCAACCTAAAATGGTTGACACAAACACCTTGGATAATAATATTTAATATTAGAAATATAATCATTTCATGATATTAAATATTTAACCTAAAGTATATACCTAGGTTAGTATATTTAATAATAGAAATAGAAATATTTCATATTACTAAATATTAACCTATATATTATTGATGGACCCATATACATTAAGGGTTGGCGGACCAATTAATCATTATGTTCCAACACCAAGATGAAAACATGGTTTTGGAAAGGTGTTTGGGGATTTTAATTCATACTAATGAAATTTTGTAAGAAAGTGCTTTAAAAATTTGGTACACTTCTTGTCAAGCTCTCTCATCTCATCTACTGTTAAGGGAAAATTAGGTCTAAAACCAGTCTTGTGAAGTATAACTAAACCTTATTGAAATATCATATTCCTAAGTGCTAGATGAGCATAGAGTTCATTTTAAGACCTCCCCTCCAAAAAATTAGTTTAAAATGGGTGGAAAATCTCCAAAATCAAATTTTGCATTCATGGAATATTTCGAAATACCATTTCATGGTAAATCCAAATGGATTAGATAGTCATATATCGTCTTTCATTAAACCTAGGTTAGACAACATCCAACCCAAGTTATATGGAAGACAATGGATGGTCATCCAACCCAGGTGGGATGGCTGTCTATCGTAATATGTATAACCTAGGTTGGATTCCTTCCAACCCAGGTTGTAAGGCAAATGATGGATGGCCATCCAACCAAGGTTGGATAGTCATCCATTGTCTGTCGTCTAACCTAACCTAATCGCCAACCTGGGTTGGATGGCCATCCATTTTTTTCAACTACACCTAGGTTCGACTACTAAGTTGGATGACAGACAATGGATGACAATCCAACCCACATCTACCATCAAACCTAGGTTGGACGACAGAAAATGACTATCCTTCTAACTTAAGTTGGATGGAAAATTGCTCTTTGTTGGATGTCTATATTAAATGGGTACCCCATGCAACCCCAGTGATATGTATTATACCTTGTTGAATACATGCATACATTAATTTTTACATAAATAGTAGGTGAACCGACTAATACAAATGACTTATTGGTGGAAATTTTAGGCAAAGTAAAAGGTAACCGACTACTATAAATTTTCCATTTTCAATTCCCAAAATCCCTAATATTTGTGATTTTGTAAAAACTCACCACTAAAATTTTCCTTGGATGAGAATATACAAATTGTATGGGTCCAATAAAACCTATTTAAGCTCACTTATCAAGAGAGAAAGTGTCTTTGTGTCACAATACAAATGGTCCAAAATTGGTTTCTTAAAACAATCAAGTAGGTCTATTATACGAGTCTTGAAGGCTCGGTACTTATTCTTAGCTCCCATGTAAAGAATGGTTCCTCATGGAGTAGTGGTTATATTTTGTATGTCTATGCAAAGGTTTATCATAAAAATGGTCTTCAACTTGTTAGATTCAAGATGGAATAATATTGGGTATTGAAGCTCAAACCTCAACCTTATCATCTCTTGAAATCATGCAAGTTTGATCCATTTTCTATGGACTAAAGAAAGGTATAAGCCTGGGGAGATGTACAACATCCTTAACCATAATTCAAAGGTTTCATTGAGGTCATGATCAAATAAGAAAGTGTATGGTTTTCTCAAACTATAATGATGTAAATTTGTACTTTCAAAAGAGTGATTCATTACTCTAATGCATTCTTCCTAAAGGTAATGAGGATGGTCTACCTTTCCTAGTGAGTTGAAGTTTAATTTGAGACCACTCTCCTCATGTTCAAAGATTTTAAAATTTATGAAACCTCTTTTTTTGTAAGTAATCAATTTATCCACGAGTATTATTTCAAGCTCTTCATAATTGTGTGCATGCAAGAGTGTTGAATAGTTGAAAAGAAGTCTTCAAGGTTTGATGTGATGGACTCCAAGATCTTGTTAGTAGTACGGACCCCTTGTAGCATTAATTCCTTTGAATGCATGGAAATACCTATCTTCTCAAGTAATCTCACTCACCAATTTCAAGAATGTTTTCTCTTGCACTATCATCCTAAAACCCACATGAGTGATTTAAAATAGTTTTGAATTATCTTGAAGGTAGAGTGGTAAGGGATGAAGGATATAAAGAGGGTGTAGAGTATATTATAGGTCCTTGTAATGTCTTGTATGTCAGTTACAATTTTCCTTGACTACATATTAGTACAAGATAAGATTCATACGTTTTAAGAACATGAGAGAGGTTAGAAAAATGGTTACACTTCAATGAAAATGGGTTTAAAAGGGAATATTGATAACAAAAGATAGAGGGACAACAAGTTTAGAGGCCTTTGTTAAGAGAATTTTTACCTTTCTACTTGAATTAACAAAGTGAAATAACAAAAATAAAACCAACCTTAGAATATGTGGGGTTTAACGATACCCGTAGATGATGGATGTTGATGCTCGACATTGATAGAAGTTGTGCTTTGTCCAAAAGTGTGCACAAGCTCCTATCCTATGAAGAAACCTATAATTAAAGACACTAAACATAATGGATTAGAAATATAGATAGGAAATATGCTCGACAAAGGTAGATTCTAGTAATCCAAAGGGATTCCTTGAAGGATGTCATCCCTCTTTGTAAACAATCAAGTGAACTGTAATGGATAAGAGATAAATGATGAATGGATAAAATATAGATAGATACAATAATGGTAGGTAAACATGAATAGAATTAGATATTGAATGGCAGGTCTTTTCCATCTTTTAATGTGGCTAGGAAAGTGTGGATATAATTTGTATGCATTCAAAATAATCATACCACAAGTCTACAACTTCATGTTCAATGTCGTGTCATAATTAAATCTTATCTTCAATTTCTTATTTCGTTTCAAAAATTAGATTGCATAGAGACTAAATTCATGAATGATGTCAAAGTATTCCCAATAGAAAGGTTGTTTGACTATCAACAGTGAGTGAATACTTATGAGTTCATGTGATTTACGACCAACTACTATCTAACAATGAGCCATGTTTAAAAACATGTTAGAAGAAATAAGTTTGATAAAATAGATAGGAAATACAAAATAAAAATTGATAAAAGTTGACAAAGGATAAATTTGACAGGAATCACTTGCAATTGGGCCAATCATGGGTGACTTGGGTGAATTTTGTGATTTGATAAAATTGAATGTTTAAGGTTTTTATTGATATTTCAGATGATTTGAAAGCTAGATATGACTGATAAAGGACAGATGAAAATTGAAAAAGTACCTTGAATCAAAATGAAGCTAAAAGATGCCTCAAACCTTGCTTGAGGATGACCTTGTGATGATTGATGTAGTCTGCAAGTTAAATGGTGAAAATATGATCACCAAAAGTTTTCAAATGACTTGAAAAAGCTTGATGATGATTCAAAATAATGCTTGATGATAACTTGGATTTCTTAGAGCTAAGTGATGACGTGTAATATGTTGGAGAATAATGTTGAAAGCGATAGCTCCAAATTCAAAATTGAGGATCTTGGAAAGAGGATTAAAAACTTGTAGTTATAATCATTGGTGATTACCTAAATTAAAGACAATCAAGATGTTTTGGATTTTGGGTGAAGAAGTGGTTCAAACCACATCTAAAATGAAGTTGTTTACTTTTTTTTTTGGGTAAATAGATAATTAAGCATTTGGGGACGAGTTGTGATGATCAAAGGGGTTGTAAAATGATTAAGTATGATTTGTCTTTATTTAATTTTGATTTTTAGGTGGTTTTAAATGGTTGAATGGGATTTAATAGCTATAGAAAGGATACTTACGTGTGGTAAATATAATAAAGGAGTTATGACTTAGGATAAGGTGATTTATGAGTGTAAATGATAAATTGGATTAATAAGTGATGAAGAGGATGAAGGGTGTAAATTTTGGTGTCTACATTTTCCCCTTTTTGTCTAGTAGTTTGACATTGGAAAAGTTCTTGAAAAAACAACGACAATTTGAATTTTTATGGGTGATCCCCCTCAAAATGGGGTGATTGCAACATAGTGTAAGGAACACTAGCTTGACAGTTTTTATTGGATATATGTGACGTGCATTTCATTAAAAAAAAATTCCCCAGTCGAAGGGGTACCAAAACAAGGTATGCTACCATAGAACCCAAGAATAGGGGAAACCAAGGGGTTCGATTCCCATGTACATATGATTCATGAAGGTAGGATGAGATAACAAGGAAATCAAGTGATGGAGGGAAAAAGGCTTACGTCACATAGACGTATGAATATCCCGATGCTAATTTGATTGTTCGATGTTTAATATTTTGAGGATTGGGGTCCTTTAAAGGAGGTGACATGCTTTGAAAGATGTGTTAAAGTGTTTGATATTGACAAAATATGGATGAGGGGTGTAATGAAGGTGGAATTGCTAGCGATTAGGATAATCACGAGACAATTTTGGATAAATAGTCGGTGGTTAAGTGAATCATTGGCGATTAGGAAAAAAAAATTTATGGACCATAAAAGGAAAATGACATGGTGAACAATTCGTTTTGGAAAATGAACCCATATGACTAGAGAATGATAACAGAAAAAATGTAATGACATCTTCCAATATGCACATGAAACCTACATTAGTAGAGGTAAGTCTAATTATATTTGTTTTTTCTTGAATTTTGATTAAATTTTGGTTGTTCAAAGTAGATTTTAGGATTTTCATAAAATATGGTAGCATCTGATTAAATGATGAGAATCACAGGAATTGCTGGATATTTGACTTTTTAGTTGTAGTTGATATTTTTAGTGGTAGTATTAAGTTTTTATGGATTTTTTTAATGTTTGGATGATGATATGTGTTTTAATGTTTTCTTGTGTGTTTGTGTACGTAGTTGGATGTGCATTTGATGATCCATGACCGGATCCCTATTATTTTGGATGAGGTATGAGATGAAATGTCGGATAAGGATTGGGAGCACGTGGAGGTAGTGGGTTTTAGAGGGATGAGACACTATAGGAGAGTGCATAGGTGTCGAGGTTTGATGTTAGCATTGATGGAGAGGTGGAATCATTCCACCTATACTTTTTGGTTACCCGCGAGGGAGATGACTATTACGGTGGAGGATGTGCACCTGGATCATGAGAGTGTTAGTTCAAGGAGAAGGTATTTATACCATTAAGGAGTTGTTATCCAAAATGTGCCTCTCCCGCTCATTTTGTGGCTAACTCCTTTCATTATTCCCTCTCTTGTGCCTCAGTCATAATTTTTTTCTTTTTAGGCACTAAAAACTTTCTAGAAATGGCACCATTGGATAGATATTTTTCTTAGCTTTCCAGAAAGGTAAAGTTTTCCTCCTAACTCCATGTATTTTTGAAGTTATGGCCGATGGAGTTTTAGTGGGAAGTTTTCCCTGAAAGGCCCACAACCAACGAAATGGCGCCACATGTCCAAGGAAGTAGTGGGGGTCGGGAGGAAAACCGGGTTTTTTACCAAGTGTTTAAATTTTTTTCAAAAGGAATATTTCACCCCATGAGCCCGGCCGTCCAATCGATTGCGCCACGTGTCCAAAGGGGAGAAGATTGGAAAAAATTGACTAAGTGTTGGCTCCATGGAAAATTCAGAAGGAAGGGCCCACACCCAGTCATGTTTTGCCATGTGTCCCCAGTGAGCTAGAGTTTCAGAGTGCGAGAGGTAACTTAAAATTTTGGCAAAGTGTTGGGAAAAAGGGAAAAGGAAAATTGTTGGCCCGTAGCCCCGCCGATCGACTACCAAAGCTCGCCACGTGTCCATGGGCACACAGGCCAGTGGAGCGCGGGAGGTGATTGGAAATTTTTCCCAAAGGGATTGTGTAAAAGGAAAAATTATGCCCAGGGCCCGCGTCCAATAAGACGTTGCCACGTGTCTCAGATCGGCGGAAGGCGGGGAGAATTTAGGAAATTTTCCCAAAGGAAAAAGAAGGAAATTTCAAAGGAAAAATTGCCCGCCTGAATGTGAACCAATCACATCATGCCACATTTCCAGTGATAGAAAAATATATAAGAGAAGCCCGCATGGAAATTTAGGAGGAAAGGCCCGCACCCAATCAGCACGTGCCACGTGTCCTCAACTCATCGGCTCGGCGGAGATTTTTGGAAAATTTTCCAAAGGGCAAAATGATGGAAAATGAAGTGTTAAGGGCCCACACCCAATCAAAAAATGCACGTGGCACCCAGACAGGTAGAGCATGGGGAATTTTTGGAAAATTTTCCAAATGACCAAAAAGTGGAAAATTTTAAAAAAATTGCCCGCCAATCCAATTTGGCCCTGTTTTTCCCTAAAATTTCAA